>CM021107.1:258242096-258439036 GCA_007115665.2 Sequoiadendron giganteum | reverse complement strand
GATCGAGCAAGAGTTTTTTGCTGAAATTAAGGATTGCTAAAAATTATGAAGCTTAGATTCAATACATTTTCCTCTTACTCTGTGTATAACACTAGTTGTTGTCTTCTTACTATTTTTGCAAAGTCAGGGACAACCCAGTGTGTTTTCCATACTGCAACATTTAAGTAAATTTTTTGTTGGAAACATATGAACATGTAGTGAGCAAGACTATTTTTCTTAAAGAAAGGGGTCTCATAAGACAAGAAATAGAAGTTGAAAACATTATTTTGTTACATTCCGGGAAAAAAAAAAAGTGAGCCACAACCACCATTTTTTCCATGATGCTATTGTTATGTGAATTTTGTGTTGGAAACATATGGACAGATATTAAAAAAGAGTGTTTTGCTCAAAGTAGGTGTTGTTAAAAGAGTACAATGCGAACTTCAAAACATTCATTTCTCACATACTGCATTATTTGATTGAGATAGTTTGATGAGCCTATTGTAATCGCCTTTGCAATTGTTGACATTAGTTTGATTTTCATCATTCGTTTCTTGAGGCATAGAACTTGTTGATTCGGAAGGTGATTTGATCTTGTGAGTGAGTCATGGATAGCCCTTATTTCTATGTTTCCAGGATTGAGACCCAACAATATTTTTTAGGTAGTTATATATATAAAATATGCATTAGAAATGGTGCATTTGAAATATTAGTATTTCATTCTATCCACTTGTATGGATTATCACAATCCAAAACTAGATTACCGACACTTGATGGGTTTCAAATCTCGTACCTCATGGATTGTTTTAAGAAAAAAAAAAATCTCTAATTTATTGATAGATGGTGGCATCGATTGTTCCCATACCAACCACTTTAGCATTAATAACCAAATGTAAATTACAAGCTCTAGAGAAATTTAGTTATGAAGCATGTTTGATGATTTTTAACATGTATGAACATAAAGACCATAACTAGATCACGGAGACTGAACATTATACAAACTGAAAAGATGAAATATTTACAAGATAACATAATCTTACAACAACTTTATAACTAAATGACATATGATAAATAAATGAACATGACGAGAAAAATTATCTTCATAACTGTTTGAACTCATATAATTCTATTTACATATAGTCACAATTTTAGATCCTTATCACAATATGCAGTGTACTAGAGTTGAAAAACACTTGTATGCCAAGTCAAGTGATTATCAAAGAACTAAAATGAAGAGACCATGAACTGAATTACCAAACCAATATTGACTTGTTTACCAATCAAGACCATCTTATTGTCTTATTGCTTTGACATTAATGCCAACACATGCCAGAGGGGACAACACAAGAGTCATGTAAAATTTGTGCTCTAAACATATTAATAGATAGTGAACAAGACTGTTTTCCTTAAAGTCTGATATGAAATGGATAACAATTATTTGTTCCAATGACATGAAATAAGTATATATGCCTATATGTTCAACATAATTGTACAATAATAAAATAATTAAAGAAGCCTATGAAAAGTCTCATATCAAATTCATAACACCATACTGTTGAAACATATGCAAATGGTGTATCTCTACACCACAATTATTCAATATTGAAATATTTAAACCCACAAAGCAGAATTAGTATTTGGAGCCTATCTCATCAATTCCTACGCTGCCTATTCCTTGCAATTGAGTTTAGGCCTGTGTAAAATATGACACGTTTCTTAGGGTTCTTGTGTATTTCAGGGGGGTGATTCCAAATCCATGAACCCTCGCAGATGATGAACGTGAAACAATAGATTTATTCGTACTCTGTGCTTTGTCCATGTCAGATTTAACAGCTTCACCCTATAGAAAACAATTAATGAGAATTAATGTACGCATGGAAACAATATACGCAGTATGATATATATAAAACAACATATCATTTATGTGTACCTCTAGAACATAATGCTTCATCTTAGCAAGCTACCATATGACAAAGCTACCCACACACTCTGTGATGGTCTCTGCGCTAGGCATGGGAAAAGGCACATAACATCGACCATCAATGGCCTCAACAATGCTGACTCTCACACAATTTTTTGGGTGCCTCAAGTAGTGGGTGTGAGCGTTTCTGGCGACAACCTATAGAATGCCTTTCGCAACTCGTTTATGCCACCTCCAAAGGTCAACGTGATCACCAACCTTAAATTTATGTCATTGAACTCTATCATCTATTCATCCACCAGATTTTCCTGCAATGGAAACGTCATTGACGTGAAGCATAATTGAAGGAACATTAAAATATTTCTAAAGAAATAAGAATAGAGCATGGAAGTGTGTTTGGTTTCATACCGATATAGATGGCATGCCGCACCTCTCCCTATCCCCATTTCCATCTTTATTGCCATCTCCCCTTGTAGGCTAGCGCTCTCCTCCTCCCTAGGTCCATCCTTATTACCCTCTCCCACTTGCAAGCCAATGCTCTCCCCATCCCCATGTCCATCTTTGTCACCCAGTTCACATTCAGCCCATTGTTCTCCCCATCCTCATGACCATCTGTGTTACCTTGTCCCACTTCCTGGACAGTGCTCTCCCCATCCGCATGTCCATCTTTATTAGCCTCTCTCATTTCATCCGCAACAACATCGCCAATTAGGTCAAGGCCAGCACTTCGTTGTTTATCCTTGCCCTGTAATAGCAAGAATTAAAAGGTCATTTCAAATTCAGGTGCATGCAACCAATTCATTGAAATAATCAAAACAAACATTAAATAAAATAATTGCAATTCACCATTTCTTCTACTTCCTCCATGTCAAGGCACCTTGACACATTTGATGGCATATGCTCGTTCTTCTTCTTCTTCTTCTTCTTCTTCTTCTCAACATTGTTAGATGGTGGGTCGAGAGGAACATCATCAGGTGCTTCCATGGGCAATTATTCACCATTGGAAATCATAAAAACCTGCTTGAGGGCAGCAGTTCATTGTTCATCATTGTTGTATAATAGGAAGAATTGAAACGTTGCACCAAACTCAGATGCATGCAACTAATTCATTCAAATAAGAAAAACAAACTTTATAGTAAACAGAAGATTTGGAGATCACCATTTGTTTTCGTTTCTTCTTCATATGGTGCCTTGAAACTTTCAACTGTGTAAGATTCTTATTCTAAATCTTATATGCAAGGGTGGGAGGAACAACACCATCTTCGCCTTTCGTGGCCACAACTTCCTCTAGCGAATGAGCCCTACTGTGCTGGCGGGAAGAAACTACTTCTCGACCATCACCCTGGCATGTCATGTAAGTTAACATTAATTGAACCTTCTATGCATCCGAACATAAATGATTTAGCAAGGAAAATTCACATTTAACAATTGAGTTTGACATTACCATTCCTTCCTGTCTCTTTCTCATCTGTAATCATAATATTCTTTGCCTTCTCTGCTCCTTCATCTCATCAATGTTGTATAACACCATTTTCTTCTTCACCTCATCCTTTCCTTCTTCGGGAAGTTGAAGGAAGTTTTGTTTCCCAAAATTTTGACAGACACATCTAACAACACGCTTCTGCTGCAGAAATTGTCGTATATTCATTTGGTACTCTATATTTTCCACCTTCTTTAGAAGGTACTCTTTCAATTTATTAGGGGGAGGAGTGGGTTGTTTTTGTTCCCCCCCCCCAACACAGCTCGGCCACGCTTTGGTGCGTCAAGAATAGGAAGGTGGTGATGCTGAAACCTATGCATGTTGAACACTCTCCAATCATAATACTTTCTGGTACATTCTTCTACAATACAATAATATATATATCTACCATTCACCGTTTCTCTTTTGTATTCAACAACAACCTGCACAACAAGTTTGGAATAGAAAATCACTTGATATATTTGATATTCAATCAAATTGAATGCACAACATCTATACACAGCCAAATGATGCAATAATTTAGTTATTATATCTACCTTCCTGCCCAGCACATCACCACGTGCTTCATTGGATCCCTCTCCATACTTAGGGTCTCCCTATGAATGCTTTTCATTCCGGTCATGGACTATGGCAAGAGCGAGATCATCTCCCTGATTATTTTCTTGAATCAAAGGAACGATATATGCCAAAATTAGAATATTTGTAAGAGACATGATATTTTCGAACTGAAATTAAAAAGCATTCTGATTCATGCATAGGAAGGGAAGGGCAATTGCAAGTTCACAATCAATTACCGAACACGTCGCTGCCTTATGGTTGACCGTTTTCATAAACCGAGGGGACTTCCTCCGTACCGCGGTTGCTGCCTCCTGAATAAAACATTCCCACTTTCCAATCAACCTCATAACCACTTATGAGAGATTAAAATTATACATTGGATTACATCTTGTAATCACCATATCTTACCTGCACATTTCGTGAATGGGACTGCCCCGAAGAAGATGCCCTACTACACACCCTTTCAGGTGTGTTGTCCACGTGAATGGTGTTCTTCACTGTAGGAACCAATTTCCGTTTTACAACACGCATCCTTGGTTTCTTATAAACTGTAAAATTGTTCCAAGTCTTATGGACAGTTAAAGTTCAAAAATTTATTGCACAATTTTGCAGTAATCAAGCATATTTTTTTATTTGTTTTCAATGAAAAGAAGAAATTGAAATGCACAACCCACATTTTTGTAAAACGCTATACAAGTAACCCACTCTGGTTTGCAACATGTAATTATTTTGTCCAATTATTATTCTCAATCATGAGAAAGATAATGAATTGCAATTTATACCATAAATAATAGTTGTAATTTTTGGAGGTGCCATTTTTACATTCATATAGTGTAAATAAGAAAAGATTTTCAAGACACTCAAACTGTTATCTGAATTTTTCAGGTTGGAAAACATAGGGTGTTATAAACCATGCAACCCACAAACTGTTAAAAGACAACACTTTCTATTATGCAGACTATTACAAAACACTGTATTGAAGTTCACATTCATATTTTATAAGAATCCATCACATGCACTAAACATTCCATTTCAATATCGGAATATGTTTCAAACAGAAGATGCACAAAAAATATTGCACGATGGAAAACACACTAGGTTGTCCTTCAGTTTTCAAATATTGTTCAATGACGACACTTAGTGTTATGCACACCATAAGAAAACAATGTATTGAAGGTCACTTTCATATTTTATAACTGCCCTTGCTTGCAACAAAAGTCACACAAAAAAAAAAGTAAAGTTGTAGTATGGAAAACCCAGCAGGTTGTCCGTCACTTTTCAAAAGCTTAAATAATTATGGTTATTTTTTAGCTTTAGGATCATTTAGGTTATATATAATGGGACCAAGCTAAGTCCTGGACAAAATTCACATATGTATATAACATAGGATATGCTGGTTTGAAGCATTTTTTTTTGTGTCGAGGGTTTTGAAATTTTTATTTTGTTTCCTCCCTATATGTTGGTTTTCGAATTTTGTCGTTTCCAAATGAAACAAGCGACAACCCATTGTAGAAATATGAGTGAAATTACTGAATAATGTTTGTAGAAAGAAAAATCTGTGGGTTTTGCAGTGAAATGCTATACTTCAAAAATGATGTAAAACTCAGGATGTTGCCATTGTTTGCATTCTTTTTTGGAATGGATAGAAAAGGGCATACTATGGCATTCAAAATCATAATTGAGAAATAGGAAAAATCCCACATCCAATCCCATTTTTTTTGCCATTTTATACACTGTTGTTTTGGAAAACACACTGTCTCGAAAAACTCGGACTATTGTAAAACCCATTGTTTCACTACGACGTCTCCTCATGTTATGTATGTGTCCATGTATGTTCTTATGTATGTTTTTCATGCGGTTTTCAATATGCATAGGTTAATTTTGTCTAGGAATTTGAAACCGACATAACTCATAGACAAAATTCACCTATGTACATTGAAAAACACATTAAAAGCATGCATGGATACTACACAACATGACGAGACGTCATAGTTAGAAAACACACTGTCTCCTCTCTGTTGCAGAGGAACCGTAATAGCCTATGTTATATACATATGTGAATTTACGCCTAAAACTAGCATATCCTATGTTATATACATATGTGAATTTTTTCCAAGAGTTAGCTTGCTCCCTCCTTAACTCGTAGACAAAATTCACCTATGTGTATATGATAGCATATGTGGCCATACCGCATGGAGAAAAGAACCGCAATGAAAGAGGTGGGACTTGCGGCGACGAAAAAGGTTGTCCGACGGAAGGAAAGACATGACAGCTGGATGTCTCATCTCCTGCGTCGTTTGTTGTCCCGTCATCGGGAAATCGTGTCAGCACCGACGGTTTTTCAAAATAATCGTTCAGCATGGATGGACAAAAATCCTAAAACGTGGCCAAATGAAACCATTATTAGCAAATAATAAAAAGGGCCGACAAGGTCCCATTTTCACCATTTTGGACGACGACCTTTTAGTGGATAGCAAGGGCAAGAGTAGCAGCCATGCAGAGCTCCTTCGGGTATGTATATCCGCTCTATGTTATACACAGAGTATGAGGACAATGTATTGAATCCGAGCTTCATAATTTTTAACAACCCTTATTTTTAGCAAAACACTTATGTTTGATCTCTGCCCAACACATTATTCACATAACAGTTGCATCATGGAAAACACAGTGGGCTATGGCTCACTTATTATTTTATCTTGACTGTGAGAAATGAATGTTTTGAAGTTCGCGTTGGACTCTTTTAACAACACCTACTTCGAGAAAAAATACTCTTTTTCAATATCTGCCCATATGTTTCCAACACAAAATTCACATAACAGTAGCATCATGGAAAACACAGTGGGTTGTGGCTCACTTCTTATTTTTTTTCCGGAATGTAACAAAATAATGTTTTCAACTTCCCTTTATTGTCTTATGAGACCCCTTTCTTTAAGAAAAACAGTCTTCCTCACTACCTATTCATATGCTTCCAATAAAAAATTTACTTAATTGTTGCAGTATGGAGAACACAATGGGTTGTCCCTGACTTTGCAAAAATAGTAAGAAGATAGCAATTAGTGTTATAACAAAGTAAGAGGAAAATGTATTGAATCTGAGCTTCATAATTTTTAACAACCCTTACTTTCAGCAAAACACTCTTGCTTGATCTCTACCCAACACAAAATTCACATAACAGTAGCATCATGGAAAACACAGTGGGTTGTGGCTCACTTTTGATGTAGAGGCTAGGTGGGGATCACTCACAAAACAAAAACTTCAACTCTCTACCAAGAACCCAACTCTAATCTCATGGACATCAACTCACCCTCAAGGATCTTAATCCCCCAAGTTTGCAAAACACTCAAGACCTCCACCTAGACTCTCCAAGACCTCTCAACATGAATACAATGGCAATTTGACCATTCAACCTTAATCTCAATGACTGATCACTCCAAAGTCACCATTCAGCAACTTTCACAATGGTTACCCCTTGTAGTACTCAAAAACCAGTTTAGGCTAGTTTACTCACAACCTTCCCAAAGCACTTGGAATTTTAAATAATGTATTGAGATAAGGGGTCCCTAAAACCTTATGTTTATAAGCTTTTAGAGAGGGTTTTGGCATTGGCGATGAAGATGAGCCTTTAGGGTCTTAGAACTTGGAGAATCAGGAGTTTTAATACCTTTCCTAAGACTGTTTCAAGTTAACTTGGGTTGTCAGACAGTTTGTAGAGGGGTTCCTTTGAAAAAGAGGGCTAATTGTGAGGCCTAGAACCCAGGTGTGTGTACTGAAAGTCCATTTCGATCCAAAGGAGTGACCCCTAATCTTTTTGTATGTTGTCTAACCCTGAAAAGGGTATCTCAATACATTATTTAAATTCCAAGTTCTTTGGGAAGGTTGTGAGTAAACTAGCCTAAACTGGTTTTTGAGTACCACAAGGGGCAACCGTTGTGAGAGTTGTTGAATGGTGACTTTAGAGTGATCGGTCATTGAGATTAAGGCTGAATGGTCAAATTTCCATTGTATTCATGTTGAGAGGTCTTGTAGAGTCTGGGTGGAGGTCTTGAGTGTTTTGCAAACTTGGGGGATTAAGATCCTTGAGGGTGAGTTGATGTCCATGAGATTGGAGTTGGGTTCTTAGTAGAGAGTTGAAGTTTTTCTTTTGTGAGTGATCCCCACCAAGCCTTTGCATCATAGTGGTATCAAAGCAAGGGAGTAGGTATTTGTGAAGATCAAGATTGGAGTTTGTGTGCAGGAAGAAGAAGATAGTTGGAGGGAACAAGATGCCTCCTAAAAACAATGTTGTGGAAAGGAAACTGGATACTCATGAGAAGGATATAGATATACTTAAAAGGGATATGGCTGCAATAAAGGCTAAGGGTAGGACCCTTCTAGAAGAAAGAGAGTCTGAAGAGGAAGAGACCTTTGGTGAAGAAGAAGAGATGGATCCAAATGATGTTAGAACAATGAAGCTACTGAAGGCTGTGAAGAAGGATGGACATGGCAAAATGGATGTGCCTATGTATGGAGGAAAACTTGATGGTGAAGAGCTCTTGGATTAGATAGGGGCTTTGGAGAACTACTTTGATAGTGAAGATGTTGATGAAGGACATAAAGTGAAGAGAGCAAAAACAAAACTGAAAGGACATGCTTTGGTATGGTGGAATTTTGTGCAAGAAGATAGGGGGAAGAAAGGCAAGAGAAAGATCATTTCTTGGGAGAGGATGAAAGCAAAGATAAAAGGTAAATTTCTTCCTTTCGATTGCAATATTCAATTACTTAAGAAGTTGCAGAATCTTAGATAGAAAGAGTTAGATGTACAAGCATATACTGAAGAGTTTTATAGGCTAAGCATAAGGGCTAGACATGAAGAAGATGAGGAAGAGATGACTGTTAGATATTTGAATGGTTTGAGGTTCAACATTCAAGATGAAATTAGCATGATGGCACCAAAATCAGTAGAGAAATGCTTTCAAATGGAAATGAGGACAGAAGAAAAGCTAAAGAGGAGACAAGAGAAGGTGGCAAGAGGAAGAGGTAATACTTCTAGAGGAAGGGGATTCAACCCTAGCTCAAGGACAAGCAATGAAGGCCAAGGAGATGACAAAAAGGATCAAGAACAATCTGATTCAAGAGGTGGATGGAGAGGTTCAAGAGGCAGATTTAGTGGAGGAAGAGGATCATATCTTTTCTTAGGAAGATGCTACAATTGCAACCAGCTTGGACATCCAGCCTTTAAGTGCCCTGAGAAACAAGGCTCAAGCTCTCATGATGGAGAAAGGAGGAATCAATTAGTGCATGAGGATGAAGAGAGTGTGACTACACCTGTAGTGAACCTTACATCAGAAGAAGGAGAGGCACTCATGATAAGGAGAACTGTGTTGCAAGCATCCAAAGAGGAAGATTCAAGCCAAAGAAGGAGCCTATTCAAAACTACATGCAAAAGCAAAGGTAAAGTGTGACAAGTTGTCATTGATTTTGGTTCTCAAGATAATCTAGTGTCTAGGGAAATGGTGGACAAGTTGGGTCTAGATAAATTACCTCATGAGGCACCTTATAGAGTCTCTTGGGTCAATGATAATCAAACCTTGGTGGTAAAAGAGCAAGCATATGTTGATTTTCAGATTGGGGAGTATAATGATAGGATCCTATGTGATATTTTTCCAATGGATTGCTATCATGTGCTCTTGGGGAGGCCTTGGCAATTTGACAGGAGGTCTATGTATGATGGTTGGGAGAACACATACACCATCAAGAAGGGGGACAAAACCTTTAAGTTGCTTCCCTTGAAGATAGATATAAGGGATAAAGGGAAGGCTAAGGTGGTATTGTTTGGCTATAAGGAGCCTTTGAGGCCTGAGGACAATAGGTCTAATGTGATTGCAGGCATAGAGCAGGTTGGTGGAGTTATGATAGCAAGGAGAACACCTACAAATGGTGTTAAGGCAGTAGGAAGTTTGTTTTTGCAAGAGGCGGGGAAGGAACTTATGCCTAAGTATGATTTTATCAAGGAAAATGCTAAGTGTGCAAAGGAGTATGAAGGACAGAGTGAAATTTTTGTTGGGACCATGGTGTGTCCTATCACTAGGAGGATTGCTAAAGTGAATCTTGGTAGTATAAGGGAGGATAAGGTTGTTAATGCAAGCGTACAAGAGAATGGTGTCATGAAAGGTCTGGGAACAGTACAAAAAGAACACATAAAGTAGAGGTATACAAGTCTGATCACATAGCTAGTAAGGCAAAATGTGCAAGAAATTGTGAGGGGCCATCCATGTAAGGGTGGAGCAAGGAAGCGAGCAGGTTTATGTGATACTAATTTTTGTTTGTCTGCAGGTCTAAGGCCTAGAACAACACCAAATTTTGATCCAGAACTAAAGAGATCAGTGCAAAGTCTGAAGATGCTTAAAGCAGCAATGAGGAGGCACATAACAAGTTTCCACTCTTGGGGCAAGAGTCCTTTTTATGGGGGGGGTGTATGGTGCAAGGGCACCTACACCTTGTGGAGTCTAAGTTGGTATAAGTGTCTCTTGAGCTCATTTATGTTAAATAAGGTCTCAATGACCATTTTATATTGTATTTAAAAGCTTAGAGGATCATTAAGAGGGATTTATAAACTCACATTGTAAAAGGGATGGTGTTTGGGAACAAAATTGGCAAAATTGACATTTTAGAGTCTAACTAAAGTTGGTTAAAGTACTTGGTCGGTTATAGGAGGTAGTTGGATGTTTAAACCTTAAAAAACAATGTAATTCCTTGTGAGAAGGATGTTGAACAGGTTTGTAATGAGTTTCTAATAAGAAGTTTGCTATTTTTTTTGTGTTTTCATTAAGAAATTGCTGATCTCGTGCATTGTACGGCCTGTACATGTTTCTCCACACTCCAATCCTATAATGGTTGGAAAGATAATGGAATAAGATTTATTTTGGCATTGGAATGGTGTTATTTCATTGAGAATTGAGTGAGATATCCCCATTTTACTACCGAGTGGTCTCAGACCCCATGTTTTTCCTATTTTTCTGAACTTTGCAAGCTCGGTATAGATCTGTACAATATAGTTTGGCTCTAAAATATTTTTTGCCAATTTTTCTCCCAAACACCATCCCTTTTACATTGTGAGTTTATAAATCCCTCTTAACTGATCCTCTAAGCTTTTAAATACAATATAAAATGGTCATTGAGACCTTATTTAACATAAATGAACTCAAGAGACACTTATACCAACTTAGACTCCACAAGGTGTAGGTTCCCTTGCACCAACTTCTTATTTTTTTCAATCTCCTTGTTTAAATGTAAATGGAAAGCTTAAGGTCTGAGTGCACGTGGAGGAGTTGGAGTAGAATACTGATGAAATGGAGGTGAGGGGTAATTTGAAATTTGGGAAACACAATGTGGAGTATTTCAGTTTCTTGAATGTCTTCCAAATCACACATTCCATTGTTGTGTTTAAATTTAAGTTGCTTGATAATAAAACTGTCCAAAATTATTCTCAATGGGAAACATAGTGTTAGGTTTCATTTTTTTGAATCTCCTTGTTTTAATGTAGAGGGTTTTACAAGTTCTTTGTTTTTCAAATTTAGGAAACCAAATGTGGAGTATTTCAGTTGCTCGAATGTCTTCAAAATCACACATTCAATTGTTGTGTTTCAATTTCGCACCATTGAAAAAAGAAACAAAAAACAATAATTATGAATGGGAAACGTATTGCTGGGTTTCAATAAAAAAACTGTACAAAATTATTCTGAATGGGAAACACAGTGTTGGGTTTCAGTTATTTGAATCTCCTTGTTTAAATGTAAAGGGTCATCTCATGGTGGGTTGCTTGCTTCTTAACACGCATGGTCTTGCAATATGGAATGTTACTTCAATGCCTTCAAAATCACACATTCCATTGTTGTGTTTCAATTTCGCACCATTGAAAAAAGAAACTGCAAAAAATAATTCTGAATGGGAATCGTAGTGCTGGGTTTTAGTTATTTTAATCATCCACTTGAGATTTAAAGGGTCATCTCATGGTGGGTTGCTTGGTTCTTAATACCCACGGTTTTGTAAGATAGAATGTTAGAAAACAATATGAAATTCTTCCAGATCACACCTTCCATTGTTCTGTTTAAGTTTGAAGTATGTAACAAATTGCATGCTTCATAACATATTACATTTTTAACCTCGACATCACAATATACCCTATCCCTTTCTGGTTTTTAGACCAGTATATCTAGGTGTGCACATTCTGTAGTGCATGTCAGAAAATACAATGTGTTTTGAAGCCTTCCTTCACTTCATTCAATTTTGCAACAATTCATGTTGTAAAACCATTGGTGTTAAGAAAGAAGCAGCCCAAATAGTGTTGTAAAACCCTCTGCAACACTATTGGATAGTACGTGTCACCTGAATTTGGTCTGATTTCTCCTCCAACTTGTCCACATGCACTGAAACATTCAGATTTCCCTTTCAATGTGCAGAGTGGAAAGAAATAGTATTTTCACCTTTCTTTCTCGAAATAGAAAAGGGCCAATACCTGCAACTGTTGCCATACCTAAATTTGGTATGGCCGCATATGCTATCATATACACATAGGTGAATTTTGTCTAGTAGTAAGCTTTCACCTTCAATGTGCAGACAGGAAATAGGAAACAAATAGTATTTTCGCCTTGCTTTCTCCAAATAGAAAAGGCCCACGTCATTCCCTTCCACTTTTCTGGTGCCACACAAAAGAAACTTTCTGACAAAGCTAACCCACCCACTTTTTCACTTGGAAACGGGCAAGAAAATGCACCTAACAATGTCGTTAACTCTTTCCCAACCGTAGCTCGGACGTTTCATCCCGTCTACCCGTTTCGTCCCTTTTTTTTTTCCATGTATGTTGTTATTCTAATAGCTCTTTTACAATTTGTCTATAATATTTAGGGCCAAGTAATGGGAGTAGGCCAAATGATCAATTAATTTATTCCTACCCATTGGCTTTACGAGTTCTATTTAATACAATGCATAGAACTATTTGGAGTAGTCGCTTGTTATATGTGCACATCTTTTTGCAATGTGGTGGTCAGATCAAACATACTAAAAAAGAGTAGAAATAGAATTCTACAAAATTGCCATCAGATGTTAAAAAATGAACCATTTATAACTTAATAAATATTGTATACAAATAGCGAAATTGTAAAAATAACTATTACGAAAAAACTTATGCACCACATATATACTCTTTTGGTGAAAGATTTCAAATTACTGCAAAACACTTTAGAATGACATGAAAATCACAGCTGAATGAAAACCCCAACATTTCACAATTTCAAACAAATCGGCACTTCTAAATGCATATTAAATTTTGGAAATTTAACCGTCCACTACACTTGCGATTCAAGCTATGGAAGCCAGAATAACCTATATTTACTACAGAAGGTTCACATCTCCTGAAGCATCCTTGTCAATTCACCTGCCCTTGTTTTGTTGAATCTTCTTTCATGGCCTATATGAACCACCTGGAAGAAAGACAAGTGTTAGTGATAGATTAAATTGGAAAATTAAAGACAATTGGTGCTAGAAATAATTGTATTTCTTCCAAATTTCCCCAATATAAAATCTATATGTTCTACTTAGTGCAAAATGACAGCTTGCATAGACAATAAACGAACATATTAAACTGTACATTGGGAATTTAATTTCCAATTTAGCCTATCGCTAACACTAGTATATATATTAGCAATCATATGTGCCATTTTTCCATTTTGTTAGAACTGTGAAGCAATGAACATTCATTCTATTCTATACATTCATTTCTTCCAATAAGGAATCAGGAGAAAGCTAACTCATAAACAAAAAGCACCTATGTATGTAACATGAGATAAAAATGGCATTTCATTTTTTTCATCTGATTTGACCCAATAAATGCTCACACTATTTGCAGTGATGGAAAATATAATGTCCCCATATAAGGTGTTAAGAAACAAGCAACCCAAATAGTGTTGTAAAACCCTTTGCAATAGAGAGGAGACAATGTGTTTTCCAACTACGACGTCTCATTATGTTATGTATGTATCCATGTATATTTTTCATGCATTTTTCGATGTACATAGGTGTAATTGTATGTCTAGGAGTTAGCCAGCTCCTTAACAAACAAGCAACCGAAATAGTATTGTAAAACCCTTTATGACAGAGAGAGATAGTGTGTTTTCCAACTATGCAAATAATGAGAGCAATTGAATTGTTCCAATTAGGAGAAAGCTAACTCATAAACAAAAAGCACCTATTTATGTAACATGAGATTAAAAAGGCATTTCATTTTCCTCATCTGATTCAACCAAATAAGTGCTCACATTATCTGCACAGTTGGAAAACACACTGTCTCAATATAAGGTGTTAAGAAACAAGCAAGCTAACTCAAACAAAAAGCACCTATTTATGTAACATGAGATGAAAATGAAATTTTATTTTCCTCATTTGATTTGACCAACTAAATTCTCCCATTATCTACGCGATTGGAAAAAACACTGTCTGGATATAACGTGTTAAAAAAGAAGCAACCCAAATAGTGTTATAAAACCCACTGCAACAGAGAGGAGACATCGTGTTTTCCAACTGTGCAAATAATGAGAGCAATTCAATTGTTCCGATTTGGAGAAAGCTAACTCATAAACAAAAAGCACCTACTTATGTAACATGAGATGAAAATGGCATTTCATTTTCGTCATCCGATTCGACCAAATAAGTGCTCACATTATCTGTACAATTGGAAAAACACTATCTCGATATAAGGTGTTAAGAAAAAAGCAAGCTAACTCATAAAAAAAAAGCACCTATTTATGTAAACATGAGATGAAAATGAAATTTCATTTTCCTCATCTGAATCGACCAACTAAATGCTCCCATTATCTGTACGATTGGAAAACACAATGTCTCGATATAAGGTGTTAAGAAAGAAGCAACCCAAATAGTCTTGTGAAACCCTCTGCCTTTTTTCCTTTGTGAAGTCTATGTGCAAAAATGTGATCTTTTCCTTGTAAGAGGTGGTATGCGTAGTGTGGAGTTTAAGGTAATCGAGATAGACCCTGGGGAATACTGTGTTGTTTCTCCAGATACTGATTTTTTTTGTGAATGGGAGCCTGTAAAGTGGGAGGATGAAGATAGATTAGATGAAAGAGGTTATGATGATGTTGGTGGTGTACGGAAACAAACGGCTCAGATACATGAATTGGTAGAAGTTCCTCTCAGGCACCCACAACTCTTCAAATCAATTGGTGTGAAACCCCCCAAGGGTATTCTACTTTATGGGCCACCTAGTTTTGGGAAAACATTAATTGGTAGGGTAGTTGCAAGTGAAACCGATGCCTTATTTTTCTGTATCAATCGACCTAAAATTATGTCAAAGCTGACTGTAGAAAGAAAAACCAATCTTCAAAAAGAAAAAGTAATGAGGTAGCTGAAATAAAACCTGCTCATTTTGAGGAGTCTATGAAATATTCCCAAAGAACTATCAGTAAAATAAACTCTGCAACAAAGAAAGCCTTGTTCAGCTCTAGTAGGTATGCTATAGAAACTTATTATTCTAAAGCCTTGTTCAACTCTAGTAGGTATGCTATAGAGACTTCTTATTCTAAAGCCTTTTTCAACTCTAGTAGGTATCCTATAGAAACTTATTATTCTAAAGCCTTGTTCAACTGGTAGTTGTGCTATTTTTCTTTATCTTCTAAGGAATATTTTTTCACTAAATCATTTTACAACAAAACCTTGTTGAACTTCTGTTTATATGCTATAGAATTCTGCTTTATACTAACCCTATTAGGATACAGTTTACAATAAAATTTCAATTTATGTTCTTGCATTTATTATTATTAACATTACTATGCATCCACTACACTTGTGATTCAAGCTATGGAAGCTAGAATCACCTGTATTTACTGCAAAAGGTTCACATTTCCTAAAGCATCCTTGTCAATTCACCTGCCCTTGTTTTGTTGAATCTTCTTTTGTGGCCTATATAAACCACCTGGAAGAAAGACAAGTGTTAGCGAGAGATTAAATTAGAAAATTAAAGACAATTGGCGCTAGAAATAATTGTATTTCTTCCAAATTTCCCCAATATAAAAATTATATGTTCTGTTTAGTGCAAAATGACAGCTTGCACAAACAATAAACAAACATATTAAACTATACATTGGGAATTTAACCTATCGCTAACACTAGTATATATATCAGCAATCATATGTGCCATTTTTCCATTCTGCTAGAACTATGAAGCAATGAATGTTCATTCTATTCTATACATTCATTTCTTCCAATAAGGAATCAGGAGAAAGCTAACTCGTAAACAAAAAGCACCTATGTATGTAACATGAGATAAAAATGGTGTTTCATTTTCGTCATCTGATCCGACCGAATAAATGCTCGCACTATTTGCAGTGTTGGAAAATACAATGTCCCCATATAAGGTGTTAAGAAACAAGCAACCCAAATACTGTTGTAAAACCCTCTGCAACAGAGAGGAAATAGTGTGTTTTCCAACTATGATGTCTCATCACGTTATGTATGTATCCATGTATGTTTTTCATGTGATTTTTGATGTACATTGGTGAATTTTGTCTAGGATTTAGGCGGATCCTTAAGAAACAAGCAACCCAAATAGTGTTGTAAAACCCTCTGCAATAGAGAGGAAATAGTGTGTTTTCCAACTATGACGTCTCCTCATGTTGTGTATGTGTCCATGTATGTTTTTCATGCGTTTTTCAATGTACATAGGCATAATTGTATGTCTAGGAGTTAGCTGGCTCCTTAACAAACAAGCAATCCAAATAGTATTTTAAAACCCTCTATGACAGAGAGAGAGTGTGTTTTCCAACTATGATGTCTCCTCATGTTATGTATGTATCCATGTATGCTTTCATGCATTTTTTGATGTACATAGGTAAATTTTGTCTAGTAGTTAGCTGGCTCCTTAGGAGAAACAAAAAAAAGCAACCCAAATAGTGTTGTAAAACCCTTTGCAATAGAGAGGAGGCAGTGTGTTTTCCAACTGTGCAAATACTGAGAGTAATACATTTGTTCCAATTAGGAGAAATCAAACTCATAAACAAAAAGCACCTATTCATGTAACATGAGATCAAATGGCATTTCATTTTCCTCATCTGATTCAACCAAATAAATGCTTGCATTCTCTGCACATTTGGGAAATGCACTATGTTTATACAAGGTGTTCAAAAACAAGCAACCCATATAGTGTTGTAAAAATTTATTCCAATCAGATAAAGAAAGCGAAATGACATTTTGGTTGTAGCAAAGAGTTGTTCAAAAATGCATGAAAAACATACATGAGAACATACATGGAAACATACATAGCATGACGAGACATCGTAGTGCAAGGCCCGCCAGAATGGTGATCGGCACAAAACTGGCAGATGAAACAAAACATCCGGGCGATGGTCAGGTGGGAGTTAACGACATCGTCAAGTGGGTTTTCCCTCCTATTACCAGGCAAAAAAGTGGGCAGGTTAGCTTTGTGGAAAATTTTCTTTTTTCTGTCGCAAAAAAAGTAGAAGGGATTGACATGGGCCTTTTCTATTTCAAAAAAGAAAGATGAAAATACTATTTCTTTCCTACTCTTAGGACTTTTCTGTTTCAAGAAAGAAAGGTGAAAATACTATTTTCTAGCAACAAATAGTCATTCTTGTCTTTGTTGTTCATTTCATAATGGCAAGATGGCACATACGCAGAGCGGATATACCTAAAGGAGCTCTGCATGGCTGCTACTCTTGCCCTCGCTATCCACCAAAACATCGCCATCCAAAAATGGCGAAAATGGGACCTTGTCGGCCCTTTTTATTATTTGCTAATAATGGTTTTGAATGCCACGTTTTAGGCTTTTTTCCATGCCGATAAATTATTTTGAAATTCCACCAGCACTGACACGTTTTCCCGGCAACAGTTGCAAGTATTGGCCCTTTTTTGTTTCGAGAAAGAAAGGTGAAAATACTATTTGTTTCCACTCTGCACATTGAAAGGGAAAGCTGAACATTTCAGTGCACGTGGACAAGTTGGAGGAGAAATCAGACCAAATTCAGGTGACACGTACTATCCAATAGTGTTGAAGAGGGTTTTACAACACTATTTGGGCTGCTTCTTTCTTAACACCAATGGTTTTCCAACATGAATTGCTGAAAAACATAATGAAGTGAAGGCAGGCTTCAAAACACATTGTATTTTCCAACATGAACTACAGAATGTGCACACCTAGATATACTAGTCTAAAAACCAAAAAGGGCTAGGGTATGTTGTGATGTGGAGGTTGAAAAATGAAATGTGTTATGAAGCATGCAATTTGTTACATACTTCAAACTTAAACAGAACAATGGAAGGTGTGATCTAGAAGACTTTCATTCTATTTTGTAACATTCCATCTTACAAAACCATGGGTGTTAAGAACCAAAAAACCCAGCATGAGACGACCCTTTACATCTCAAGTGGATGATTAAAATAACTGAAACCTAGCACTGTGTTTCCCATTTAGAATTCTTTTCTGCAGTTTTTTTTTTCAATGTTGCAAAATTTAAACACAACAATGGAATGTGTTATTTGGAAGACATTCAAGTAACACTCCATTTTGAAAACCCGTGGGTGTTAAGAAGCAAGCAACCCACCATGAGACAACCCATTACATTAAAACAAGGAGATTCAAAAAAATGAAACCCAGCACTGTGTTTCCCATTGAGAATAATTTTGTACAGTTTTTTTATTGAGACCCAGCACTGCGTTTCCCATTCAGAATTATTTTTTGGAGTTTCTTTTTTCAATGGTGCGAAATTGAAACACAACAATGGAATGTGTGATTTTGAAGACATTCGAGCAACTGAAATACTCCACATTCTGTTTCTCAAATTTCAAACACAAAGAACTTGTAAAACCCTCTACATTAAAACAAGGAGATTCAAAAAAATGAAACCCAACACTGTGTTTCCCATTCAGAGTCATTTTGTGCAGTTTTAATATCAATCGATTTAAGTTTAAACACAACAATGGAATGTGTGATTTGGAATACATTCAAGAAACTAAAACTATCCACATTGTGTCTCCCAAATTTCAAATTACCCCTCACCTCCATTTCGTCAGTATTCTACTCCAACTCCTCCATGTGCACTCAGACTTTAAGCTTTCCATTTACATTTAAACAAGGAGATTGAAAAAAATAAGAAGTGAGCCACAACCCACTGTGTTTTCCATGATGAAACTGTTATGTGAATAATGTGTTGGGCAGAGACCGAACAAGAGAGTTTTGCTGAAAGTAAGGGTTGTTAAAAATTATGAAGCTTAGATTCAATAAATTGTCCTCTTACTGTGTGGATAACACTAGCTGTTGTCTTCTTACTATTTTTGCAAAGTTAGGGACAACCCATTGTGTTTTCCATACTACAATAGTTAAGTAATTTTTTTTCTGGAAACATATGAATAGGTAGTGAGCAAGACTGTTTTTCTTAAAGAAAGGGGTCTCATAAGACAAGAAAGGGAAGTTGAAAACATTATTTTGTTACATTCTGGAAAAAAAATAAGAAGTGAGTCACAACCCACTGTGTTTTCCATGATGCTACTGTTATGTGAATTTTGTCTTCGAAACATATGGGCAGATATTGAAAAAGAGTGTTATGCTCAAAGTAGGTATCCATGTATGTTCATGTATGTTTTTCATGCGTTCTTCGATGTACATAGGTGAATTTTGACTAGCAGTTAGTCGACTCCCATAAGACAAGAAAGGGAAGTTGAAAACATTATTTTGTTACAGTCAAGATAAAATAAGAAGTGAGCCACAACCCACTGTGTTTTCCATGATGCTACTATTATGTAAATTTTGTGTTGGAAACATATGGGAAGATATTGAAAAAGACTATTTTGCTCAAAGTAGGTGTTGTTAAAAGAGTACAATGGGAACTTCAAAACATTCATTTCTCACAGACTGTATAAATTAATAAGTGAGCCACAACCCACTATGCTTTCCATGATGCAACTGTTATTTGAATAATGTGTTGGGTAGATATCAAAGAACAGTTTTTTGCTAAAAGTAAGGGTTGTTAAAAATTATGAAGCTCAAGTTCAATACATTGTCTTCTTACTGTGTGCATAACACTAACTATTGTCATTGAACAAGATATTTGCTAATAATGGTTTGAATGCCACATTTTTGGCTTTTTGTCTGTCCACGTCGAACAATTAATTTGAAAACCCACCGGCACTGACATGATTTCTTGGCGATGGGACAACAAATGACACATGGGATGAGACGTCCCACCCTCAAGTCTTTCCTTCCCGTGCGACAACCTTTTCCCTCGCCAGTCCCACCTCTTCCATCGCGACTCATTTCCCCATACGTTATGGGGGCCATATCCTATGTTATATACATAGCTAAATTTTCTCCAGAAGTTAAGGAGGGAGCAAGCTAACTCCTGCACAAAATTCACATATGTATATAACATACGATATGCCAGTTTCAGGCATAAATTCAAATATGTATATAACATAGGATATGCCAATTTCAAAATCCTAGACAAAATTCACCTATGCACATTGAAAAAAAGGATGAAAAACATACATGCATACATACATAACATGAGGATATGTCGTAGTGAAATAGTGGGTTTTACAACAGTCTGAGTTTTAGGAAATAGTGTGTTTTCCAAAACAACAGTGTATTAAATGGCGGAATAAATGGGATTGGATGTGGGCTTTTTGCCAGTTACCAATTATGAATTTTAGGAGACAGTTTGTTTTTCAAAACCCTCGACAGAAAAAATATTATCAAACCTGCATTTCAACTAAATCCTAGACAAAATTCACCTCTATACATCGAAAAATGCATGAAAAAAATACATAAGAACATATATGGATACATACATAACATGAGATGTCGTAGTGAAGCAGTGGGTTTTAAAATAGTCTAAATTTTAGGAGACATTGTGTTTTCCAAAACAACAATGTATAAAATGGCAGCGAAAATGGGATTGGATGTGGGCTTTTTCCTATTTCTTTTGTGTGGCGCGGGAAAAGTGGAAGGGAATGACATGCGCCTTTTCTGTTTGGAGAAAGCAAGGCGAAAATACTATTTGTTTTGTTTCCTGTGTGCATATTGAAAGGGAAAGGTGAAGGCCTAAGAGCACGTGGATGACATCGAGGAGAATACCAACCAAATAAGTTGAAGTGTGGAGTGCACATGTAGGATTTCGAGCAGAATACAGACGACATCAAGGTGAGGGGTAATTTTGTTGCAAGCGGAGGGTTTTGCAAGATGTTTTAATTTGAAATTTGGGAGACACATTGTGGAGTATTTCAGTGGGCTTTTTTACTATTTCCCAATTAGCTTTCACCAAATGGGCGGGAGCTGACAAAATGCTAAACAAAATTCACCTATGTACATTCAAAAAAATGCATGAAAAACATACACATGAACTTACATGGATACACACATAGCATGAAGAGACGTCATAGTGAAATAGTGGGTTTTACAATAGTCTGAGCTTTAGGAGATGGTGTGTTTCCCAAAACAACAGTGTATAAAATGGCGGAAAAAATGCGATTAGATGTCGGCTTTTTGCTATTTTTCCCAATTATGATTTCGAATGCCACGTTATGCCCTTTTCTATCCATTCCAAAAAACTATGCGAACAATGGTGACATTGCGGGTTTTACATGATTTTCGAAATATAGCATTTGATTGTAGAACCCACAGATTTTGCTTTCTACAAACATTATTTAGTAATTTCACTCATATTTGTACAATGGGTTGTCACTTTTTTCATTCGGAAAGGGCAAAGTTTGATAACCAGCAAACAGGGAGGAAACGAACAAAAAATTTCAAAACCCTCGACAAAAAAAACGGTTTCAACTAAATAGATTCTTTGGCAACACCATAATTTTAAAAACACAGATGGGAGGAGATGGAAAACTAAAACCCTCAACTGAAACCCTTAATGGAGCAATGAATTCCCATTCATTTCTTCATTGTTCATAGCATAATGGCAAGATGGCACATACACAGAGTTGATATACATACTTGAAGGAGCTCTGCATGGCTACTAGTCTAGTGCTTCTCTGGCTGCTACTCTTGCCCTCGCTATCCACCAAAATGTCGGCATCCAAAAAATGGTGAAAATGGGACCTTGTCGGCCCTTTTTATTGTTTGCTAATAATGGTTTCGTTTGGCTGCGTCTTAGGCTTTTTGTCCATCCACGCCGAACGATTATTTTGAAAAAACCACCGACACTGACATGATTTCCCGATGACGGGACAACAAATGGCATGAGGGATGAGACATCTAGCCATCATGTCTTTCCTTCCATTCGGCAACCTTTTCCGTCGCCGCAATTCCCACCTCTTCCATCGCAACTCTTTTCTCCATGCGGTATGGCCGCATATGCTATGATATACACATAGGTGAATTTTGTCTAGTAGTTAGCTTTTGCCCACTATATATAACAGAATCATTTGAAATTAATATATAGTTATTTTTATTTATTATAATAATTTTTAAAAATTAAAAATTAAAAAAAAATTATTATTATAATTCATTTTATTTTATTTATGTTTTATGAAAATACTTGGATTATATAGATATTGGTATCTTCATTTTTTATGAGTATGCATATCACAACATGATAAGTAAGTTTACATTTAAATCATAAATCATCATTTGGATAAGTAGGGATTTTTTGTCGTGGGTAGTTGGGTGGGCGCCTCTCCACAAGGTCGATGTGGAGAGGTCACAATTATGGGTGGTGTATCTGTCCCCTAGTATTGCCACTTGGCATGAGTTGGATTTGGTTATATGACTGGTCTCTTCATTTTTCACATGGTTCGTGGGGTTGATGATATTAATTATGAATTAAGGTGATCAAAATTTGAAGTCCTTTCATCTGATGCTTCGCATGTTTGAGGCCTGGTGGCATATTTGGCTTCAATCACAGTCTCCAAGGATTCATTTATCATGGTTATTCTCACCTGCTTTTCATAAAATGAAGGCCAGTTATGAGGTGGATAACTGACACTACATTGGGGCTCTACATGTCCGCAACCGATTAAATTGGGCAACTTAGCTCTTTCTTTTTCCATGGATATGTTTGTGATTCATGTATTTGTGAAGGAACTAGAGATGAGCAATATGAACACTTTGATGCAATTGTGCAGTAGCAAATGATAGATGGCCTTTCTTGTCACTGTAACTTCCTTAAGGTTGTGGTGCATCATTCAACATCTTGACTACTTAACGTTTGGGGCTATCAATTGTATTGTTGGGCGTGGCTTCATGGAGGGGGTTGAAGGATATCATCTTGACACCAACATTTCACCTAGAATCTTGGCAAGGCTACTGGGCTTGAGTGTTCCCAAAAGAGATGTGAAGGTGATTATGTTGAAACTATTTAAGAAGGATCTTTTGGTGGGTTTGGATGAGGCTCTAGAGGTGGCCACATTGGGTGTTGGCATCTTGTGTCCCCATGATCTCCATCTCCTTGCAGTCCCTAGTGCAATGGTTAAGTATTCCCCTTTCTTCCTCGATTTTCAAGGTCTTGAGCTAATTGAACACCATCATTTGGTTGTTGTGGGTGTAGAATTCCTAAAGGAAAATTTTAGGTTGGCAACGATGCAGAGCATATCGTGGAAGTATGATTTCGAAGTCTTTCTTCAAAAAAATGTGTGGCAAGCATAATCCTAGTTTCATTTCTATAATGCTGGAAATGTTTGGTCATGGTTGGTTTAGTAAGCTTTGTATATTTTGTCTCTCTTGGTCGGTCTGGTTAAGCAATACTTGTGTAATTTTTTGTTGTAATCTGACCTTGCATGGTCAATTTTGGGTATAAATTTTCTTTGGTTTGGGGGGTTGGTTGGTTGTTGGGTGTTTGGTCCAAGACTTTTTGGGGTTTGGTGGCCATAATAAACTTTGGCCTAGATCAGTCATGACATGTAATTTTTTTTCAAAATCAATATAATCTACTCGCTTACCTATCAAAAAAAAGTAGGGAGTTTTTGTCCATCAAAATCACACATGGGACAAAGTTAGCTTAATTGGGTCTTCAAGAGTTTGGAATTTGGTGGATAGTGTAATCAAGGAACATACCATCATCCTCACCAATTGTAAGAGTTTTATTATTTTCATTAATTCTATCTTGTTTAATTAAATAAATGTATATAAAAAACTACAAAAGAACTTCCTTTCTCTAAGGAAGTTACATAGTTTGAACTATCTAAGGTCTTTAAACTTTCATTCCCAAGTATGTTGGATAGTATCAAAAATGTCATAGGGCAAGAAATTATGTTTCCAAGCCCTCATAGGTTGTTATTCCCTACTCAGTTACTTTCTATCTATTTGTCAAATGTAATGGACTTGTTGCAATCATTTGAATTCCTCTCAATTGTGGTGCAAGAGTCGGTTCAATTAAACTATCTCAGTGAAGATGAGCTTCTACAAGTTGTTCAAGGGTACAACTTGGAAAAAGGAAAATCTTATGTTGGAGGGCTCTTTCCAAGACACTATCTTAGGAATAAAAATGCATTCAAAGAGTTATATGGTGCTATAAAGAAAGTTCTATGAGATGATGATCTGTGGTTACTATATAAATCTTTGAACACCCATTCTCAAGAGCTCAACCATCTTATGGTTAAAAAATTCAAAGATAAGTTATTCGTAGTTTCCTTCCTCCTCTCTCACCACATTCGACATGGACACAGGGCAATGGCATTAGCAAGGGACATTTGAATTTCTCAAAACAATGTAGAAATGGGCAAAGGACAAGGAGATAATGGATTTGATCTAAATGTTAGCAGGGTGGACAAATCAGCTAACATAGGGCCAATGGAGGAATTAGAAGGAAGTTCCCAATTTCTTCTATAATATGCATAAAACGATGTAATAGCCTGGTTTTTGGTTATATGTCTTTGCTGAGTCAAAATATCTACCTTCAATCATAAGTAGTATAGGGCTCATTTTGCAAAAATACTATGATTGCCTCATAATGTTATAATGTTGGAGGCAAATTTTTCTTCTAATATAATAGTTATATCAATGCCAGTACTATAATTTCGGCCTCACTATATTTTCCAATATTTTAATATTAATATATAAATATAGGCACTAGCCTTTTATCAAAAAGAAAAACTACAAAATAATTTTAGATAAGTGGGTAAGAATTAATTGTGAAAATTATATCAATCAAATGTAAAAATGTAAAAATTAAATAAAATCACTTAGCTCTAGTTTTTTATGTAAAAAACTCTATTGAGGTGTGGAGAATCCATTTACCATTCTTTATTTTTCTATCTTTTATTGTTGACATGAAAATATAAGTATGTACTAAATTAAGGATTAGATTTATGATTACAAATAAATCACCTCTAGAATATAAAATTGACCATGTGTATGTGTGAGTGATCCTATAATTTATGGGAACGATTTGGTAATTCATAGATTACCAAACTTCATTTGCCTTGGTTTTATGATGTGTTTCATATTGTTAATGGGTGTTTTGACACGCTTCTCAACTTAAGTGGAAATTCAAGATGAACCTCGACCTCTCCTAAAAGGAATCATCTCCTAGATGGAAATTGGCTATCCCTAAGGTCTGTGTAACCAAACCATGGCCATTTGCATAATAGCTCAATGAAATGAGTACTTGTTCCCATCAAGGACTTGCAACACTCTACAAAATTTCTAACATTCAACACTAGTTAAATTATACACAAACAATCAATGTTTAGGTTTTGCAATGCATATACAAATTGATCTAAATATTTATTTCCATAAAATATAATATTTTAGCTCATAAACAACAATATATCAACATGAAAACTTAAAATTTCAAGCTTACATCAACAATATTCAATTTTTTATTGTATTTTAAACAATACTCAATTTTGAAATCGTAATCTAATCATAAACTACTTGGATATAAAATAAAATTCAAAATTATTGGAAGAAAGAGAGGGTTAGAAAAATAATAATTGAAAATTATAAGATTTCTTCAATTATTTTAATGTCATCCATGAATAAACAAGTCTACAAACATAACCATTGTTGATTTGATCCTGAAAACCATTAATCAAACTACAAGAAGGTACAATATCCTAAGGGTACCATCCATGTAAGTTGCTACAACAAACGCCTAATCTTCAACATAGATTGAAGAGATCTCACCCAACTACTTTGGGTGTGTTTACTTGTTGGCCACATATTGTTATTTACAATAAGTAATTGTAATAAAAAAATGTACTCCTTTACATTTTGACACTATGTTTGGGTCCCTTAATAAACTGGACTTAATTAAGCCTCTAATTGGCTCAATTATGTATTTAAAAGCCTAATTAATCCCATTTTTTGAAAGGGGGACTTGTATTAAACAATTGTAAGCATTAATTAAATTACCTTGAAATTGGTGTGTCCTAGATTTGGGGCCTAGGACCCATTCACCCAATGGCGAATGGGTCCCCCTTAAGTTTAGGACCCCAATTTTTTTAATATGTTTTTGGTGGCATTTTTATGATTCAAATTCAATTTACAATTGTTGGTTTTTGATGTTTAATTTTCAGAAAATTAGAAAATTACCTATAAATACAAGGCCTTTTTATCAATTCAAATCCTAGAAGCAAGCTATAAATTTTTGAGAGACTTAACAAGAGCTCAAATTATTGTCAAGAGCATTCAAGAGAAGATTTCTCAGTCATTTGTTGCATCATTCAAGATCTCAACATCATGTCAAAGTTATATTCATTTATGCATGTTTTTGGAGCTAACATTATGATGTAGGTTTCAGGCATTCAAGTCAAGATTCAAGATATCAAATCAAGCATCCAATCAAGCCATTTCATGCAAGATCAAGACCTTTGAGAGATTTTTTAGGTTTCAGTCCTCTAAGGGTTTTCATTCAAGGGTTTGGTGAGTTGCAACAAGCTAGTGTTCATTCATCATTCCTTCCATTCATGTTTCATTTCATTTCAAGGTTTGATTACCAAAATGGGGTTTGACCAAGGTAAACCCCCATTCACCAAAAACAAAACTATTTCCCTCTCTTTGTGTTTGTAGATCTTAGGTTGAAGAAGGATTGAAGATTGATCAAAAGTGAAATTTTTCAAAGTTGTCAAAGTTGTCAAGCCATGGAAACTCACTTGCAAAATTTAATTTTGAATTTCCGACTGTGAGATTCAGAGGAATCAAGAGTGAAAATTCAAGATTAGAGAACTATCAAAATAGATTTTGGATCCCTGAAGCAAGACCCATTCGCCCTAGGGTGAATCTATCCTAGGAGGAAACTCAACAAAGACTTTTGGTGACAGGTGCATAAATTCTTACTCATCTTAGATCTATCAATTTTTTTTTTATTCTGGTAGTTTAAGGTTTTAAATTGATGATTCAAGTCTTACATTGCATAATTGGATTCATTTGTTATTTTTCATTTATCTCCCAAAAGTGCATTTCAGGTTGATTTATCTTGTCCTCAATCATAAGGAAAACAACCAGATCTCCATTAAATTTGACTCACCTAAGGGTTGAAAGTCAATCTTATCCTTTGGGGATCTCTTTTTCCTAATGAAATATGGAAGATAGGTACATACCTCATCAATTTTAGTGAACCTCTTATTTTCCTTCATTTCATTTTGGTGAACTCGACATTCTTGCACTATATTTTTTTTGAAATTGGAGTCAATTCAAACCCTAGATCTATGATTTGCAATAATTTACATCTCATTTAGGGTTGTTAAAATTGCATTAGTTTTCATCTCACACAGGGGTTTAAATTCTCATTTTGGCATTGTTTAAAATCTTAAAAATCCAAAAAATTGCATGCATATTACATTGATTTTTCCTAGTACTTGCATATTAGTGTATTTTTAGTCATTCATATTCACAAATTTGGTCAAAATTGCATTTAAATAAGTGTCACATTGTTCATCATTTTTCACTAATTTCACTTGCATTAGGACACCTAAGTCTAGAAAATTTTGTCACTAAAACTATAGTTTGCAACTTGAAACCGGAAATTCAAACATTAAACAAGAAAAAAAATTCAAACTTTGGTTTTTCAAAACCTTGGCATGTGACCCATTCGCCCTAGGGTGACTCAATCCTTGTACATGTGTTTTTTCAAATTTCTGGGCAATGATTTTTCCCTATTTTCTTCATTTTGTTCTATTGTTTATATTGTGTTTCAATTTTAGAAATTAGAAAAATATGTAGTTGTTTGCATTAGGTTCAATTGGTCAAGTTAAGTGCATTGTTTGAAATCAAAATTGGTATTGAAAGACATAATTTTCAGGTTTTTGCATAGCATAATCAGTAGATTATCTTGTTTTAAATTTGAAAATTATAAAATATTTTTTACATATTTTCATTGCACTTCATACTTTTGTGTGTTGATTACATTTGTTTAGTGCCTATTCTCCATTTTGGGTGTACTTAGGTTTGGTGAAACTTGTATGAGATTCACAACCTGGTGTCCTATTACCAATACTATAGTGAGACTTAGTTCGAGACTCATGTCATCCGGTGCTACTACATCCATGGTGGGTCTTGATTTTTCCAACCCTTTCACTCAGTGTTGATACTAGTCAACCCACTATGGACCATAGTTTTGGTACCTCATTTCCCATGCTCACCCTACCCACAACCAATTTAATTGATATTGACACAATGGTTGCTAATGTCCCTAAAGAAAACTTTTAAAAAATGGATGAAGCCTTAGAAAAACTACAAACCTTTGTGAGTTTTGAATACATTGTTGGTGTTGTGGTTCCTATAATAGATAACATGAGGAAAATTCTTGATAATGAACAAGGAATAGAACTTGTGCATAGCCTAACTCATATCATTAACAATAATATCCCTACAATGGCTAGTTGTGCTCAAAATTTGGGGCACACTCAAATTCAAGGTGGAAATTGAATTCCTTCTCCTACAACTCTGGCCTCTACTCCTACACACACTAATCTAACTGTTATTACAACAAATAAACCCAATAGTAATGTCCATACAACCTTAGGTATTTCCATTCGGAATCCCTTTATCTTTGAGCATTCAAATCTCATATCTCCTAATCCATCTCCCATCACAAACTTACAATTCACTTGTCCTCCGAATACATATACACCTCCATCCCATCACACAACCAATTATTTATCTTTAACCAACTCTTACAAAATTCTTCATCCCTTCAACAACAAATTGCCACATTGAACCAAAATTAAAATGGCCAATTGTCACAATATGTCAAAAGAAACCCATTATCCTTGGAGATATTGGGAGCACAAATGCCACAAGGCATAGAGATTCCTATATTTGAGAAACATGGTGGTAAATAAGATCCTAGCAACCATGTTTCAGCATACATAGCCTTATGTAGTGACTTCCTTTTTTAGGACAAGCTCTTGCCTAAACTTTTCCCTAAAATACATTGCCTTGGAGTGTTTTTTTTCTTTACCAAATAACTCAATTCGTTGATTAAATGAGATTGTTGATGTCTTAACCATTTACAAGTGTACATGGGTCCCAATATTACCTTAGCTGATTTAATGCACTATAAATAAAACAAGGATGAAAATTTCATTGATTTCATAGCACGATGCCAATTTCTTTACTCACAAATCAACACTAAGATTGCTGATGTCAATATTCAAAGAATGTTCATTGAGAATTCACAAACCAATATTCAAGATAAACTTGGGATGATGAAGTTTCCCTCCTTTACAAACTTGTGTGCAGCCCTTCATGACTATCAAAATTCGATTAGTCATCGTGAAGTGGAAATTTCCCCTAACCATTCTGAAAATCAGAACTCATGCCCTGTAACAATTTCCAACCTTTCAAGAAATAAAATAAGGGATTTTTATAGCTAAATACACCTCAAAAAAATCAACATGTTAACTCCAAAGTGGCTTCCATAAAGATGAAAAATCCATATCCATTTGGGGAAAGGAGTAGACAATTTACCCCATTACATGACACCATTCACTACATTATGTTGCAACTTATAAGTAAGAACTTAGTTACCTTACCTCTTGTTAGAGCCATTGATACCACTAAGTCCTTACCTCCAAAATTTAACTCAAATTCCTTTTGCCATTATCACCGAAAAAATGGACATGATATAGAACAATGTAAGTGTCTTAAACATACTATGCAAGACCTCATTGATTCTAATCACATCCAGATTAGTGGTGTTAATGATCAATGAAATGATTTTGTTGCCCCACCCAACAAAAATTTACAAATATTTACCAACCCCATGCCAAAGCATAATATTTCTTTTGTGAAAGCTATTGATTCTAAGAATGATGTGATGGATGTTGACAAACTAGAAGATCCGAATAATGACACTATGAATGAAAATGAGGCAAACTTAGAACATATGTTCAGCTTCATTGATGTGCAACCTTGTAAGGGCCAAACCAAAATTCCCCTTGACATTGCTTTCTCACAAATTGACATAATTAGAAATGCACTTGATGGTCCTCTTTACATTACCGAAAGAATCAATGACAAGCCTACTAATAAAATATTAATTGATCCTATGTGTATAGAGAATGTGATCAATGAGGAATTTTTATTTGTTCATGAACCTTATCAATATTATTATGAACAACTTAAATCATGGATAAAAATTCATAATTTTTTTTATTTCCCTATGATTGGTTTGATCACTCTTCCTTTAACAATTGGACTGAAACAATTGAATGTCTTATTCTCCATCAACCTGTCATTAGACCAATTCCATGTGAATCTTGGTTAGCTATGGATACACTCCATGGATGTCATCTCATTGGTAGTGGATAAATTCTTAAATTAAAAACTTTCATTTGGAAATGATATCTTTATTGCGCATCATAGTGGCTTTAATCTTGTGTCTTCCCATGGGAATTTCTCACTAGATTTCTTTTGGCCTAAACCTATGGAACCTATTAAACCTCGTGAGGATTTATTTTTCAAATCTTATCAAAAGTTCAAAGAAAATCACATAGAATAATTATCCCTTAGCAACATGCCTCAACCCATGATTGAGCCTCCTATCATTGATGAACCCATGATTGAACCCAAAGCCCTTCCAAGTAACCAAGACCAACCCATGAAAAATCTTCTACCTATGTCCTATAAAAGAACAAGAGATAATCAAACAAGTCCTAATTGTTCCTCCTAAGATCAAACAAGTTTATAAATCCAAAGAGAAATTGGTTGAACAACCTTCCATGGCTCCTTCTATTCCTCCCCTATGGGAAGAAAAGAAACCTATGGTTGATAAACGTACTCCTACAAAATCGCAACTTGAAAATTATACAAAAAGAAATAGAAATGATAAAGAGTGTACTCATAGATTAAACCAAGATAATAAAATAGAAAATCAAGATCAAACACCAATTGAAACAAATCATGATGATTTCCACCTTCGCCACAACAAAAACATGACACTTCTATGGACATTGTCATTATGCCTCTAGTTGTGATTAATTTGGATGATGATGATGAGATTGCTAAGATTGATGAGGAAGTGCATAATGATCTAAATTTATTGTTTTCCTCTTCTATGATCTTAGATGACAAAAACTTTGATGATCCTCCTAACAAGAGTGACTCACCATGTGTTGAATATGTAAATTCTCCTGGTACAACAATTTTCATTGTCCCTTTGGCTAGTTATCCACCTTCCACATATGATGAACAAGATTGGAATATGGATAACCTACTATAGGTTGACTTGCATGTGCCATACTAGTATTCTCTTTGTGTTCTTTGTGATTGCATGTGTAATGTGATCCCCCGTGTTGTGTTTTTTGGTGTGTTTTTATATGTTTTTTATCATACATTGGATGGACCTTATCACTATGTTGGTGCAAGGATAAAAAGAAAGAAAATCTATCATAAAATTATTCTATTTGTCATAAAAAAAAATAAAAAATTGTCTTGTGTTTTCCTTTTGGGGATGACGCAACAATGACAATTGATGACCCCAAATCCATGAATCCCTTATGTGTTATATTAGGATTACATATGGAGGTAACCTCCCTTTCATGACGTAGATCTACTTGGAAACATATGTTTTACATAGGGATTTCTGAATAAAGCTCTCATGTATTGGCGTGTATTGTGTTCTACTTTAAAGTAATTGCTCACAACATGGTGCTTTAAAATTTATTTAAAGTGGTGGTATATGGGTACCCACTCATTGTTTTCTTCAAAGTGTTCTCTTCTTACTTCATGTGATGTTTCTTCTTGGTCATGTCATTGGGTTTGATTTCCTTCAAGATCACGACCTTTCTTGGCATATGACATTCCTCTTAGTGGTGATGCTACATATTGCATTCCCCAAGTTGTGAATCTTTATAATCCTTGACTAGTCCTCTCTTGGAGACATTAATTCCCTAAAGCAATACCTTTCATGAACTAATCAAAACCCCTTTGAATATCCTATTGCATGTATCAAGGCCACCAAGCATAACACAAATTTCTTGTTAGTGGAGCCTTTATGTTTTTCATGTCCACCAAGCATAACACAACTTTCTTTGTAGTGGAGGCTTTATATTTTTCACAACCACCAAGCATAATACAACTTGCTTTTCACTAGAGCCATTTTCATGAGTGCCTAGCATAAGGTAGCTTGCTATCCTTGTGACCATTTTGTGTGGCACCTTATCAAAAATATCAGGAGGTATAAATTTGGTATGGTTAGTACAATGGGAGCCTATAGACCTGGAATGACTTTCCTATTAGCCACGTTTTGGGGCTCATCTAGTGGGCAGTGGATTTCACCAACAGATTTCACTAGCCTGTGTGAGTACATTTTGTTTGAATAGTGGACAACGAGTTTCCACTTATAATTTTTTTTGGACAAAAATCTAAGGATTGATCCATACCTATTGGACAAAAATTATAGGCTTGATCCATCCCTTCTTTCTCTTCTCATTAATTTTGGCATTGTATGCTTGTGTATATTGTCTTGTCATTGCATATTTAACAAAGGTATGCATCTCTTTGTGCCTTTGTTGGTTTTCCATGAGATCTTAAATTTTGGGGGCATGATCATTCTCCTTGATCTTTGTTGTCTTATCTTTCTAACGGTTGTACAATTAGACCTCTCATGGCGCTTTTTTGAATACTTTAGTGTGATTTTGAGTGTAGGGATCATCCTCTCACTAAAGTGGTGGCTAAATGTAATGTTAGAAAATATACTCCTTTAAATTTTCACACTATGTTTGGTCCCCTTATAGATTTTACTTAATTAATCCTCTAATTGGCCCAATTATGCATTTAAAAGCCTAATTAATCTCCTTTTCTAAAAGGGAAACTTGTATTAATCAATTTCAAGCATTAATTGAATTGCCTTGAAATTGGTGTGTCCTAGGTTTGGGGCCTAGGACCCATTTTCGTAAGGGCGAGTGGGTTCCCCTTAAGTTTAGGACACCAATTTTTTAATATGTTTATGGTGGAAGTTTTATGATTCAAATTAAATTTGCAATTGTTAGCCTTTGATGTTTAATTTTTGGGAAATTAGAAAATTTCCTATGAATAGAAAGTATTTTTTATCAATTCAAATCCTAGAAGCAAGCTAGAACTTTTTGAGAGACTTCAAAAGAGCTAAGAATATTTTCAAGAGCATTCAAGATAAAATTTCTCAGTCATTTGTTGCAACATTCAAGATGTCAAGCATCATTTCAGAGTTATCTTCATTCATGCATGTTTTTGGAGCTAACATTGTGATGTAGGTTTCAAGAATTCAAGTCAAGATTCAATCTATCAAATCAAGCATCCAATCAAGACATTTCATGCAAGATCAAGACCTTGGAGAGATGTGTTAGATTTCATTCCTCTAAGGGTTTTCATTCAAGGGTTTGTGAGTTGCAACAAGCTAATGTTCATTCATCATTCCTTCCATTCATGTTTCATTTCATTTCAAGGTTTGATTACCAAAATGGGGTTTGACCAAGGCAAACTCCCACTCACAAAAAAAAAATCACTCTTTGTGTTTGTAGATCTTAGGTTGAAGAAGGATTGAAGATTGATCAAAAGTGAAATTTGACCAAAGTTGTCAAAGTTTTCATCAAAGTTATCAAGCCACAAAAACTCACTTACATTATTTAATTTTGACTTTTCGACTATCAGATCTAGAGGAATCGGGAATGCAGATCTAGGAGCAGAGGATTGTCAAAAAAAAAAATTGGATCCCTAAAGCAAGACCCATTCACCTTAGGGAGCATCTATCCCAGGAGGACACTCAACATAGACTTTGGATGACAAGTGCATAAATTCTCACTCATCTTAGATCTGTCAAAAGTTTCTTGATTTTAATAGTTTAAGGTTTTAAATTGATGATTCAAGTCTTACATTGCATAGTTGTATTCATTTATTATTTTTTCATTTATCTCCCAAAAGTGTATTTTAGGCTGATTTATCCCATCCTCAATCATAAGTAAAATAACCAAATCTCCATTAAGGTTGACTCACCTAAGGGTTGAAAGTCAATCTTATCCTTTGGGGATCTATTTTTCCTAATGAAATAGGGAAGATAGGTGCATACCTCATCCATTTTGGTGAACCTCCCTATTTTATTTCATTTTAGTAATTAATTACTGACATAAAACACATCACAAACAAATCAATATCCATTAGTTAGGCATTGTAAATGCAAGATATACATTTGGAGTTGTATAATTTTTTGAGAAAATAGATACAATTCTAAAAATATACTTATATTGCTTTCAATTTCAAATATATAATATGTTTCTAATGATTTTTCCCTACCCTTTCAAATAATTTTAGTTGTACATGTATACAAATCCTCTAAAAAATACTAATTTTTCACGTTTACATCTAATGAACAAGATAAAAAAGATATAATAGTTCAAAATAAGAACTCTCACTTGGAGTGAAACTTGGTGAAAGTCATAATTTCCAAGACATTTTTATCTCCATCCTTGTTGTAGTTTCCTCAACAAGATTCTCTTAGTAAGAAAAAGTAACTATTTCAACCTTTATTTAATTTTGGTGACAAGTTTTCTCTTTCTAGAAAAATGAAACCTAAAGATTACAATAAGCATTTTTGATAGGTGGCAACATGAGTCTCAATAAAATTTCACATTCTTCAACACCATCCAAGTTTTGGTAGTGTAACTCTTAAGGTAAAAATTCAAATTTGGAAAGGCATATGTAGTTGTAGAAAATTCTTCACACCCAAATGCTACACAACGTTCTTATTTCAAGTGTAAATAATAATATGTAGGTGTAGGATAGCTCATTCATGACCAAAAATTTAATTCAATAGCTTCTTACTTCATGTGTCAATAATAATCAACCTTCATTATTATTATGCATGCCATCCCCAGCTAGGATCTTATGGTAGTAGCAAGAAAAGTTCTACAAATCAAGTATAGACTTCATATTATCATGCTTGATCAACCTTAAGACCTTGCCTTCAACATTTTTGATGATTTCTAATTTCAATTTTTCAAGTACAACCAAAAAATATTCAATTCCATCATGTTTCCATTATGGATCAACATCACATATGTTAACATATTAATCATGAGGTGTTTGTTTTGTTCTATTTTGGAAAAAAATTGTTTTGTTTCGTTAGTTTGTTCTGGTAGTTTAACTATGTGTGTCTCTGCCTTTCGATGTATTCTCTTTGTTTAGATTTAATATAGTTTAAGGATTTTTGTGTCATTCATCTTGTCCTAATAGTGGTATCAGAGCATAGGCTTTACATTTATTTCCCAAAAAAATATCAATTCATACATTTCTATTACCATGTAAGGATACTATGTCTCTTGTTTATAAAAAAGAGGCATTTTTAAGTTAAAAATAAATGCATGTCTTCTCTCTTAACTATCCAAGGAGTTACTACTAAAAAAAATTCTTAAGAAGACAAGACATATACTAAGGTTAAATCTATCTTGTATTATTTATCTCTTGTCACAAATATTTTTTTTCTTTCTTTTTCATTTCACATTTAAGAAAGAAAAATTAGAAGCAATTTTGATTTTGCAATTTGTGCAATTTGTGTGCAAAATTTCTTTTTTACAATTCACAATGTAGTATGTTATATCAATTATTGGGGAAAGACTAACTGGAAAAAGTAGTTGGATAGAATGGTATAGGAATAAATAAATAAAAACTCATTTTAAATGATCTATGGTGTAATATTTTTGATGGATATTCCCAACCTACAACACCTAGATTTCTATAAAAGAAAAATAATTATGACAGTATAAAAATTCAAAGGCCTTGGCTTTGATAATGGCTTCCATCAATGGAGATGTGTTTAGAAATATACAAGGGTTTAAATTTTCTTGGGATTCCCTTCAAAAATTGAAAGATCTATATGATTCTCATTTTGAATTAGAGTTTATTTAGTTACAATTGAAGCTATTCAATCTTGAATTGAAGAATGGAGAGGTTATAAGATTGGATTATGAAATTTGAGCCACAAAATAAGATGTTTATGTTGTCGGTGGGAAATTTGACATCCATCTCATAGACTTCATAAAGACCATTCTTCCAACACATTCCACATATTTGGAGTCCCTTCAAGAAAGTAACCAATAGAAGACCATCACTTTTGATCAATTGGCTAAAAGTTGGTAGAACATGAGAAATCCTTTTGGAAGAAAGTTTGATATTGATGAATTTTTTTTTCTTACCTACCACAAAGACAAGCCTCCTAATAATAACTCTTCTAGATGTGGTCATAATGATAGAGGAAAAGGTAGATGGAAGAATAGAGGAAGAGGAGGTGCATATGGAAAAAGCCACCCCCAACATGAAAACCAAAATGATAAGAACCACTTGTATTGTAAATAGTGTGTTCAAAAAGGTAGCCATGAAGCACATGAATGCAAGTTCTCATGGGATAAGATAAAAAATAGATAAAACACATAATGATGATAAAACTTTAGGAGCAACCCAATTTACATGTCGTGGTGATAATGATCAATATGTGCTTTATATTTTAGATTCTTCCTACTATAATTCACTTAATACTTCATAGCATGATGCTTGGGTTAGATACTAGATCCACACAACATATGTCATTTCTATGTGATTATTTAAATAATTTCACGAGGATGTTTGTGGTACAATATATTTGGAAAATAAATCAAGCCTCAAGCTTTTTGAAAAAGGAACCATTAGGCTCAAATTTCATGGCCTTCCAAATTTTGTACTTAGTGATTTTTTGTATCTTCCTCAATTGCAATATAATTTGCTGTCATTATTATTGATTAAAAAACAAGTCCACTCCATTTTTTGTAAGATGGACAAGTGGTTGTTAGAAAGAACTCAAATAATCAAATTGCATTTATTGGTTGTGAGGATGGTAGGTTTTTAAAACTTCATGACACTTCAATGCTTTCTAGGAGTTTTGCATATCTTACCAAAGAAGGTAATTTATCTCCTAGCCTTTTATGGCATGTGATATTTAGACATGATAATTATGATAGCATTTGTATCATGCAAAATAATGGTATTGTAGGTTTTCCTACTTTTCCCAAGATAATTGTAAAATGTGAAGCTTGTGTTCTTGCAAAACAACATGGAGATTCTTTCCCTCACTCCACTTGGAAAGCACATAGAAAATTGCAACTCATACATTTTGATTTATGTGGTCTCTTACAATGACTTATACTGGAGGATGTAATTATTTTATGTTGTTCATTAATAATTATAGCCACCTGACTTGGAGTTATTTCTTGCAGAAAAAAAAATGAATCTTTTGAAACTTTTAAGAAGTTTCACATTATGATTGAAAATCAAGCACAATCTCAAATTGGTACTCTTTGAAAAAAATGGTGGAGAATTTTCTTCCATAGTTTTTGAGGATTATCTTCATCAAAATGGGATTGAAAATCATCTCACTATTCTAGGTAATCCTCAAAAAATGGTGTTGTTGAAAGAATGAATAGAACTATCATGAATATGATTTGAGAAATGTTATATTTCAAAGGCATTGTTTACATTTTTGGGAAAAAGAAACAAATAAATCAATTTATCTTCACAATAGATCTCCTTCATCTTCTCTTCACCAAGCAACTCCATCTGAAATTTGGTTTGGTTATCATCCCTCTATTCAAAATCTTCAAATTTTTTACTCCACTTATTATACCTTGATTCCAAAGGATAAAATAATTGAGTTGCATCAAAGAAGTTATAAATGCATTTTTCTTGGCTATTCTAAATCTTCAAAATCTTATAGGTTGTATGATGAAGTTAACAAGAAATTATTTATTACACGAAATATTGTATTTTTGAATCTTTCAAAAATGATACAAATATTGACTACAAGTTAAAACAACTTGACAAATTTGACAAGTTTATTGCTCGGAAATAGCATCCATGTGAGATTCTTCAATATGGGGGGATAAGCCATTTATAATAATCTTTGTTGGATCCATGTATAAAATCTCTATCTCAAGATGTCCCAACTCAAGATACTCCATCTCCAAATCTACAATAAGAAACCACCTCTAATGATGATTTCCAATATTTTGATGACCATGGGAGTTTAGAAAAATTAGCCACTAATGGAGCTTCTAGTCAAGAAATGGAAGAACCTTTGGTCAACCCAAAATATTCCCACAAGTGGGCCAAACAAGTCCAACAAAATTTAAAATATTTAAGACCTAACAAAATAGGAAAAATGGGCACAATAAGTTCTTACAAATCAAGGCATCAAGATCAATATTCTATTGTAGGTAACTTAGAGCCTATTGATGAACTCAATATCACAATGGACTTAGAACCAACTTCCTATAAAGAAGATAAGGATATTGTACTATGGAAGCAAGCTATGCAAAATTAGTATAATGCTCTTCTGAAAAATGGCACATGGGAGTTGGTTGATCCACCACTTGGTTGTAAACCTATTGGTTACAAGTATATTTTTAGAAACAAAAATAAAGCAGATAGTCATTTTTGAAAAATATAATCCTACAAGAAAAGCACCGAAAGCATCACTTTTTTCAAAAATATATCATTTTTAGTCATAAATAATCAAAGAATGATCATTTCTATATTTAACTTGGTCACTTGCAATTGGTAACCCATTTATATTAGTCTCCACCCTTGGTAAACCAAAATTTAGATCTCTACCCCTAGTCTCCACTATTTTGATATCTCCTATTTGGTTTTTCAAGAGATGGAAAATCTTTATGTAAATGAAATGATAATGAAACATCCAATAATTTCATTTTTTGTTGTATAATTCATTGTCCTAGTAGTTTCTCTTGAATAATTCATGGCAATAATGTAATACTTGTATATCATTTTCCTTAATCTGACAAGGATATATCCACTTTTTTTTTTTAAAAGGTAGCCTATGGATAACATCTAACCCTTATGATAGTCCTAAAAAACACTTGAAAGTCTTAGAGGTAGGGTGACAAAATTATTTAATCCATAACAATAATAGTGTCAATATTTGTGTATGATAGTCCTTGGAAGGTCTCCATGAGTATAATGAGGGTATATTAACTATAATCTTTCATATATTTTAACAACCCTATTCAATATTTTCTCAGCTCCTTTATTGTCAACAACTACCCTTGTGATCAATAGTGGTTGTCCCTTCATCTATTGACTATTCTTCATCCACCATGATAGTCCTTTATTTGTTCCAACTTTACTATGGAAAACCTATGCATGTCTTATTATTGATGGAAAATCATTTATAGTCGACTATCTTATACTTAGGACAATATTTATCATTGGACTATACATGTGCTATGCTACATGTTAAGAATATTTCATAACCCTCACAACCCTTCATTGCTAGTATAATATTACTAAGGTGATTTACATGATAATAACATTTCTTCATGGAAATTTCACCCAAAATCATGATTTTGTTCTTCATCCATTTATTTTCCCTTTAGTAGGTTAAAATTTTAGCAAAGAAATATTTTAGATAGGATATGATTATTTCCTATGACAAATTTTTTTGTCTTGACTATTTCATCTATTGTTATAATAGATTTTTGGCCATCTTATCATCACTTTGGATTCATTTACACCATATGAAAATATTTAAACAAGACATGGAGTGTCTAAATGGTGTGGATGACAAGGTGCAGGACCATAAGATAGTCAATTTGTTTTCAAATTAGTGAATGTGATTAATTAATGAATAAATATTCATTAAATATAGTGATGAGTAGGAAGTTAACTTAGTATGATCTACAAAACATAAATAATTCATGGAAATTTTATTCAATACCCCTTACATAATATTAAGGATGGTAATATTGATGAAGTTAGAGGACCTTTTAAAATAATATAATAACACTGGATACTATTTAACATTCCCAAATTATTTGGTGATAGTACTATAAACAAGGCTCATATCCACATGCATTCACAAGGTGACAATATCTACCTACTTCTATTACATACCTTACTATTTAAAAACAGCATTATCAACATAATGAACTCTTTGTTATCCTCAAAAGACATGAGTTGTTGAGTTTGAATAATTCAAATAGAACTTATGTTCTCATTATAGTCATAATATTGGTAGATAGTCCCCTTACATTCATTTAGGATAGTTATGTAAATTATTTTTGTCACATAATACTATTATTCAATGCTTACCTAGGGTCTTGGATAAATTATCTCATATATATTGAGCAAGGTGCATGCATGATGACATATCAAGTTGAATAAAAATTATAATAGTATTGATTACTATTATATTCCATTTACATGATTAAGGCAATCCATACCATCTATTATCCCCACTTTCTTCATGTGTTTCAAAACCTAGGTAGACATTGCAATTATACATTGCATAAGATAACAAGACATTTGTTGGAGATTGTTGGATATTGTTGATATGTGGTTGTCATTGATGTCAACACTATTGGCATTAATGTCTTTAAGGTTGTATATGTTGAGGATATTGAGAAAATTGTAATAAAATAAGTTGCAGGTTTTCAGTGATTTAGTGAAGTTTAGTATTATGGATGACTCAATATATTGAGGATAAGGAGTTGCAGATTAAATGGTTTGTTGATAAGTATATCTAGTTTATCCACCTAAAGTTTCAGAGGTTCGCATGGAGATTTGATCAAGTTATGAGTATCGATGTTCTGACAGTTGTTCTGTTGATGTAGTTGGTATTCCTGAAAGAAGATGATGTGATTCTAGTAATCTGAGTTGTTGCAGATGCTTCTGTGGTGATTCATGATGCTTGTGGACATTTCTAGATCATGCTCTATCTATGTTTTTGGTTCACATCGATTTTTGTGCTCGTGATTGGTGATTTTCTTTTGAGAGTTCATGTTTGTTATGATCATGGCTAACAAGGTGATTGTAGCATGTTGTGGATCTTTGAGGCTAATTTTTTAAGGTGCTTCATGTTCAAGACATGTTGTTTTGGGTCCTTGCTATGTTTTGGTCGACATTATTTGATTCACATTAATAAATTGTTTATTAGTTTGGGCTGATAGTTTGTACACATTTCATATTTTGTTGGGCCGACATGTAGTTGATGCTATCCTTAGTTGCGGATATACATGATCGGTTGTTTATACCATTTGTGGCATGGTGTGAAGTGGAGAACGAGATGTGCAAGTTCTATGTGTGAATAATTTTCTAATATTTTGAAGGCAGAAGAAAAGTGTGAAGAAGAGCAAGCAAAAGGGAGTATTCATGTGCTTAACCAAAACTATAATTAGGCATTAGCAGATGTTATCTTCTTAGTTCAAGATCTCTTAGATGGATGTAATCTGAATGTGACTATAAGACAATGTGTCTTCCTTTTGGCAGTAAGCCTTTTGTATTTGAGCAGTGAGCTCTAGGCAGTGTGCTTGAATGCATGTGCATTCCCATTGTAATACTTTTAATAGAGTATAATCTTGTGGATTAACCTCCACCGTGGTTTTTCCCCTAACGGGGTTTCCACACAAAAATCTTGGTGTTATGTGTGTTTTTTTATGTGGTGATAGTTTATGCTTTCATGTTTATTTATCAGATCTGAGATTAATTTTAATAATTATAATTTATGTGACAACTGATTCACCCCCCTCTCAGTTGTCTTCCCTTGCATTTTCCACAATTGGTATCATAGCAAGTTCCTCTGGAGAAGCTTGATCGCTTGAGGTGATCCGGGATGGTGACATATAAGAAGGATAGTCTGAGATTTGATGGAACAAATTATTCTCTATGGAAGACTCAAATGGAGTGTCATCTGAGATGCATTGGTGAAACTTACTGGATGATTACAAAGAATAGATATATCATCCCACATAATGGTCCTTCTACTACAGGTGAGATTAAGGAATTTGAGTACAATATCAAGGCCAAGGAAGCATTGTTGAGTGCTTTGACTGATTTCAAAATGATAAATGTAATGAAGTTGAAGATTGCTTATGAGATATGGAAAATTTTGGAAACTTTGTATGAAGGTGATAACCATGTGAAGATTGCTAAGTTGTAGAGCTTGAAAGGGAAATATGAAACATTGAGAATGGGTTAAGATGAGAACATCACTTCTTTTATGTAGAGAGTGAATGAACTTGTGTGTAGTATCAGATGTGTTGGTGGAACATTGGAAGAATCAGAGATTGTTGCTAAAGTGCTCATATCCTTGCCTTCTGCATACAAACACAAAGTTTCTTCTATTAAGAAGATCTGAACTGTGACAAATGTAACCAGAGACATGTTGATTGGTAAGCTTGCTGCTTTTGAGTTAAGTGAGTTTGGTGAATCTCTTCATAAGACAAAATCTGCATTCAAAGATACTATCTCTAGAAAAGATAAGAAGAGATATGATCCGAGAGAAATTTATTCTAGAAAAATGTCCAAGTATGAGCAAGAAATGAGAGAGATTGAAGAAGAAGGGAGAAAAATAGATGATCTTGAAGCACTTCTTGTCAAGAGGGTAGCCAAAGGAGAAGGTAAGTATAAAGGGAAATTTCCTCTTAAATTTTTTTCTTGCAATAAGATAGGTCATTTTGCCTCAAGGTATCCTGAAAGAGTTCCTAAGCCAAGATCTAAAAAGCCTAGATTCCAAAGAAAGTGTCATTTTGCTACTAATGAAGGTGTGAAAAATGATGAATCTGATAAAGGAAATGTAAGTGGGGATGAATGGGTATTTATTTCTATCAAGGAAAATAATCTTGTACCTACTAATTCTACTAGTTGCATGAATGTGGAGAAAGCTCTAGCTACCAAAGCTGAAGAAAAAGATGAATGGGTGATTGATAGTGGATTCTCTCATCACATGAGAGGTGATAGAAGTAAATTTGTGAGCCTGGAAAATTATTATGTTGGTGTTGTAATATTTGGTGATGACAAAGTTGGTGTAATCTATGGCAAAGGATCCAATATTTCTTTTGATAGTAGGCATAATACTGATGATTTTCTATATGTGAAAGGTTTGAAGCATAATGTGTTGGATAGATGGTTGACAAGGGATGTAATCTTCAATTCAAGGATAGAAAGTGTATAATATTGGAGAGTTATGGAAATGGATTGCATCTAGTACAAAAAAAAAAAGGTAATATCTTTCACCTAAGTACTACTAGTAAAAGTTGTCTGATTGCTCAAGTTGATGAAATTTGGTTGTGGCATAGGAGATTGTCATGTAAAATTTGACAATATTATCAAGATAAGTTCTACTCAGGAAGTGAGAGATATTCCTAAGTTGATAAAACCTACTAATACTATATGCAAGCAATGTCAGTTAGGGAAGAAAACTAGAGTTCCATTCCAAAGCAAACAACATTGTTCAAATGAAGTGTTGGAGCTTGTGCATACTGACTTGTGTGGTCCTTCTAGAGTCAGAAGTCTACAAGGAGACATGCATTTCATGTTACATATTGATGACTATTCTAGATTGGTGTGGGTTGCTTTCTTAAGGGAAAATTTTGAAGCTCTAGAGAAATTCAATATTTTCAAGGCTATGGTTGAGATAGAGACATGTCTGAAGATTAAATGTCTGAGATCAGATAGAGGTGGTGAATTCACTTCTAGTGAGTTTAATTCCTTTTGTGAAGAGCATGGGATAAAGAGACAATTATCTACCCCACGGACCCCTCAAAAAAATGGAGTTGTGGAAAGGAAGAACAAGACAATTCAAGAAGCCACTAGGACTATGATGTTGGAAGAAAAAATTTCTCATATCTATTGGAGAGAAGCCGTGAGTACTACTGTTTACACTCTCAACCGGATACATGTCAAAGGTGATACTAGTAAGAATCCTTATGAGCTATGGTTTGGTCATAAGCCTATTGTTAGATACTTCAAAATCGTTGGGAGTAAATGCTATATCAAAAGAGATAAAGATATAGGAAAGTTTGATACTAGAAGTGCTGAAGGAATCTTTCTTGGTTATTCTACCAAAAGTAAAGCCTATCGGTGCTACAATAAGAGATTAAGGAAAGTAATTGAAAGTGATAATGTAAAGGTTGATGAAGACACAGTTATACCATCCAAAATCTACGGATATGATTCAGATGATCAAAATAGCAATACAGATAAAGTAAAGAAAGATCAGACTCTAAATCAGGAAAATCAAGAGTAAGAAACTAGTGAAAGTGCAGAAGTAAGATCATAAGAGCCTGAAGTTCAAGAACAACATAAGACTCCAAGGTATGTAAGACTAAATCATTTAGAAGATTAGATTATAGGTGATAAGAACAAAGGTGTTCAAACTAAGAGAATAATTACTAAAGAATACGGTTTGATCTCAAAGGTTGAGCCTCATAGTGTCAATGAAGCATGCAAAGATGAACATTGGGTGGAAGCAATGGAAGAATAAATACTAAAAATTGAGAAGAATGATACATGGATTCTTGTTCCTAGACCTAAGGACAAAAATTTAATTGGAACTAAATGGGTCTTTCGAAACAAACTGAATGAGCAAGGTGAAGTTGTTAGAAACAAAGAAAGACTGGTGTGTAAAGGATATTCTCATATGGAAGGAACTGACTTTGAAGAAAATTTTTCTCTTGTTGCTAGGGTTGAAGCTGTGAGACTATTTATTTCTTATTCTGCTTACAAAAACTTCAAGGTTTTTCAGATGGATGTCAAGTTAACATTTCTAAATGGAAAACTAGATGAAGTGTATATTGAGCAACCTAATGGATTTCAATTGACTGATTAGGGAGACATGGTTTTTCGGTTGAAGAAATAATTGTATGGACTTAAGCAAGCCCCAAGAGCATGGTATGCCAGATTGGACAAGTATTTTTTGAAGCTTGGATTTAATAAAGGTACTATTGATAGTAATTTGTATTTCAAGATTGATCGTGATAAAGATTTGATTGTTGAATTATTTGTTGATGATATCATTTTTGGAGGAGATGATAGTTTGTGCATGAATTTTTTTGATGAGATGCAGAGTGAGTTTAAGATGTCTATGATTGGAGAAATGAAATTCTTTTTGGGATTACAAATTGCTCAGCTAGATAAAGGGATCTTTATATCTCAGTCCAAGTATGTGAAATAATTTATAAAGAAGTTTGGTATGGAAGATTCAAAGCCAGTTGGTACACCTATGGTGACCAAATGTAAGTTGACACAAGATGATGACTCTTCTAAAATAAAATAGACTAGATACAAATCCATGATTGGTGGATTTCTCTATTTGACTCAAACTAGACCTGATATCATGAATGTTGTATGCATTGTTGCAATATTTCAAGTTGATCCTAAGGAATCTCATGTGACGGCTATGAAGAGGATTTTTCAGGTACTTGAAGGGGACAATTGATTTTGGCCTATGGTATCCTAAAGAAGATGACCTTACTTTGAGTGCTTTTACTGATGTTGATTGGGCAAGAGATTTGAATGACATAAATATTACTAGTGGTGGTGCATTTTTTTTTTGGAAAGAAGTTGATTTAATGGTTAAGTAAGAAGTAAAATGCCATTATTTTATCTACTACAGAGGCAAAATACATTGTTGTTGCTAACAATTGTACTCAAGTATTGTGGATGAAGCAGATGTTGAAAGATATCAAAGTTGTGTATGATGAACCTATTGCTATATTATGTGATAATTCAAGTGCAATTAAAATTTCTAAGAATCCAGTGTTGCATTCAAAAACCAAGAATATATCTATCAAGTTTCACTTTTTGAGAGAGAAGGTGAGTGAAAAGGAAGTCAGATTGGAGTATGTGCCTACTAACGAACAAATTGCAGATATCTTTACCAAGCCCTTGTCTAAGGATACTTTTGAGTATCTCAAATGGGAGCTAGGGGTGATTACCCCTCCTAATCAGAATTAAGATGCAACGACTTGAATCATTTTGTGCATTTCATAGTCATATCTTGTGATCCAGATTGATGTTGTGGTGATTGCTCCTTAGGGGGAGTAGTTAGATGTTCAGATATGTGGTTCAAAGCTTGTGTGGAGAAATATAATGTGTACCTTTGTCATTGATTTCAAAGGGGGAGGAGAGTCATGTGAAAATCAATGAAAGAGTTAAGGAGAAAAGAGTCAAAACCTAAGGGGGAGAAAGTGTTAAGAGAAAGTTTCATTGATGGTGTTTTTCACATCATGTGTTTCCATCAATGCTAAAGGGGGATATTGTTAGAGATTATTGGATATTTCTGATATATGGTTGTCATTGATGTCAACACTATTGGCAGTAATGTCTTTAAGGTTGTATATGTCGAGGATATTGAGAAAATTGAAATAAAATAAGTTGCAGGTTGTTAGTGATGCAGTGATGTTCAATTTGATGGCTAGCTCACTATATTGAGGATAAGGAGTTGCAGATTAAAGGGTTTGTTGAAAAGTATATCTAGTTTATCCACCTAAATTTTTAGAGGTTCGCATGAAGATTTGATCAAGTTATGAGTATCGGTGTTTCAACAGTTTTTCTATTGTTGTAGTTGGTGTTCTTGAAAGAAGATGATGTGATTCTAGTAATCTGAGTTGTTGTGAATTCTTATGTGGTGATTCATGATTATTTTGGATGTTTCTAAATTTTTCTCTATCTATTTTTTTTGTTCACATCGATTGTTGTGCTCGTGATTGGTGATTTTCTTCTAAGAGTTCATTTTTTTCATGATCATGGCCGACAGGGTGATTGTAGCGTGTTGTGGATCTTCGAGGCTAATTGTTTAATTTGTTTCATGTTCAAGACATGTTGTTTTGGGTCCTTTCTATGTTTTGGATGACATTATTTTGATTCACATTAATAAATTGTTTATTTATTTGGGTCGACAGTTTGTACACATTTAATATTTTGTTGGGCTGACATGTAGTTGATGTTATCCTTAGTTGTGGATATATATGATAGATTATTTATACCATTTGTGGCATGCTGTGAAGTGGAGAGCAAGATGTGTGAGTGCTATGTGTGAATAATGTTCTAATATTTTGAAGGAAGAAGTAAAGTGTGAAGAAAAGCAAGCAGAAGGAAGTGTTCATGTGTTTAACCAAAACTATAATCAAGCATTAGTAGATGTTATCTTATTAGTTCAAGATCTCTTAGATGGATGTAATCTAAATGTGACTGCAAGACAGTTGGTCTTCCTTTGGGTAGTAAGCCTTTTTTATTTAGTAGTGAGCTCTAGGAAGTGTGCCTGAATGCATGTGCATTCCCCTTTGTAATAATTTTAACAGAGTATAATCTTGTGGATTAACCTCCACCGTGGTTTTTCCCCTAATAGGGTTTCCACACAAAAATCTTGGTTTTATGTGTTTTTGATGTGGTGATGGTTTATTCTTTCATGTTTATTTATCAGATCTAAGATTAAGTTTAATAAGTATAATTTATGTGACAATTGATTCACCCCCCTCTTAGTTGTCTACCCTTGTGTTTCCAACATCATCAACCATTCATGATTATCCTTGAGCTTATTAAATCCAATCGATATCTATTCCATGACTATTACAATATGAAGGTAAATATCCCTATGAGTTATATCAAAGTTTCCACATATGAGGGCCGCCCATTGAGAATTAATCTTGACATATTTATTCTCCCTTATCCTTGGCATGCAACACAAAACAACAATTTATACTAGTCAAAGAAAATTCTATCACTAGTCCCCTCCTATTATAATTTCCATTCAATCTCCTCTTCATCCTCTTCATATTCTTTTAATTTAGAAATGGTCTCAGGTGATCTGGTGACATAGTTATCATTTGTATGAGGTAATGAAAATATATCACATGAGTTCAACCCTTCAAATCATGGAAAACATCTAATAAATTCATCTTTAATGCATGACAAGGGAGGAAAAAAAACACCATTGTGATCTCACTCCCATCTCCTAACACTATTTGAAAATTCACTTCTTCCTACATGACACATATTAGAAACCCCTTCTCTTAGCCTCAAAAACCTCCTCTTTGGGTTAGAACATAATGAAAATAATCTATGATGGGCATGTCATTAAAATTTGTTGAATTACTCAATATGTAATCAAACATTGATGCCTAAATGATAGCCTTCCCTAAGCTTCATTACATATTTTTCCTCCATAGCTAACACAAATTCTATAAACACAAATAAATAATTATTATTTTTTTTTAACCATAATGGGTAGATCTACAACAACAAAATCAGCCTAAAACTAAGATATACATTCATATTTTCCAACATTGTCTTGTAAGAGTTAGGAATAGAAAGAAACACAAAACCTAGGATGTAGCAATCTAACCCTAGCATTGATGGAAAATTATATGTTAGTGATTCCATATTTTTGAATTAATACAATAATCTATGTAAATTCACTGGATAGAAAATATTAGATCTTTCAAAGCATTCAAAATATAATATTTCAAACATAATACCATAACACTAAACATGTGAATGAAAAGGAACAAAATTTAATATGAAAACCTATGAGATATAAATCCGTCAAACTTATCAACCATTATATCTTGATACCCTAACAACCATCTTTATGGTGGTATAATGGTTTCATTCCCAAAAGAGAAAAAATTAAACATGTATAAAAGTGATAACTTTCTCCTTGCCATGTCAAGTTTCACTATGAAATTCCATCTAAATGAAAATGATAACTATTATGGAGGATTTTGTGAATTGTATTATATGCAAAGTAGGTGTCAAAATGCGATTTTATATTTTTTAATTATAATTAAAATATTGGTGACAATTAGCATAGGGTAAATATAACCAAATGAAGGTTTGCTAAGAGAGCTAGTCCATCAAGTTTAAGTTGAATGGTGATGTTCAAAGAATTAAAACTAAACTAACATTCTTGCATAATTTTAAATCCCCTTAGTGCTACAAAAAAATTTAAACTTTTTTGAACTTTAAAAGGATACAAAAGGTCACTTAGATGGTTTCAAGCACTTGGTAAGTTTTGGACAACCTGGTTTAATAATTTATAACTCATTACTAAGATTTTAACTTCTAACAAGTCTTATTACATGAAATACTTACCCATACAAAATTTCACAATAAACCCAATCATGTTTATTGAAATACAAAACCTTATCATCATAATTCAAGGATGGTTCATGATCTAAACCATGGAGGCTACACCTTGGCATCAAGGATAACATGCATGTATTCATCTAGCTTTCATAAAATATGATATCACTAATCAAGAGACACAAAGTGAGGTGGTATATCTTTCTTAATATCAAGAGCCCAAAACTAACAAAAAACCAACATAATGATGAAGCTACAAGAATATAAAATGAGAGAAGGTCAATAATCCTACCAAAGGTGATTATATTAATGACTAATTAAAGGATAATGAGAGTCGCCTCATGAAAACAAAATTAATACCATCAAGATGTATCCTACGATAAAGAATAATCTTAACAAAACACATCCATCCAAGTAAGACATGTTGTGCCATCATAAATTTTCACCCTTGACAATTTCACACATGTTTGGATCCCCCCTAAGTGCTTGTGCCTAATTATGCCTATTAATCACCTCTTTAATTTTCGTTTTCAGGAAAATGAAGTGAATCTAGGAAATTAAATTATTTATTTATTTATTTTATTCAAAAGGTGAAGAATGCCTATACTTATATTAACTATAATAATCTTACAAAAGATAAAATTTTGTAATGTTTCAATAGTATCATAGAAGGCTATTCAGGCCAATGAAAAGGCTATAAACAACTAGTTACATGAGTACCATGAAAAGAAAAATCATATATAAAACCAATGATCAAAAAAGGGGGAGGTATAATTATGCCACATCAGGGGTGACATCAAATTCCACTATCCATGCAAAGTCATCAATAGACTCTAGATTGTTCACTTTTTTCAGGAACTAGAAGCCCATACGTGCCAAAGCCCTGTGTTGCATGAGCGTCACCATGAAGAAATTTCCAAGGAATGGGATCCACTCCACCTCAACGCCCTCCTTGCACATTCTCAAGACATCACTCGACCTTGGAACTCCGACCACATACCTTGCCACACCCATTCTTTCCTCCAACCCTCCAAGGTTGTATTTCTCAAACAACTTCTGAGCTAGCTCCTGCACCAACACCTTCTTCTCACCTAAATCCATAAGGGAGGTCATGAAATGTGAGGTGATGTCAATGTTAGCTCTATATCTCCCATCATTCAACAATAAATTAGCACCCAATATAATCTTTATTTATTTCAAATCCCTACCATTAGGGTGCTTCATTATCACCTTCAACCTTTGGTTAGTTATGGTACCTATAAAAGTCATCTAACAACGTGATCTTGTGAGGTCGATAGGAATATCCATTCTCAATAGGCTCTCAAGGATACTATGAGAAGTATGGTAGGGTTATCACTCTTCCATTTTAAATTAACAAGTTGTTTCATCCTCCCATGCTTCATGTGGGAAGAAACCATCTCTAGATTTGCACCTCAACAAGAGTATACTGAGGATGCTCTAAGGAGATTTATTTCCATTATTGCAACACGCACCGACTCAACGCCAAATTACACCGCAACTACCTTGTCATACATGGTTGATCCTTAAGGCATGTGTCAAATTGGATAAGTGTGTGTCATATCACAACGAAAAAATCAGTCATTCTGAACTTGCCAGTTGACGATATCATCGAGTTGAGAAACATTAGTTAATGCACATCACATTAGCCAAAGTGGAGGAGATGGGCCAAATTTTTCCTCTAAATGGAAAGTGTTTAGGCCAAAGACAACACTACCACTTGTTATGCCCTTGCATTTAAGAGAAACCAATGCTCAAGTAAGATGCTTGAGTGAGCGAGTTGGTGCCACGTGTTTTTGAGCCAAGCCGGTGGAAGCTTTGTATGAGTTTAGCACCAGCTTTAGAGGTGCTAAAATTTGACTAGCACCTGGGTAATGCACGGTGGGCCCATCAAAAATATTGACCAAATGCATGCCAACGTTTACTTGCAACACTTAGGAGCTTCTTTGGGCTACACTAGATCGACATGTGGCTAATGTGGGAGCGAGTGCTTAATAAAACAAAAAAAAATTATCACCTTTTTTGGTGACACGTGAATCTGCAATGCAGCACCTCAGCGCATTGCATTGTAAACTTAATTATCTAGGTTCGATGAGAGCTATGCAGATTTGACAACTTTGAACTTGAATGAAAAAAGGGCCCACAGATGAAGGAAAATATTTGACAAAGGGTCTGCAAAGCTAGAAGATACATTACCTCATAGTGGGCCCATTAGAAGTCCTCACCAATTGTGCACCAAATTTACTCAAGTAACACTTATTATCTTCTCCTGATTACACTAGCTCAACACGCGACATGTAGTAGGAGTGGCTTCTTAATAAAACAAAACACCACACACTTTTTTGGTGGCATGTGAAGCCGCTACGTGGCTCCTTTGTGCATTGCATTATAAACTTAATTTTTTGGGCTCAATAAGAGCTATACATCTTCAACAACTTCAAACTTGAATGCAAAAAAGGTTTAGAGATGGAGGAAAATATTCAAAAAAGGCCCTAGGAAGATGGATGATGAAGGCTAACTAAGAAAATCAAGATTGGAACTTGAAGAAACACAACTAATTGCTACAGAAGCATACTAAAGGTGCTAGTACCCAACACATCTTGAGATGTTTAAAGTATGATACTTTCACCATGCTAAAGATAAAACTAGAAACCTGGACACAGATGCTACTACCAAATCTCATGCATCTACCAAATCTTAGCACCATGATCCATGCATACTTAAAACACAAATAATGTCAGATCAGCTCCCCTTTATGGGATATAATTTATTGTTGATCAAGTGTGTCGAGACAGGATAGTTAGAAAAGTTTGTTTGTTTAACTTTAAGTGCCCCCTCATTTAGGTCATAACTCATATTTGTCAGTATATTTTCTACTTTATTACCCTCTCTATACAAATGGGTGAGCTAGTAAGAATTTAAGCCTTATAAAATTTTGAAGCCCTAATTTAGGATGGAGCTTAACACCCAACTAATTGAGTTTTTTTGTTTACATGCATTGATTATGATCATAGAATCCCTTTTAATCCATATGTGTTTAATGTCTAGTTCCATTGCCAATTTCAGATCTACAAGTAATGCTTGTACCTCTACGTGATTGTTTGTTCTATTTGATAATTTAGTGTGAGGGCAATAAGAATATTGACTAAATGATTCCTTAGTACACAACTTGCACCAAATGTGCTTGGGTTCCCTCTAGAGGCCTTGTTGAAGTTAATTTTTGCCACTCCCAATGAATTTGGATTCCATACTACCCTATTGCGATTGGGTTTGGTTTTTGGTATCCATGTTCTAGGGTTTGGTGGATGAATCAATTCCCATTAAGAAGATCTTTTTACGTCCGAATTTGAGAATATTTTTTTGAGCCATTTGATTTATATGCATTAAACATTACTAAATCAAAGTGATCTTTCAATTTTATATTTAGTTTTTCCACTATATGGTATTCTTTTTGAAACATTCTTGTATTCCTTTCCCAACATAAGCATCATATTAGATTTGAGGGACTTTTTATCTAAATTGAGGATAATAAAGAGTCTTTATTCAATATTGGCCATGAGGAAAAAATTGCTAGCAAAGAATCTTGAAGTGGTGTTGCCTAATTTAGTTTGTTTTGAAGCCATGACCAACACTGTTGTGAGAATTTGAAAGTTAATAAAATATTATTTATATCCTCTTCTTTTTGGCCACACAATACACAGTTAAAGTGAGTATATATTTCTAGTTTGAACAATCTCTCATAGGTAAGGATGCATTTGTTTAATTCCAACCATGAAAATGACCCTACTTTTGGAAGAATTGTACAGTTCCAACATAATTTGTGGGGCCAATTGGATGATCCAATGTTCCCTTATTATATGATTGATCAGTAGCCTAAGTTGAATTTATAAATTCCTATCTTAGAAGGAGCCCAAATGAGCATGTCAGGATCCGTGGAAAAAAATATTTGGTGTTATTGAAGAAGTTTTGTCAGTTGAGGTTTTTGGTTTTTTGGGAAACTGTAACCAACAAATTTTTTCCATTGTTCATCTGAGAGAAGGTTATCTTCCAGCTTAAGTTAATATTTAACTTTTAACCCCCAATGGAGCTTTAAGTATTCTCTTTCTTCTTTTAAACCTTCAACTTTGGACAGTGGTGGAAATTCATTCCAGGAGTCATCCCAAAATAATGTTTTTCCCCATTACTTATGGACCAAGTTAAATGTGGGATAATGACTTCTCTACAAGTTATAATCGAATTCCATATTTTAGAACCCTCTGGTGGGTTTTTCATTGTAAATATTTGTTGGATAATTGAGGATTCCATATATTTTCTTTGTATGATTCTAGCCTGCTTGGAAGATGATTTTGCAAAACAATTCCATGCTAGTTTGGCTCCCAATGCTAGATTCCTTGCCTCTAGATTGTGTAAACCAACTCTTCCATATTTTTTATCTTCACAAAGTTTGACCCATGAAACTAGTGGTATTTTACTCTTTTTCTTGTTGTCAAGATTCCCATGCTAGAGGAATATTTTGATGCGTTGTTCTATATTTATTTGCACTACTCTTGGTAGCTTAAGGACTGACATAAGAGAATTGGGAATAGTTGAAATTACTAATTTGGTTAATGTAAGATTCCCTACAATTTTTAGTCATCTTCCTTTCCAGGATGTTGCCCTTTTTGAATTTGAGTTAAAATTTTATTCTAGAATTTGGGCTTGTTTGGCCTTGAAAAGAATGGGATTCCCAAACACTGACCTAGCAACCCATCAAATTTAAAATCAATAATGGATAGGATGTGTGTTGATACTATTGGGGAGGTGTTAAAAAAGAATATGCTTGATTTTTTTTTTCCTGATACCCTACGATAATCCTCAAAAACCTTTTTGATGCCTTTTTCTTCTTGGACATTGGATTTGCCAAATAAAAATGTATCATCTACAAATAATAAAGGTGTCATGATGATGTTTGAGTTTGGAATCTCTATACCCTACCATTTACCTTAGCCCATACACTTACTATTTCCCAAATTAGAGATTCTACCATTAAAATAAAAGGAAATGTGATAAAGGATCACCTTATGAAGAATTGAAAAATATTGTTTGACTGCTATTTACCAAGATTAAAAACTTGGTGTGTGATATGTATGAACTAACCCAATGACACCATTTATGAGAAAATTTGAGTTTTTATAGCACTTTAGGAGAAAATTTCAATTGAGTCTATCATAGTTCTTCAACATGTCAAGCTTGATAATCATTGTTGGGATTTTATCTTTCTTAATGGAGTGCAAAGTTTCATGAGCTATTAAATCCTCTTTAGTTGTATCCTTTCCTGGGAAAAAACCACCTTGCTCATTTGTGATGATTCTTGGGATGAGCTTAGCTAGTCTCATAGTGATTTCTTTGGAAAATATTATGTAGATGGTGTTGCATAGTGATATGGGTTTGAAATCAGCAAAGATGGAGGGGTTTTACTTTTTATGAATTAGTGCTATAAAGGTATTATTTAATTCCTTTAAAATATTATCATTTCTTCTTGATGCCTCTAAAGATAACAAGATTTCTCTCACCATGAACTCCCAACCTTTTTGGAAGAACATGGCAGTAAACCCATCCAAATCTAGAGCTTTTTCTAGTGGCATAGAATAAACCACTTCTTTTACTTCTTCTAGTGTGAATGGTTTTAACAAGAGCTCATTTCCTTCCTCAAAAATCAACAAAGGAATGTGTTGAGTAAAATCATCTGATTTGTTAGTGTTTTATTGGGTGGATTTTTCATTTGTTGCTTTCAATAATTTTGAAAAGAAACAGTCTCTTTCTTGGTTGATTAGTTTCTCTACCTTCAAATTGATTCCTAAGGGGGATTTGATACTGAATATAGAATTTTTTTGTTATTTTTTTTTATGATAGATGAAAGAATTTAGTGTTTTTATCCCCTTCTTTGAGCCATAACTCTCTAGATTTCTATTGCCAATATATTTCTTCCTTCCTTAGAAATTCCTCTAATTCCAACTGTATTTTTTTGCAAGTTGAAAGATGCATTATTCATTCCACACCTTATTATTTGGTCGTTGATCTCATCAAGTTGGGATTATCGTTCTATTTTATGTAAAAAAATGTTTTTAAAATTTTGTTCATTCCAAAATTTGATTTATTGTTTTATGTAGATTAATTTTGTGCTAGTTGAAGCATTCTAGAACTAAAAATAAAAGGAACATTTTCACACCAAATCTTGAGTTGAGGTAGGAATTGAGGGTCTCTGAGCCACATTTCTTGAAACTTAAAGGATGATTTTGGATGGGATTTTTCTGAAACTAAGAACAATTGATTAGGAAAGTGGTATAATCTTGAGAATGAAACAATAGATGATTCAAAAGGAGCTACTTCCGCATACCATTCTATAAAAAATAGAAATCTATCCAACCTTTTTGTAATTAGGCATAAGTCTTTTTGCCTGTTTGTCCATGTGAATATGTTATTTTGAGGAGGGTAGTCTAATAGATCATTTTATAATATAGTCATTGAAGCCTTCCATGACCTCTGGGAGGGATTATGCTTCATTTTATTTTCATTATGGTGAAAGATTGCATTGAAGTCTCCCCCTAGAAGAACTTTCTCCTCTTTTAGGCTTGATAAAGTTGGGGATATGTCATCCCAGAGGATCTTTTTCTTGATTGTTGATGTGGAAGTGTAAACATTAAACAACAAAAAATATAGATCAAAGGAAGTTGCCTTAATGAGTATCTAATGTTGCATTGAGAGAGTTAACTCAATATGAGTATTTTTTTCATTCCATAGAATAGTTAAGCTTCATGATGCTCCTTGTGCTAGAGAGTGTAACAATTTACATTTATTCCATTTGCTGAAGACTTCTTGTGCTTGATCGTTAGTGAATCTTGTTTCCTATAGAATAATGGTGTTTCCTTCACTAGAGTCTAGTTGATGCTTTATCAAGCATCTTTTATTAGGGGCATTCAATCCCCTAACATTCCATGATAGGATTCTCATTATCCTTGAGGAGAGCGGTAAGCCCTCCTTGGTTTGATATGTTTATCCAACGTAGTTTGGATACCAGCAACTATTTCTTCCTTGGATTTTTTTTACTTTTGGTGGGTCTACCTCTTGTTGGGTATGTTGCACTTGACGCTTGAGACACTATTCTTTCTATTTGCACAATAGAGAGGGTTTGGGAAAAATCATATTCCCGATTCTTATTTAATGCTTCCTCTGTAATTTGGTCAAATATCTTTTATCCTTCTTGTAGAACAATATGATCTACCATTTCAATCATTTTTTCTTCTATTACGATATCATGAGCTTATTGGAAACTTATTTCATTTTCCTTCGGTATGCTTTTGTCATGTTTAATATCACCTATTTTGGGTGTTTGATGTTGAGAAGCGGGTTTGGACAATTCATCCTCTATTGGAGTCATTTGTGAATCAGTTAAGTGAATTGAACCAAAGAAACCCTCACTTTGCATCTTTGTCTAGTCTGAGAAGATTTTGTGTGATATTACTGACTTCCTCTACCAACTGTAAATCCCACTCTCCTTGTTGGGAATTGTTTTGGATAGTAGTATTTGTTGATGATTTTCTTAGCAGATAAAATTGACTATTTGATCCAAGGCCAATATTGTGCATGTTTTTTTGGTGCCCTAATCTTTCAACAAATGCATCACCAATGGTAGACTTCTTACCATTTTCTATATTAGTTACAAAATCTTTTAAAAGAGTGCTTGATTCTAAAGAGATTAGAGGTTTAGGTGCTTGTTGCTTCCTCTTTATTGAGCCAAGATCTAGATTTGAACAAAAACCTCTGATGTGGAAGGGAAATAATTCCCTACAAGTACTCAAGTTGTATTTTTATTTGATTTTCATCTCAAGAAGGTATAATTTTGTTGCAACTCCAAGCCCTTTCTAGCTAGAGGGATGAGGATTAGTAGGTGTTTGGAAATTTTGGAGATCAGGTTGTTGTTGTGGAATTTGGTTTTTTCCTTTTTCTAAAATAGAGGCTTGCATTATTATGTTTTTGAGGGGAGGACCATGTGCTTCATAGTTAGCTTCTAGATCCTCACAAACTAGAGTTTTGAGGGGCATTGTGAGGTTGGATAATCATAGGAATGACATCAGGAGCAAAAGTAGGATTTTCTAGTTCAATCGGCTATTTTAAGATTTTGTGCTTGGAGTGAATAGCCAGGACTTTGGGGAATGGATTTTTAGTGTTCAAAAGAACACAATATTTTATCGACTTACAAGAGTATTTGACAAGCTCCATATCAAATCTCTAGAAGATTCCAATGTAGTCACCTATGGATTCTAGGATTTGGGGCTCCCTGTATTCGAGAGGTATATTTTTCATCTTGATCCAAAATGGTATATAGTTAATTGTTGCAAAGCTAGGGTTGAAGTGAGGGGTCTAGGGTTGGAGGTATAAACCTTTCCCATTAAAAAAATAATATTTTTCTTTAATTTTTATGATGGTATTCTTTGAAGTTAAAACTAACATTAAAATAACCCATTTCCTCATGAATGTAGAAAAATTCTAAGAACCTCGGTCGTTGGTCGTGAACCCATGATTCTAGAGTATCAATGAGAGGGATGTTTTTAAAAATATAACCCATAAGCATGTGAATTTTTAGGATAGAAATAGAGGGAAGCAATAGGTCTCTAAAAATGTGTACTCTGTATTCTAGTTGAGAAGATGAGGACAACATTGAAGTTTGCAAAAAGTACTTTGGGAACTAGGCTATTTTGGAAACCCCACTTTTTAATACTAAGTTACATAGGTAGACAAACACTGGGGAAGTTTGTTTTCTCCTTTCCTCTTACTCTAGTTGTAGAGTTTTTTTCCCGATGACAAGGTGTTGGGGAAAGTGGCAACATATTTTCTTCGCTACTGCTAATGGAAAGCTAATTAATTATTTATTTAATGAATATCTAAAAATTAAGATAGGGCTAGAAGAGGGTGCCCTAATGCCCTTGTACCCCCTAATCAGGCCCTAGATTTAATAATTTATTGTCAGCATTAATATGTTTATGTGACTGATGGATTAGTATGGGCTGACTACACTTGATCCTTGAGGATACAAAGTATAGTTATGCCACTAAACGTCAATCCCAATAAGATCAATCAATAAACATTAAACTAGGAATCCATTAAAACTCAACATACTAAACTATGAAAGCTTCAAAAAAACCTATTCTAATCCATTGAAACTTATCCTATTGGGGGATTGGTGTCACATTGATGTGGAATGATGACCCTTTCCCAATCTCGTAGATAAATGAGCCTATTATGATCAATTCTATTGAAGAGAATTGACGAAACCATTGATAGATGTGTGGTGAAACATGATTCAAATGCTAAACTAACATTATGAAAGCTATTTTAACATGACTCATGCTAAGATGATCGATATGGATGTATACAAAGCTAATCTAAATGAAATTTAAGCTAAAAAGATTCAAACCCTAATTAACCAATAAGCTAAATGTATGTGTCTATATTATCATGGACGCCATTAATGGAAGATAAGCTAATATGTAAGTAAATTTAAGCCAATATGATACTAAATAAGTGTTAAATATGAGTGTGAGTGTGAGTGATTTCAATAGCATGAGTTTTATCTCAAAAAGATGGATGGATGAGTTTCAACAATATAAGTTTGTTATTAAAAAGATGGATGGATTAGTTTCAATAACATAAGTTTTTTAATTAAAAAGATGGATCCATTTGTCTCCAAACAGTGACCTATTTATAGGAGGACAAGTGATAAATGGAGGGTTGAGATCAAAAAGGTTAATCAATGGTCAAAAAGGAAAGAAGATGGAGGCATGGATCATGGATTCCCATCAAGGGTTGAAAATTCAAGATGATATTTAATCAAGGGCTTACATTAATCCAAAAAAACACACTTTCAAGACTTGCACAAGAAGTCTTGTATGTTAACTTGCACATGAAGTCTTGTAAGTTTGTTAAAAGGAATAATATTCCTTAGAATATCCTCATGGGTGAGGAAAATAGATATTTAGAAAATTAAAACAAATTTTTAATGTGAAAAAGGGGAAGGAATATTCCTTCTGGAGGAATGTGCAAAGGAAGAATATTCCCTTGCAAGTAGGGGGAATTAGATTTGTTAGTAGTTGATAATTAAAAAAAAGTGTTAATTATGTCAATTAGGGGAATTAGGATGGTATTCATTAAATAAAGTGATTTAATGAAAAAAAAGGGGGAAAGTGATACTTTAATTAAATAACTTAGGGTTATTTAATTGAATAAGAGGACTTTCGGATTTAAATTAAATAACTTGATTTATTTAATTTAATAAGATGAAATTTTAGCATGGAAGGGGGTGAATCAATCTGATTAGATTAATTAGGTTAATGGATGAAAAATGACATAGTTAAATAGCTAGGCTAATTTAATTAATTAAGCGAAAAGAGGATGGGTTTCAAGATGAAATGATATTAGTATACCTGATTCGAGTGCATGATGTCATTCTGGACATTTTTAAGTGTCTAAATTTTCCCCCTCTTTGAAGCGAGGTACCTGTTATGTTGGCTCAAAGACTAATGGTGATTTTGATGTTGATGACGGTATAGAAAAATATATTGATGATCTCTTTGAGATGTTGATATCCTAGCTAAATTTGATTGATATAATTGATTGATTGATGAAATTGTTGAGGATTCGCAACAATGCAAGGATTACGTTGAATAACACGAGGATTGATAGGGAATGATATATCCCAATGATGTTTGATTTGATAGATTGATCAAGATTTTCTAACAAGACTAGGAACACAATTCATTAGATGATTTGATATCGATATGATTGAAATACAGTTGGTTGCCCCCTTGAGAGACCGATTAGAGATTAAAGTGTTTTAATCAAGCTCATTATAGGTGAAAATCAAACTTATGCTTGAGATGCTTGATATTTCGGGTTGCTTTTGAATCAAAGAGTTGAAATTTTTTTAGATTGTTGAGCTGAAGATGATATAGATGCCCCAAGTTGTGCCCCAGCAGAAGAGAGATTGTTGGTGAAGAGGATGAAAAATAGTTCCTATAAATCTCAGATGTTGATATAGAAAGATTTGATGATGTATAGACAATCATCGGTCATGGATAGCCTCATGTATATTTTGATATATCACACATATCCAATACTTGGATAAAAATGTTAGTAAAGATAGAAGAATAAGAAGAATAATATTGATGGATTAACCATTATTTTGAGATTGATTCAGAAGTCCAAATTTCCTATGATTCTTTGAGACTTTATTAGATATGGTGATGAGAGATTCATGATGATTATTTGGTCATACCTTGGGATTGGGATTTTTTGTCATTCCTTATTTTTGATATAACACAGACACGATGCATCAAGATATTGATAACTAGGATGGCATTGTATCCAGTGTAATGGAATTTGACTCTACAAATAGATAGGATAGTTCTTTTTCACACCTTGACATACAAAAACCTCGTTGGGATGTAGTTTAAAAGTTTAGAATGTCTCGGACCAAAGGATACACAATAGTCAAAAATATACTCCAAACAACCTCCCTACACACAAATAAGAAATTGTGCACCAAGAATACCCACAAGCACAACAAACGAAAGATAATTATCGATGCCCCATTTGTTTCTCTCTAAATAATTTTGATAGACATCATTGAGAGGTCCTCAGAATGGGTCATTGAGATAAATCATAAGAAAATATCAAAGACAAACAGTCAATGTTATCTATATCTCTTGCCAAGTTTAATATAGCTAAGGTGATTTTTGATGTTGATTTCCATCGCAAGAACAATGCATCCTACAAAATGTTGATCAAATGTTTTGATTAGGATGAGGTGTGTGATAAGCCATTGATACAAACTTCACTCAATCATTTACCTATGATCAAGACTTTAGATTTTTGACACTTAAATTTCTCATTTTATGACTTGTGATACTTGTTTTTCCAAAGGTTGAAGGTAATGATTGATTTATTATGGGTGAAGGTTTATCACAGGTGAAAGCGAAATGGGATGGATGGTTTTGGGTTTTTCTAAAATATGTCAATTTTTTTAATGTTTTGAAAATGTTTTTGAGGATGTTTTTGGTGTTTTTGAAAGTTATGTGAATGTCTTGGTTTTCTATTATTTTAGGTTGTTTAGGGTTTTCTCTAAGTTTTCAAATGTTTTGGGTTTTCAATTTTCAAATGTTTTTGTGCTTTTAATTTTTTTTGAATGTTTGTGTTTTTCGAGATCTAACCAAGAACCTAACCTAAAATACTATCCTAGGGGCCTCGAGGGCTGATCAAAGATTGTCCTTGCCTACATTATACACACAGAGACCACATAGTTTGATTGACTTAACCTATTGACAATGATAAATACATAGTTGATGTGATGTTAGTTTATTATGACGGACTCCTAAGGACTAGCCTAGGGTGTCTTGAGGGCACATCAATGATGGCCTTGCCTACGCTCAAGCTCAGAGACTCGTAGTTTGACAAGGTAACATTTTTGAATTTTGGTGTTTTGATCCGTTTAGGGATTTTGATGTTTTTTGAATGTTTTGGATTTTTTGATTTTGCAAGTGTTTTTGGATTTTGATGAAGTTTTATTATTTTTTTTGTGCTTTTCGACGAGATTTTGAGGTAAATGATACCTAGATCATGATGTCGATGTCACATTATGAGATAAAAGACATGTATCAAGAACTATTTGAAAACAAGAGTACAATAACCAAACCCCAATGTCTAGCAATATTTCATAGATCAATGAACAAACCAAGATAGGCAATGTATATGCGAAGAGTTCAACATAGGTTTATCGTGCTAAATATATGTTATGGGACTTCATGAGATAAAATGGTAAAGATCCTGCCAAGAGTTTTCCATGAGTAGAGTTGAAATGTATACCGAATCTTTGTCAAGATCAATATAAAGTGGAATATCTAGATGAATCTAGATTGGATGGATGGAGGGAACATTAGATTTATCATGACAAGGATGAGATGATTATGTTTGAGAAGGATCATATAGATGCTCGATTCTACTCATGATGCTTTTTTGCTAGGTTTTCATCATAGTACTTGCCCAACATGCCACTGTAGTTGTTTTCACTGGAGGATGATTTTTATTTTTACTATTTTCTTGAATTTTTTATTTTCTTTGATATTTTGAAAATTTCACCCTCGTGTTGAACCACCTGTTGGAACTAATGTAGAGGCCATTGTCATAGCGTGCAAATGATATCCTTCCTGAATAATTTTCTTTGCTAAGATACAAACACTTGGATGCAATTTTGAAGAACTTTGATCTACCTTGTGGATACTGGAATTAACCTTGTCTATGTGCGCACATCACAATATGGTACCTTCAGAATCCTTGTGATGAAGGGTAGCTTCCAACATATAGTCAATGCGAGAATTGGATATCATGAATGAAGTGGATGATGATATGTATGAAGGAATATGAGATGGATTGGTCAATAGTTTGGAACATTTGACTCTCGAAACTTGGGAAGATGAGCGGTGATGGGTGGGGATGGAAGTTTTCATGGAATTAGGATCAACCACTAGATATACTTCATTCCTTGCTTGAGAAGCTTGCTTTTGTATTTGAGGATGCTTATGATAGATACATTTTCCTTTTTTATTTTTCCCCATAGTTTCTTTGACTAATCAAGTTTTAGGGGGATGATTTTCTTTATTTTTTGTTGGTATCCATTTATATTTTCTTTGTCCTTTTTTCTTTGCTGCTTCATTTTCTTTGGTGATCTTCACCTTGCTTTGATAGGAATTATTATTTTTACATTGGTCCCAATTTATGTATGATATGATGGGTGAATTTTAACTCATGATATGACTAGTTGTAGCATTGACAATATTTTCATCATAAGGATTCTTCATGCCCCATATGTTGATGTTTTTTGTTGTCAAGATTTCCCTCAACATTGTGAAGGTATTGACAATAACTAATTATTTGTCTTGATAATGTATCCTTTGATCCATAGCCACTAAATATGACTTGTCATGAACACGTGATATTTCTATGGGTTCTTGCTATTTAGGAATATGAGTTGTTTTCTCTGATTCCATGACATCATTATTTGTTGATGTTGCTTCAAAAGATGTTGGTGTTGGTTCAAAAGATGTCGATGATGCACAATCCTATTCAGGAATATGAACTATTTGCTCTAATTCTATGGCATCATTATCTATTGATTTTTTTTTAAAAGATGTTTGTGTTGATTCAAAATATGTCGATGATGCACAATCACTGTAAGAATCTAGAATCTCAACCATTGTTTTCTCTTGTGTAGGAATATCAAGAGTGGGAGACTCTTGTTTTTGGATGAAGAATGTTTATATGTTCATCAAAAATAAACATCTTATGGATGATATCGGGGACATCTTTGGAGTTTAAAATGATTTGGAAGATGTCTCTTAGCTCTTGGTGAAACTCTGGGAATAGGGGTTCTTTATCCTGACTTGATTCAAAGTAACTTTTGTTATCCTCAAGGGTATATTCTTGACATGATCCTTTAGTGTATTACATATTATCAGTGAAATAATCTTCGCAACAACTTGTGTGTATGGGTGAAATAAGGGATATTTCTTGCTTGTTTGGAAATTATTCAACATGCCCAATCATTGAGTCATATGTGGGAGAGATATCATAATTTGATACCCATTTAATGTCATTACAGTATAAAATATTGCTAAACACTGTTGATGGGTTTGGACTTTGTTTCAAAATGGTATCTTGATGTGTATCTGATTCCTCATGCTGTGATAAATAAATATGTCCCACTGTGGTATCATGGGTATGGCCTACATTATTTGAGGTTGATGCCTTTCTTGAATTTTTCGCTTTTCCATGATCAAGCATAGGTTTTGTGTAAATTTTCAGATTTTCATTCCCATATTTTTGATCGACATCGATGTCTCCTCATTCAATAAGATCTTATATTAGATGTTTGAGTCTAATTTTTTTTTGTGTGTTATGACCTCTGTATCGGTGAAATTCACAAAAATGATCTTCTCTATAGCTACGAGGTTTGACTTTTGGATCTTAATAGTTTGAGAAATATGGGAGTATGATAAGATTAGATGGTATCAAGTGCTTCAACACATCCTCCATAGGTTCCCCTAAGGGAGTGAATTGTCGTTTAGGAGCGTTGTTTATTCTTTGTTGTCCATGTTGAGTGTTTGTAGCATTGATTATTGCTTGATTGTTTGGCGATGGTGTGTATGTTTTTTGTGTGTCCATGGTTTGGGTGTTTTCTTTCCTAGGAGTAGTTAGACCACCTTTGTATCAACAACACCATCACTAGTAATGTTCTTCTTGTTGTCCCAAAAGCAGGGTTTATCATTAGAGCTAGTGGATGGGCGGTTGTCTCTATACACCTGTATATTTCCCTATGAGATTAGAGCTCTCTCAATGTTGAGGGCCCTAGAAACAAGATCATCGTAAGTGGTAATGCATTACATTTTTAAGTGAAAGCATAGATCTAGATCAAAATTTTCTATGATAATCCTAACTTGTTTTTCATTGGGATTGGGCCACTTGCTTTTACTAGCTCTTTGCCTCCACCTTTGCAAGAAATTAGCGAAGGATTCTCCTTTGTTTTTATTGAGTGTGTACAAATTTTCTAATCTTACATCTATGTCAAGGTTGAAGGAGAAGTGATCTATAAATTTATTAGTGATTTCTTGATACCTGGAGGCAACTGTGAGAACCAATCGATGGGGGGGCTCATCAAGCTTCATGGAAAGACATGCATCAAGTAGGAATAATTGTAGGCCACTTCCATACACATGATGTTGAAATCATTGATGTGATCCACGGGATTTACCCTCCCTTTGTATTTATCAAATTTAGGGACCAAAAAACTACGAGGGAAAGGTACCATTGTGATGTTTTGATCAAAGGGAAATGGCATAGATTCTTTTTGGGTACGGAGCTTCTTCATTTTTCCCATCTGGATAACCTTCATTTCTTGTGTTAACTTTTTAAGTTGTGATGCTATATCATTTGGTCGATTTGGTGGAGGAACATATGTTGCATATTATGGGATGGTGGATTGATTGTACATGAGATTCTGATAGGATGGGGTGTTGTATGGTGAGTATGGTGGTGTATGATATTGTGAAGGTGATGGTGGTGGAGGTGCATATGTTCCCAACATGTTTGTATTAACGATGGTTTGTTGAGGTTTATAGTATAAAGCTTTTTGTTTTTGTGTGATAAATTATTTTTGTTGGGCATAATGTTGAGCTTGTTGTTGGGCTTGTTGTTGTTGTTGGGCTACTAGGGTTTCTTGTTGTGATGCTAAGGCTACTTGGTATGCTTGTTGTTGTTGGGCCACTAGGGCTTGATGTTGGGCATGTTTTTGTTGTTGTTGTTGTGCTACTAAGGCTACTTGTCATTGTTGTTGTTGTTGCGATGCTACTAAGGCCACTTCTTGTTGTTGTTGTGTTATTAGGGTTTCTTGTTGTTGTTGCTATTATTGGTGTGCTACTAGGGCTGATTGTTGTTGTTGTAGGATGGCTTGTTGATAATATTTGTGTGCTTGTTGTAATGCTAAGGCATGTTCTTGCAATGTAGGATTAGTTGGTTGTTGGGGAATTTATGATGGAGTTTGGGTGTTGATGTTTTGTGTGGGTTGTGGATTGTGGGTTGTTGATGAGAGTTTGGGGGTTCCCTTGGTTTAACAGTCCTTGTAAGATAGTGGATTGGGATGGAGGAATGTAAGTTTGAGGTCCCATTTGATTTTGCATGATGGGAGGGATTGAGGGGAGAGATGATGATGGTGCCATTAGATAATGCGATGACAATGACACATTAGGACCTTGAGTCCATTGATTGAAAAGGTTCCCTTTACCAATGTCTTGAGGTTTTCTTGTGTTAGGGATGTGGATAAGGTATTACCTCGGTTGATGGGGTACATCACCAAGGGGTTTTTTTAAGTTGGGTCGATGATGGATGGGATGGATGTGCTTTTTGAAACTAATGGTATGGATGAACCAATTGGTGGACTAGATAAAGGTGTCCCCATTTGTGTTAAGGTTTGATTGTGTGTAAGGGTATTGGCATGCCATTGTTGGCCTATTTGATACACTTGGTCCACACTTCCTTGTGTAACATTAGGCACACTTGGGGTATTTATGGTGATGGATGAAGATGGTTGCACTCGAAATTTTGAGGTTGTTGTGGCGTCATGGAATGTAAGTGGTTTTCAAAATGTTGGTGTACAAAATTTTTTTAGGGAAGGTTGGCAGTTAATGGAATGGTTGTGTTGTGAATACCCACAGTTGTGTTTGTTACTAGACATGAAGTGAGACCAAGGTTGGTTCCTAGTCTAGTTGCAAGACTAGATGTTGATTTTTGACTTTGTACAAGGGATGAAATAGGTTGATTCATAGATTGGGTTAACCCTTGTGTTGATTTTTGCACGAGAAAAGTCAAATCATTTTTGTTTATACTCAAAGAGTTCCTCTTTAGTAAGTTGAAGATGGTTTTTCATGACATATTATAGCTCATATGGTTCCAATAGTTTTTGTAGTGGTTGTTGTGAGGGAGTAGAATGACTTCTTGGATCAAATTTTGGAGGATTAGGATCACTTGTGGTGGATGTGACTTTGGTTTCTTCCATGATTCTCATGTGTTGTGATCTTGTTGTTACCATAAATTGTGGGTCACCTATGGGAGAGTTATGTTGATATTTGTAATGTTTAAACTCTCTAGTTGACTCAAATTTAGGTAAAAGGGATGCTCTAAGTTATTTTGGAGAAATGATGAAAGTGAGAGATGAAATGGGTGAATGATGTGGATAGTGATCTTTTGCAAACATTTTGGGACAACACTTTTGACAAAGAGGTTTGATTGGTTTGATAAAGATGATAAAGAACTTGGAAATCTTGAAGGTAGACTTGTGACCTTCAAGATAAAGTAGTCCACAAATGTGATAACTAACTCAACTAAATGCATGGAAAAGGATTCATTTATCATGCAAAGGAGCTAAGTTAGGGTTGATAGATTTGATAGGTGTCTAAGTCCAAAGTGTTGGTGTGTTCAGAAGATTGCAAAGTTTGGTAAAGTTAAGGATGAAATTTGATGAAGGATGGATGAAATTTTTGACCCGATGTTGACCTAGAGTGAACCGTTGTTTTCCAAGACCAAGGTAGTGAGAATAATACTATACATCTAAAGTGATCAACCCCTAAGGACTCAATAATTTTGGTAAAATATAACTCAAATGATTTTGACAAGACGAAACTCAATGATTTTGGTAAAATAGAACTCAATGATTTGGACAAAATATCTCAATGTTCTGGATAAAATGGAACTTGGACTCAATGTTTTGCAATAATTTCCTTGTCTCAAACATGAAGCTTCTCAAAATACTGATTATGTCAGTCTGTTCTCCTTCAATTAGTTCAAACTTTGGTTTTTTGATAGCTAGCATAAGGTTTGGTTGTTGAATTAGAGCAATCAGATTCCAAATGGTCATGTGGGGTTCAATTTGTGAATTTATCTTGCTTAAATGAGTTTTTTTTTACCACAAACACTTTTTCTTGATTAAGTTCAAACTAAATGTCTATGTTCAAAAACATCTTAAATTTCACAAGGTCCATTTTGTGAAAAGGATGAAGTTCAAGCCATAGTTACCTAGGTTATCTTTGGGAAGTATGGATTGAGATGTAAACCAAAATATTTAGAAGTATCTAAGAAAAAATTCTTAGGACAAGCATCAATATCATTTTTTTGTCAAAGGGTATCCATACTTATACCAAAGGGTTTGAAATTTTGAAAAGACTTTATTGAGGTTTATTTGCAATTGATTTGGAATCAAGCAAGTGTTAAAATGAATCTTAAGCATTTACAATCCTAGATAGACCAAGTACATATTTCTCAATAGGCTTACCAACCATCGAAAGAGATGATTAATCTAAGAATATGAAGTGGAAAAATAGGCTATGTCAAGGAAATGTAACATCTTAACACATCAAGAAAAGGAGTCCCTTCCCCATTTTCTTTATTGCCTCAATAAAAAACCGAGAATGGTAAGTAACTTCTTGGAGTGGTGCTACTCCAATGCGCTACCTTAAAATACGTTTTGGTAAATTGGACTTGGTTAGTCACTATTTAAACAAGGTTCTTATTGACAACAAACTGAGAACACCCATTTGTATACACACCCACTTTGCCACTAAGGGTCTTACTACCATTCTCGTTCCACTTAAGGCATGGTACTAGGTGCAGTATATTATACAGTTCAAGATAGAAGGTACTTTCTCATGATTTCCCAACCTTTAAGATAGCCAGCCGATAAATGTGCTTGCAAGAACTTGCCTATGAGTTTCTTGTTGTGGGGTGTGTCTCATAGTAAGTCCTCTCTTAAGGGTGACACAAACCTTAAAGGTTTAATTTAAGTATTTATCTTCACCCAAGATCACACGAAGCTCAAGGGGAGAGGATACGTACTACAAGTGCACACAAGCAAAAAAGTACACTTTGAGTGTTTCTCTTCACCCAAGATCACACAATGCACAAGGGGAGTAGATACACACTATAAGTGTGTCACAACAAAGAAATAACTCATTCATTTTAACCTTGTAAAGAAAGATGAGTTAATTTTAAACACCAAATGAAGTATGGAAGTTATATTGTTCAATTTTAAGCCAACAAAAAAAATGATGTGAAGGTTCAATTTTAACCAATTTGAGTGTTCATTTTAAAGCCCAATTGAAAGCTAGTTTGGTCTTAAAACATGAAATAAAAAGAAACATAAATGGGTTATAATTTCCCCAAAAGTGTTGCAACACTTGTTACAATTATAGTTCAAATGATAGTAGTATGCTTCTTTTCTCCAAGTTGTATTGTCCAAACCTGCAAAACCTAGTTATCCTAAAAATCAAAACAAGAATTTAGAGACATGTTAGAGGTCAGATAAAGCAAAAAAAATTTAAAAAATGTCAAAAAACCAAGCTTAGTTTTGTTTACCAGTAATTCATGATGCTAAAATAAATTGTCGTTGAAAGCTATCAATAGCATTGTTGTATTGAAAATTCAAAAGTGTTACCCTGTAGAAAACAATGAGGTCAATTGTGTTGCCAAATCGATTGCATCGTCATATTAAAATTCATTCTGCACTAAAAAATGAAAATGGTGTCACTAAATTAATTTGCGGTGATAAAATTAATTATGTGTCTCTATTTTAATGATGTTTCGTTGTATAGTGGTGTGTCCTCAAATGCGTTGGTGGATAATCAATAGCATCATTGTACTTGAAAACACAAGGAATATATAGACTTGACAAGAAAATTGTCAGATTAGTTAGCTCGTTCCCTCCTTCTAGCACTGAAATGTGACTGATGGATTAATATGAGATTACTACACTTGATCCATGAGGATATGAAGTATAGTTATTCCACTAAACGTCAATCCCAATAAGATCAATCAATAAACATTAAATTAGGAATCCATTAAAACTTAACATGTACTAAACTATGAAAGATTAAAAAACACCTATTCTAATCCATTGAAACTTATCCTATTGGGGAAGTAGTGTCGCATTAATGTGGAATATGACCCTTTCCCAATCTCGTGGATAAATGAGTCTGTTCTGATCAATTCTATTGAAGAGAATTGATGAAATCGTTGATAGATGTGTGATGAAACATGATTCAAATGCTAAACTAACATGATGCAAGATATTTTAACATGATTTATGCTAAGATGATCGATATGGATGTATGCAAAGCTAATCTAAATGGATTTTAAGCTAAAAATATTTAAACCCTAATTAACCAATAAGCTAAATGTATGTGTCTATGTTATCATGGAAGCCATTAATGGAAGCTAAGGTAATATGCAAGTAAATTTAAGCTAAGATGATACTAAATAAGTGTGAGTGTGAGTGATTTCAACAACATGATTTTTCTCTAAAAAATATGGATGGATGAGTTTCAACAACATAATTTTTCTATTAAAAATATGGGTGGATGAGTTTCAACAACATAAGTTTTCTATTAAAAAGATGGATCTATTTGTCTCCAAATAGTGACATATTTATAAGACAAACGAGAAATGGAGGGTTGAGATCAAAAAGGCTAATCAATGGTCAAAAAGGAAGGAAGATGGAGGCATGGATCATGGATTTCCATCAAGGGTTGAAAATGCAAGATGATATTTAATCAAGGGTTCACATTAGTCTAAAAAAGAACACTTTCAAGACTTGCACAAGAAGTCTTGTAAGTTAATTTGCACATGAAGTCTTGTAAGTTTGTTAAAATGAATAATATTCTTTAGAATATCCTCATGGGTGAGGAAAATAGATATTTAGCAAATTGAAAAAAAGTTGTAATGTACAAAAGGGGAAGGAATATTTCATGGGAATATTCCTTTTGGAGGAATGTGCAAAGGAGGAATATTCCCTTGCAAGTGAGGGGAATTATATTTATTAGTAATTGATAATTAAAACAAAGTTTTAATTATGTCAATTAGGAGAATTAGGATGATATTCATTAAATAAAGTGATTAAATAAAACAAAATGGGGGAAGTGATAATTTAATTAAATAACTTAAGGTTATTTAATTAAATAAGAGGACTTTGGGATTTAAATTAAATAACTTGATGTATTTAATTTAATAATATGAAATGTTAGCATGGAAGGGGGGTGAATCAACCTGATTAGATTAATTAGGTTAATGGATGAAAAATTACATAATTAAATAACTAGGCTAATTTAATTAATTAAGCGAAAAGAGGATGGGTTTCAAGATGAAATGATGTTAGTATACTTGATTAAAGTGCACAAATCCATTCATGACATTTTTAAGTGTCTACAATTTATAAATTCAAAATCATTTGTTGGCTTTCCATAATGGTTAACATAAAATATCTTGAAACTCATATAAATATAAGTATTTGCCTCTATTTAAACATCTAGCATACAATTTTTCATCTATCAAGAAATTTAAAATTCAACTAAGGATAATTCAAGAGTAGAATAAGCAAAATTTTCTACAACACTTTATTAGCCAATTCATTCTTCAATACATCAGAAAAATCAATGTTTATGCATAGTAAGATGTTTCATATTTCATTTTTTATTATTGTAAACACTAACATTTGTATGACCTTAAAGAAATTATCCATTTATCCTTTTATGAGATGTGTCAAATGACTTTATTCCAACAAGGAATGTAGATTTGAATGGTAAGTTACAACATAGTGATTTATCATTTGTTTTTATCCATTTTCCCCTGCCCGACCTAGGGTAAACACTCTTTCTAAACACCATCAAGTTGTTTGTGGAGGTGGAAAAACCAAAGTGGGGTTTGATTGAGGAAATCCCCTATATAACACAACCTTTCCTCCCTTGTCTCTCATGTAGGTTACAAGTTTGAAGTGAATTGAAGAGGATTGAATATTTCAAGGCATCAAACCCTAGATCAAGAATTCTAGTACCTTATTACATTGAATTAGAGAAAATATGATAATTCACAAACTATCACACTTTGAATCTATCTTTTCATAGTCAAATACCTATAGAGCTTGTTTTACTTGCACTTATTTTCTAGTATAGAAATTCATCATCTCCAAACTAGGGTGTCCATTACCCTTGTCCAATGAGATCAAGCTCAAATTCATATCATAGGTTATCCTCTATATGCTCTGCTAAGATTTGCTTTCAATTTGTGTACTTTTCATGATTTGTGATAGTTCATCTCGTTAACATTAAGTTACACAATAGGTAATATCAATTTTCATCTTCTCATCATCAAATCAAATCATTCCAACCCTAACATAAAAGGGGACCAAAACCCTAACCAACTATTTTGTCTCTTCCTTGATGACAATAGCCAAGTGATTTATTTTGGTCAATGTTGTGTCCCCCAATGTTAATGGAGAAATGTGTTATTAGCCCTAGATACCATTTCACCAACATCACATTTTGGTGAACCTAATGTCTCCTATACTTGCAAAATTTATGATTTGGCAATATTTCATTTTATAGCCTAATTAAACATTACGTTGTTTAAATTTTTTATTATTTATGTATATACATATCATGTGTAAATTATGAAAAGAAAAAAAAATCAATTTAGTTTTTACATAAAGCATAAGTATAAAGTAAAAAGGTATTTCTATTTGTATTTCAAAAATAGATCCAATTGATTATATTATTTTGTATTATAGAAATATTCATGTGTGTATTAAATTGAAATTCTTTTCTCCTTTGAATTCTTTTAAAACCCTAAATGCATGCATTTATGTACCTATCATAAATAATTCAGGGATTTTTCAATTGGCTTAGTTCTATCTAGTTTCAAATTTGAGTTTGCATAGATTGAGATCTATAGATACTACCTCACATATTCATGATTTTTAAACCTTAAAAATCTCTAATTCTAGACTATGGTACCCACACTCTTGTCTTGCTAGTTTTTCATCATATTTTAGTATCTTCCTCCATTATTTTCCAAGAATATCCCATGTGAATTAATTTATGCACTAAGGATTTACCATTGAAATATCCACCTCTAAAGCCTAGATGATCTTCTTGAAGGGAAAGGGGTATTTCAACCTTAGTGAGACACTAAAGAAGAAGACCATTATAATATTTTTGATAAAGAATATCAGATATAATAATATATCAAGCTGAATTTTTTTGTATTTGAGCGCGAGTTTTTAGTCATATCGTCAAAAAAAAATTCAAACTTCAAATAATTATAAATGTGAGAATACCATGACCCTGAGTCTATCTGAGCACACACAAGACCATCAGGTTTAGGTTGATCTGAGACAATAGGAGAGTGGAGAATGTGAAACACAAAGTGGTACTCTTCTACACCATCATCCAAAGATACAAGGGAGGTTATGCTCACCATTACATCCTTGTGGCAATTTTCTCTCCTAGGGAAACTATCTATCATGAAAGAAGAGAATCGATCAAGCAAGGATAAAGCCAAATCTTGATACTGAGATAGCTTATTTTACTTAGCCTAATACATTCTCGTGATTTGATTTACAATAAGTTCAAAATCACCATGAATGCGAATATGTTTAATGTTTAATGCTATCGTGATACGTAAGCCAACAATAAGGGCTTTGTACTCAATGATATTATTAGTAAAATGAAATTCTAATCGAAAAGATAGAGGAACCAACTTACCTTTGGGTGAGATTAAGACTAGACCCTCCCTAGATTTGGTTTAGCACATCTCTCATGTAGATTCAAGATCTAATGTGAAACAAATTTCATCAAAAAATAAATCTAGATTAGGAAAGGCATGAGATGAGGGAGGTTCCACCAATTGATCGGCAAAAACTTGACCTTTAATTGATTTTTGAGTTACGAATTTGATATTGAACTCAGAAAGTAACATTACCCATTTCGCCAACCTTCCCAAAAGATTGGTTCTAGTAAAAAATGTTTAAGGAGATCACATTTTACAATGGCATGGGTTTTGGCATGAAGCAAATAATTTCGTAACTTTTGTGTTGAAAAATAAGATTGAGACATTATTTCTTCATACCAGAATATTGAGTTTCATAATCAATTAGAATATGACTAATGTAGTAGACTTCTCTTTCTTTACCATCATCATCATCATGTTGAGCTAATAAAGCTTCTAAGGAATGAGGTGATGTCGAGATTAAAGTAAAAATGGTCTATCTTGCATTGTTGGCATCAAGATAGGAGGATTGGCCAAGTCAATTCTGATTGACTCAAAATATTTTTCACACTCATCATCCCATTAGAAGCAGACATATTTTTTCAACAAACGTATGAATGGAAGGGTACGATCAACCAACTGAGATAAAAATCTATGAATCACCTAAATCTTCCCCTACAAACTACATAGTTTAGAGATGCTTGTTTAGAGGAGGCATACTAAAAATTGCATCAATTTTATTTGTGTCAAGTTTGATTCCATGATGAGAGATGATAAATCCAAAAATCATGTCAGCATCCACACTGAAGATGCACTTAAAAGGATTTAGTCTCATTTTATAGATTTGAAGCCTTTCAAAGATAAGATGAATATTTTTGACATCAAGATTCGATGTGATCTTGATGATTCGTAGACTTAGCCAAGATGTCATTAGTGTAATCTTCTAGGATTTTATGAAAAAAATCATGAAAGATAAGAGTCCTCGCCCATTGGTAAGTTACTCAAGAATTCTTTAACCCAAATTACATGACTACATAATAGAAGGTACACCAAGGGGTAGTGAAGGATATCTTGTACTGATCTTCCAAGTTAATAAAAATCTAATTATAGCCCGTTAAACCATCCATAAAGGATAATAAGGCATGGCATGTAGTTGATTCCACAATCATATCAATATTAGGCAATAGAAAATAATCTTTAAGAGAAACCTTATTAAGATCATGAAATATATGCAAATACAAATATTACCATCAAGTTTACTAATGGAAACTATATTTGATATCCAAGGTGAATAGTCAATAGGACGGGTAAAACTAGCTTTTAGAAGATTTTTTTATCTTAGTCTTGACCAATAAAGCGACCTTGGGATTCATCTTATGAATTTTTTGCTTAATGATCTTAGCATTGAGACATAAAACAATATTATGAACCACCACAGACTCATCAATGCTAGGCATGTCCTCATATGATCAAGAAAAAATATCAGGATGAAAGTGTAATAAATCAACATGTTGTTTAGACTCCTTTAAAGAAAGAAATTTTCCAATCTTACACTTTTTCAAAAGATTTAGGATCCATGAAAACATCATAAGTTTCCCCTCTAAGGAGAGTACTATAGTCTTTAGGATGAAGTATAGGATTGTCATTATCCACATTAGACAAAGGGGCCTTCTCATCGATACTCATGACAAATTCTCCAAAGTATGCCTATTTATTCAAGCAATAAAAGAATAATCATTTATGGTGATAAGAAGGTAAGTGAGAGTAGGCACCTAAGAATTCTTCTAGCAGTTATTCTGAAGAGAAAACATCTAGAGGAACTTCATTAGGGTCTACCTTGTTTTCAATAAATTCAAGATGAATTAATTTAAAAGGAGGAGGTTTGAAAAAAATCATGTTGACATTCAACCATAGTTTCCTTTTAGACTTCATGTGACAGTATCCAAGTCCATTAATACCATGTTCATTATGCCCACAACCATTACCTCCATAATCATTCTTAGATAAACTATTGAAACCTAGACCATAACGTGTTTGTAATTCTTGGGAAGGAGGAGGATCGATGTAAAGAGTGTGATTCCAATAACAAGTATCACAATCCTTTATAGGAACATAATCATCCTTCTTAGTGGGAACACAAACAATAGCCTCCTTAACAGAAGTAGGAATATCTTCCTCAACAAAGGTGTGATCATCTTCCTTAGTTCATGAGTATGATTATTTTCCTTAGTGGGAGGACAATCATCTTCCTTGATAGAGGTGTATGAGATCGTCATAATGTATAAGTGGATAGGGTCTACTTTGTACTACTTGATAAAGGATTCGATAAAGTCTAAGGACCCCAATCATCACCAAGACATGTGCCTTCGATTCAAAAGAAGTAGAAGTAGAATGGGTAGACTTAGGATTCTCATCTTTCAGAAGATCTTCCTCAGGGACATCTATCTCAAGAGTAGCCTTTGAAATAGGCACCACTAGAAACAAATGTCAACGCATTAGAAGATAACATAGGAATGAAATTTTCAAGAGTAGAAGCAACTGAAGTTCAACTAGTAGTTGTCATCTCAAAAAAGTGATCAGTATTAGGGTCAGTCTTGATTGTGACTACTTCAATATTAGAAAAAAAAATTTATAGAACAATACAAAGTAGAAGTGACTGCTCCCAAAGCATGAATCCAGGGTCTTCCTAAGAGAATGTTGTAAGGTAATGGACCTGACATAACATAAACTAGGGTGGGTATAGTAACAGGTCCCAATCTAAAAGGCAAGATTATCGTGCCTAAGGCTGGTCATCCAACATTATTAAAACCATGAATGTAAAAAGAAGAAGCATCAAGAGAAGATGAATCAATTTTAATTTTAGGTAACTAATGTCAATGAGAGCATGTCTAATACCAATATTGTTAATTTTAATTATTATCATTAGAGGATTTGCTTGCTTATGCACTTTTGGCTCGGTGGGAATTCATGTGGATAGAACGTAATATTTAGTGAATCCCCACGAATATGAGCCAACAACGCCTTAACATTTGTTAGCCTAGAAAAAGAAGGCAAGAGGATATTTTGCAAGGCTTCCTAAAGCATACCTTGGTAAACCAGAGTAGTCTGAAGCTAATCCCATAGTGAGCTTGGCGAGAGTAACAAGAAGTTTCTCTACAAGATTATATTCACCAAGTGCTTTAGCTGCAGGTTTAGGTGCTTGAGAGAGACTTGGTTGAGAAGGTGGTAAAGAAGTAGGTTGATTTAGACTTTGTTGATTCCTTCTATTATTGTAAGTATGGGGTATCAATCTATAAGAGGGAGCCTTAGATTGCATAAGCCTCATGCAAAGGTCTAGCATGTCATTTGTGATAGGAACCCCATGAATATAATGAATTATTTTAGGAGATGAGCTAGCCGAATTCATGTAAATGACTAGTCTCTTAGGCCTTTGAGGGGCGGCAAAGACTACAACTACATTCAAGGACTCTTCAACTTGTGAAGAAGGAGAGAAAGGTTGTGATGAAGAAGTTTTTTTATTAGATTTACGAATAGAAGGAGACACCTCTAAGAAATCATCTAGGGCATCATCCAACATATCAAAATCTTGTTTAGAAAATGCATTGTCAAAAGCATTAAATTTTTGAAGAAAAAGATTTGACATGATTTCATTCACATTGAATTCACCAAAATGTAAAGGAGGGGATTCGCTACTCCTGAGTCTCAAGACAAATAGAGTCTATAGGAAGCAAATAGCCCTTAGTTACCTCAAAGTACAAAGCTCAAATTAGAAAGATTATTTGAACAACTAGATGAAATGAAATGCTAGACTATTAAGTTCAAGAATGATAAATCTGCTAATTAACATAAATTGATATAAAATTACAAGATACAGATTGTGAAAACATAAAGCTTAACACTTATAGATTTTTCCCCCAAAAGGACAAAGTCTTGATTACAGACGACAATGTGTTGTGGGGATGTCTATGCTTCACACTGTCGTCCCTATCAAACCAGCAAGTAGAAACCTTAAATCTACAATACCTAGATCTTCAAATCTGAACATTTGCACACAAGGACGAGGAAAAATGTTGGGGTTGTTTCGAGGCTTGCCTTAGTCAAAACTACGTTTTGGTTTTTCCACCTCCACAGACAACTAGATAGATATAGATAGAAAAAATGATATAAAATGCAATAAATGTGTGATAGAAACAAACCTCATTGTGGAGGAGAGCCCCTATCAGAAATGTAATAGATAAGTCAAATATACAAAATAATTAGATGGGACAAAGTAGGCAAGAGAGTGTTACCAAGAATTTGTGGCTCCCTCTTGGCTTGATAGATGAGACTTGCTTGCTTGCAAGAGAGACTTGGCTGTTGACGAGATGAGAATCTGATAGAGCTTCGTTGCAGAGAGCAAGAGAGAAAATATGTAGAAGAGAATAGAGCAAGAGAGCAAGATCAAACGAGAGAGATTGAGAATGATGAGAGGAGTGAAAAGAAGAGTTTTGTGAGGCTACATGGGCGGGAAGAGTCGTTACACTCGTGTTTCTATTGCAATGACATATGTCATAGGCAAACATGATGTGAGATTCCCTCATTTGAAACTCTAAAATTTTGGGGACGCTAGCATGTCGTGTGGACATTTGTGCATCGCACAACTGTCCTACTCAAACTTTCACAAGAATGTGGTGTATGTATTGCTAATGCTTCATCGTTGTCCCCTATGAAGTTGGAATCATGAAATTTTGACTCGTAGGTTTTTGTCATTAATGTGACGAGGTGCCATAAATGCAGTAGGCTAAATGTGCAAGTGTGAAATTTTCATGGGGTACAATTTTATGACACTTCACTTAGATTTACTATTTTTTATTAATAATTGAAATAAATATTTTTGGAATTTTTTATAAAGGTGGCTTTTTAAATAGAATTAAGCAAATAAAAAAAGTTATGATTATAAATTTCACAGAATATTTTGTTAATGGGATAGGTAATAGGTTTGATTTGAGAATGGATATTTAAAGTTATAATAATAGAAAAAAACTCTCTTGAAAGGAAGTTTTCATCCTTCTTCAAGATTATTTGTAGAGGGGTCATATTTTTCTACTTTATTGATTATGAGATGAACCATAGTTGAAAGCTTTAAATTAAAGACATTCATGTCCTGATTGTTATGTATTTTGCCATACAAATACTTTTTAGAATAACTAGTGATTGAAGACTACAAGAAACTTGTTTAATCATATTCTAGTGAACATATCAACTTAAAGATTTTAAAATCAGTTTAATGTTTAAAAATAAACAAAATCAAAATATCGCCATAATCATTCATTCAAAATATCACTCCAATCATAATGAAAAAACATCATTTACTAAAAAATATTAATATAAATTACTTTTTATATTTTCACATACATAAAGAATTAATGAATGATAATTGCATTATTAAACAAATCTCATTGCTAAAAGTTGTAAAATTTAAACCTCCCAATTAATACCTTACCCTCCAACCCTTTTTTTTAATATTGTAGATGATTAAATTCAGAACCTTTTACATCCCTACAACAACGCCCTAGCGCCGACCAAGACCCTTCAACCATTTGACCTACACCATATAACTTACCCCTCACACAAATTACATTGAAATTGAATTAAAAGGAAGTGAAGGTTGGGAATATGTCCACCTAATATTTATATTATTTCCATGGTCGTGCAAATAAAAGGACACACAATAAATATTTTATCTGAAACACTTTAAGAAATAAATGTAAGTTACGAACGTGGAACATAAATAGCCTCATGATAAAAAGTACACAACTATATTTAATTTCAAAAGTCAATAATTTTCCATTTTTGTATGGAGTACATCATACCATTATAGAGGAAAATAACTCCTTCTAGTCAGTTTTTGCCTTTTATTTGGATATTTATGAGTTTGACTAATATTTATTTATTTTTAAAAATAAAGTAACTTTTTCATTTGGTGTTATATAAGACAAGTAAATTAAATATTTATAATTTTAAAATATTGTAGCTGACAGAGTTAGAAATTGAACTTATTAGAAATAAATGTTACGAGATTTTAAATAATAATAAAATAATAGTATTTAGTTTTTAGTTTGAGATTGTTTTGATTGTGATGGATATTGTCAATCAATTTGTTTTTATATTATAATATTGAGATATGTTGGATCACATTGGAATTTGATGGTCATCCTTGTCTGTCATATTAAAATTTTATAAAATATCTTTCATTTGAATTTTAAGAAAAATATAAATTGTCAAAAAATGTTTAAAATTATATAAAATCTTCTATATTAAAATATTTTTATCGATTTTATTAATCATATAAGTTAAATATAAAAATATAAAAAAATTAATTAATTTTTAAAAATATATTATTGAAATTAATTAAATATTTTTGGAAAGAAGTCCCAATTCTTAAAAGATCCAACAAACAATTAAAAATATATAATTATATAAAATAAAAATAAAAATTAATCCCTAATTTTTTAATATTTTTGGCGAAAGGCTAAAAGCCGATATATATTAATATTTAATAAAAGTTACAAAATAAGCTTTACAATGGTTCTTGGGACACCCGATCGGCCAATCCCCGATGGTCTTTAGCGTCAAAGTCTTTGTTTCATAAAAAGGGCCCCATCCTTTGTATTATTAGAAAGTCGCCTTGGTCAAAATTTTACCCTATAATATCTTGTGGGATCTTAACCTAATTTTAACCCGATTCCCCGATCACCCAATAGTCGAACCACCAATAATAGTCAGTCCTTTGGAGTTCATCAAAGGGGGTCCTCACAAGCCCAAAATATTGGCCAACATTGACAAATTCTTGGAGATGCACGTTTAGATGTTGATATCATTGACCTTTCATTATCTTGCATGCACCGAGTAGATGAACTGATCAGGTTTGAATACAACCACCCACAAAAGACTATTTATTGGCATGTTGACCTTTTGTCTTCGAACTAACATCACTGCCAAGTCACCTTGACTCTCCATTGTTATCGGCTCATCGAAGTTTCGAAGCATCGAACGATCGGGCATCGAGCAAACATTGCTAAACTTTCCACTCAAGCCCCTGACAACTCTGATATGTCGATACCCAAATGTCAGACCAAGACACCATTGGAGCTATTAGAGGTCGAGGATGTTAGAGACTTCACAACATTTAAGAACTTTCAACAATTGAACTTCGATCACCGATCTATCTAACTGTCGATCGTCAATACTCCAAAGCAAACTAAGTAAAAAGTCTAAAGTTTAACCAACTTAACACGTGACCGCCGACATGTTGATGCCTAGTCGCCAATACAGGCCAGTAATTTGAGGCACCCTGCAAGAATTGGCTATGAAGGTAGCCACCCAAGATCAAGAGGCCTAATAGAAAGCACAAGTACAAGAGAGATAGAAACAATATGACAAGAATAAGATGTATTCTGCCAATAATGCAAATTGAATGTATTAAACTACATAGGAGACCCCCTGGTTATATAGCCAAGGTGGGTACATACAAGGGTATAAGATTATGAAAAGTGTCGTAATCTTATGACATTAGACAATTGTGAAAAACTATCACTCCACCTAAAGTGGAAAAGTGATAATGTGATAATCACCACAAAAGGTGGATGTGATAAAGTAATAACATGATAAGTCGAAAAGCCCCAACTACCTCCTATGTGGTCTCTAAGTAAACTTAACTAAGGTGTAATAATGATCTAGGATAAGGTACACCACTTTTAATTACACCAACACCCCCCTTAAGTGCAACTTAGAGAGAATGTACACAAAAGAAAACAATGCTAGATGGGTCTCGACAACTAGGCCATGTTAGGTACCCATGTACAAATGCAATGCAATTTATCATAAAGCAGAGAAAAGGAGAAAACCAATGGGAAAAAACTCCCCCCAAAAGAGAGATGAAAAACAAGAGAAAAAGCTCTCAATTGTATGAGAAGGACAAAACCCCTAGAAGAGGAAAAATTCCCCCCCCATAAGAGAGAATGAAGAAGTCAAGAGACCTCCTCCGATGAAACATACCACACCCCCAAGAGAGCTCACAAATGATGATATGTACTCTCAGTGAAGGGTTTGGTGAAGATATCTGCAACCTGTTGTGTTGTAGGACAATACTGCAAATCAATGACCTGCTCTTGTATCAACTCCCTGATGTAGTGCATATGAATCTCGATATGTTTGGTCCTCTGATGGTGAACCAGATTCTTCGAGATCTATATGGAACTCTAATTATCACAATGGATGACTGTAGGATGTGGAATAGTGAAGCCTAACTCAGTGAGAATATTCTGAAGCCAAATAGCCTTAGTAGCGGCATTAACAACCCCTCGATACTCAGCCTCAGTTGAAGAAAGAGCAACAACATGCTGCTTCTTACTATGCCAACAAATGGGGCCAGAACCAAGATGAAATCTATAAATAGTAGTGGACTTATGATTATCAAGATCACCAACCCGATCAAAATCTGTATATCCCACCAAGGTAAGTCTTCTACCTACTGCATAGTGAATCCCATAATGATGTGTACCCTATATGTAATGCAAGATGCGTTTGGTTGATTTCCAATGAAGCTCATGAGGCTCTTGCATAAAGCATGAAGCCATTCCAGCTACAAAGGAGATATTAGGGCATGTGTGAGTAAAGTAGATGAGACTCCCAACAAGTTGACGATACAAAGTGGCATCAACAAGTGGAGTAGAACACTTAGCCTCAATCTTGACTCCTGAAAGAAAGGGAGTCGGAGCAGGCTTACAATCAACCATGTGAAACTGAGCTAGAAGATCAAGAGCATACTTGGGCTAAGAAAGAGATATCCTAGAAGCTAACTATGTGATCTCAATCCCAAGCAAATAGTGCAAAAGGCCCAAGTCAGTCATAACAAATTTGTCCTACAAAGAAAATTTGACACTGCTAATGATGGATGAGGTACTCCCTATAATGATCAAGTTATCAACATAGAGCACAAGTAGAAAATGAGAGTCATCCTATCACAAAATGTAGACATTAAGATATGAATGAGACTAGGTGAATTCTATTGAGAGAAGAAAGGAATCCATCTTGGCATACCAAGCCCTAAGGGCCTATTTAAGGCCATAGATAGACTTCCTCAATCTGCAAACCATAAAAGAATCATGTATGAATCCTTGCGGCTTCTCCATGTAAATCTCCTCATGAAAATCCCCATGAAGAAATGCATTCTTCACATCCATCTAATGTACAACCCAACCATGAGTTGCAACAATAGCAAGTGTCAAGTGAATGGAGTTCATCTTAGCAACGGGTGCAAAGGTCTATGTATCAACACCTAGAACCTGTGAGAAGCCTTTTGCCACAAGCCGATCCTTATATTTATCCACACTTCCATCTAGTGCATACCTTGTCTGATAGATCCACTTACATCGAACCATCTTTCTCCCCTTAGGGAGTGGAGCTAAATCCCATGTGTGGTTCCTCATCTAGGAACTATACTCTTCCTCCATTGTTGAATCCCACTTTGGAACTCCTGATGCTTCCTTGAAGGACTGTGTATCAGAAGCACTAGCAATAAAATAATGTGGAAAATCTTGATTTTGTGACTGAGTCCTTCAAGCATTTGAGGGATCCCTAACAAGAGAACCTTTTGACTCAAGAGTCTGTTGAGTCCAACAAGGTCTAGTAGGAGATTAAGGAAAAGGCTCCTCAACTACAAGTGGACCCTATGAAGGTGTGATCCTACGAGTCAGAGTTGAGGGAGAATCATCATTTGAGTCACTATCATCACTTTCCACTATGGAGGAAGGAAGAGGAGGATTAGAGGCCAAGCTAGGAGAGCTTTCCTCAAAGTGAACACTCCTCTCAATGAATAGCTCATGTGTCTCTGGATCCAAAATTCTATATGCCTTAACACCTTTAGGATATCCAACAAAGATGCAAGGCCTACTCTGAGGTTCCATTGCCTTGCACTTCTTTGGACGTATGTGTGCCCAAGCTAGACAACCAAAAACTTTGAAGTGTCTCACAACCGGTTTTCTACCACACCAAGCCTCAAAAGGAGTCATACCCTTCAAAGCCTTATGTGGAACCCGATTTTGGATGTGTGTGGCACAAATGATAGCTTCTACCCGCAATTGATGACCAAGAGAATGATCATGAATCATGTAGCTAGCCATCTCCTTAAGGGTTCTATTCTTCCTTTCAATAACACCATTCTTCTATGGAGTGTAGGCAATTGAGTGTTGAAGATCAATCCCCTCAAGAGTACAAAATTACTCAAGTCTATTGTTCACATATTCCATTCCATTGTTTGTTTGAAGAATCTTGACTTGCTTCCCTAATTTATTCTCAACATGAGCCTTGAAGGCTAGAAATATATCAAACACTTCACTCTTGTGAACAAGAAAATAGACCCATGTGAAGCAGGAGTAGTCATCAATGAAGGTGAGGACATAGCGGGCCTTGCTAAATGATGGCACTAGAAATAGACCTGCTACATCACTGTGAACCAATTGAAGAACTTCCAAAGCTCTCCAAGACTTCCCTTTGTCAAACTTCTCTTCTATATGCTTACCTAAGGAGCAACCTAAACATACACCTTAGGAAAATCTGATTTAAGGGAGTCCTATAACCATATCCTTGGAGCTAAGCTGTTGAAGATCGCGGTAATTGAGATGTCCAAACTGCTCATGCCATAGCTTACTTTCTGAATTTGAATGAGTAAGCAAGGCTATAGAAGGAGACTTAGGCACAAAGTGGGAGAATGAGTAAATCTGTTTGTTGTGATTAGCTTGTCCCACTGCAACCAAGGCATCATCCTTAAGTTCTTTGACCATAACTAAACCTGGTAGAAACTCAACTTTCTTGCCATCTCCAAAGTGAGTGATTTTGTAGATTGAAAGAAGATTGGTTCTAAAGTTAGGAGCATAGAGAAAATTCTCAAATGTTCCATAATCCATGACAACCAAACCTTTACCTTCAAATTCCAATTGAGTATCATCACCTATGAAGATGTGAGGTACCTTAGATGGCTCCAAAGAAGAAAACTACTCCCTTGTAGAACCCATGTGATGAGTAGCACCTGAGTAAATTATCCATTTTTGTGAAGAACCTATAGTAGCCACAAATGCTTGCCCTTATCCTTTTGATTGTGTGGAAGTGGAAGGAGATGAATCCTTCTTCTTGTAGGCATATGGAAAATTGATGTTGTTTTTCTTGATGATGTTTGTCAACTCATCAATTTGCTTAGTGTGTCAATGATGCTCATCATGACCAAATCTCTTGCAATATGAACAAGTTGGTCTCTCCTTCTTTCTTTAATTTCCCTTATTGGGAGAAGATGAAGAAATCCCTTGTTGTGTAGAGGATGATTGTGCTTTATCTTGTTGTGTCTTTGCCTTAAACTACTTTTGCTTCTTGTTAGAACCCTTTCCTTGAGTCCCTTGATTAGCCACAAAATATTTGAACTTTGAAGACTTGAGAATCCCCATGCTTATCAAATTTTATTTCTCTAACATCAACTTTTATGTGAATGCATCAAATGATGGAAGAGTGAAATAACTACCCACTATCAAGTAATGGGTTTGGAAGCTAGAAACAAATGCTGCATATTCTGATGAAAGTTTTCCCAAAAAATTGCAGACCAATTGTGCATCCTTTTTTTCAATGCCACAATCCTTAAGTTGTGCTCTTAGCTCATTTTACTTAGTGACATAGTCTTGGATTTTATCAAAAATTCTTGGGATCTAACATTGTGAGATCATTTTCAAGCTAATAACCTCCAATCTCATCAACTTGGCCATACAATTGACCAAAATTTTCCCAAGCTTCTTTAATTGTTTTACACTTTTCAATTTGAAAGATTAGATATTTTGATACATATTTCCTTAAATTTCCAAGAGCCATAGTATTTTTAGTGAGCCAATCCATATGATCATTAGGATCACTTTTAGGATCAGATGGTGCAAGAACAGTTCCATCAATATAACAAGTTAATCCTTTTTCCATTAACTTACTCCAAGCATCAATTTTCCAAGAAGCATAGTTATGTGGAGTTAACAAAGAAAATTTAGGAGAACCCATAGTAACACAATCAAAGAGAAAAAGATAGAGAGAGAGGAAAAATCACACAAGACACCCCCCCAAATTCACTCAATCAAAGAACCCCTCAAAATGATGATTTGGAACTTTATACTTAGTGTGTGTACAATGGCCACTTGCAAGCCAAGCAAAGTGGGCTTCTGATTTTTAATGTTTCACAACTCCCTTTATTAGGCTACAACATAATCAAATGACTGATACAAAAGACCAAACTGAGATCTTAACTTTACAAATGCCAATATAGTCCAAAAATGACCAAATGTTGAAAGTACAATTTCTGATCACAATCACTACAAACTGATATCACCACTGTGAAGTTTATAAAAAATCATGCACTTTAATAAAATGGCACCTAAAAAGGAGTTTGTATGAGCCCGAATGGAGCACCGAAAGTTGCAAAAATGGTGACAACTCATCAACACCTATGACAAATTGAATTTTCTGAAAAAAGAGAGCATCAAAATCAAAAACTAATTACACTAGTGTGTAGAGGGTGAAAAATTAGCTCGAATAAAAAATATTCTTAGAAAAAGGAGCTAAAATGAGCAAGATATCTGCATTTTAAGTTGAACTGCAAATTCAAAAGCTTCAACTATGAGGGGGTCTGATTTTTCAAAAAAGTGTTGATGTAGTGTTGACGTCAAAAAATTACGTCATTAAATTTGACGGTTAGATGATTGTCACGTGCTGTTTAGGTTAATTTTGATGGTCGTCTGCCCATCATGACCGTTGTCACTCCTACTGATAGAATCTACGTTGGAATATTCCAATAGTCAACGAAATATTCTTTGACCTGCCACCGGTGGTGGAATCTTTACCACTCGAAATATTTTGCATCGGATTGGAGATTTTTGTTACTGTTGATTTATGAATCCGCTGTTTTTTTTCTTTGTCGCCCGATTTTATTTATCGCCATTGGATTTTTGAACTTGTCATCGATTTTTTCTTTAATCGGCTGCCGGTGGGAGAGAGGGGCCCACCTGGCCATGTGGAAGCCTACATGGAAGGTGGTGGCGAGGCCCATGGATACTATCGTACCTGCGTGGTACCCTTTATACAACAGTCTATAGACTTTGTCTACGATGCAATAATGGCTCGACCGTACGACTCTGCCAACAACTTGTTTTTGCCTCAGCGAACAAATTTGTCCAAATTTGATGATTTGGCAATCGATTTAGGGGGTTTTTTTCCTTTTAAATGTGATGGTGATGCCCTTTTTGGCTGAGAATGCTCTGAAATGGTAGCTAGCTCTTGGATCTGGCAACCACCTCCAATCTTCAAACCCTTGTAGATTTGGCCTCCAATGTTCAACTAGGATGAAACAAAAGGAAAATATGACTTTCTTGGACACTCCAAATGTAATGGTGAGCTCAGATTTGATGCCACAAGCTCCCAAAGTGCAACTACAATACAAGGCCAAAAATGGAACCCCTGAGAATCTTGTATTTCTATGAAGAAAATACAAGATTTCTTTCAAGATCTCCCCAAAAGGATAATCCAAAGGCACTCCAATAGCTCTGATACCATGTAAAAATTGGCTATGAAGGTAGCCACCCAAGATCAAGAGTCCTAATAGAAAGCACAAGCATAAGAGAGATAGAAAAAATATGACAAGAATAAGTTGTATTCTGTCGATGATGCAAATAAAATGTATTAAAGTACATAGGAGACCCCTTGGTTATATAGCCAATGTGAGTACATAGAAGGGCATAAGATTATGACAAGTGTCGTAATCTTATGACATGAGACAACTGTGAAAAGCTATCACTCCACCTAAAGTGGACAACTGATAATGTGATAATCACCTCAAATGGTGGATCACTCACAAAAGGTGGAGAGGTAATCACATGATATGTCCACAAAAGGTGGATTTGATAAAGTAATAACATGATAAGTCCACCAAAATTGGAAAAGCTCCAACTACCTCCTATGTGGTCCCTAAGTAAACTTAACTAAGGTGTAATAATGACCTAGGAAAAGGTACAACACTTTTAATTACACCAACACACCTGATACTACATATAGCAAGGATAAAAACTAGCCACCAAAGGAGCCGCCTATGGAAAATATGCATGAGGGGCTAGAGGAACAAAGGAGACAACAACCAAAATATCGATATGTTGTGTACACCCGATGTGTTGACAACCAAAAGCTTGATACTCCATATAACAAGGATCTGAAGTAGCCACCAAAGGAACCACCTGATATCATGCTCATGCTTTCCAATCTCAAAGTATATTTTCTAAACTTTCTCGATCTGTAATTTCTTGCAAATCAGGAAAATATTTTAGATCATCATTATTTTCCATTATTGTTACCTCTATTTTCTGACACCCCATATTTGCTAAATAATCTGCAAGCTTGTTCCCCTCATGATATGTATGTGAGATCTGGAATAGTTCAAACTCATCCATTAAATCCCACACATTTTCTAAGATATACCTTATATTCCAGTTATGATATCTCCTTTCCTTGTGCATGTTTATAATTACAATTGAATCTCCTTTAATGTGAATCTTATTTATTCGAAAGTGCCTTGCTAATTGCAAACCATAAAGAATGGCGAGTGACTCCACCATATTATTCGTACCTAAAGGAATATGAATTGATCTAGCTACTTCAATTTACCCCAAGAATCTCTAATAAAAACACCTACACTTGAAGAGCTCAAATTCCCTTTAGATGCACCATCAAAATTAAGCTTCAAAAAAACTATTGACGACGGGTGTCATTTGATTAGGCTTCTATTCACGTTCATTTTGGAAGGAAGTTTTATACTCCCTTTAAAAGGTAGAATAATACATTTCCAACCCTTAAGTATGCTTTGATCCCATGAGGTAAATTGAGAACTAACATTCTTTTAATCCTGTACATATGCATTGACCGCTTCTGCAATCGAATTTTCAATTGTTGCATGGACAGAGTGATCTTGTGCTAATTGTTTTCTAAATATGTATTTATTTCATTCCCACCAAATGGACCATATGACAAAAGCTAGTATTAGATGCCAAATACATGCAAAAAATGAAGTCTTATATAGCACTGACCATTCAAAGAAAAGAGATCCCATACTGAGTTTGGTAATGGAGAATGAAAAATCATATTTTACATGAAATATTCCCAACAACTTTGGGTGAATGAACATTGTAGAAATAAATGATCAGGATTTTCCAAATACTTACCACACAAAACACAATTAATTGGGTATGCTATACTCAATTTTACCAACGATCACTTATGAGTACTCTTTTCCTCAGCACAAGCCATGAAAAACCCCCCACCTTTGGTAACACCATGTTACTCCAACAAAATGAATATGCTCTTTGAGACTGCAAATGGTTATCCTTGTTAAGTACCACCTTGTAACCCTTTTTGAATGAGTAATTACCATATTTTGAAGGAGCTAAAATAATATAATCCACTTTTTCTGATAAGACAACTATTGTTGCTGCCATAATTTGATGAAGACAACTCTTTTGTTCATTAGATAACTGAGAGTTTGAAAAATATTTCCATATTACTTTTCCTGAAGAGATCTCTACTACACATACATAATCACTTAATTTGGAACCCCATAAAGAAGACAAGATTGGAATTACTTCTTGAAAGTATTGACAATTTCTCAATGGTGGATTTCCATTCCAAGAGTCATCCCAAAAATTAATTGCTTCCCCATTATTGACCTCCGAAGAAACATAATTTGTGATTAATTTTCTGCAAGATAACATAAAGTTCCACATAACAGATCCTGCATGTGGGTTAGAGACTGTGATAATTCTTTAAGGTTCTTGATTGTCAAGATACTTTACCTGCATAAGTGTGCACCATTTGGAATCAGGCTTAGTATACATATGCCAAACCAATTTACCCCCAAAGGCTATATTACGCTTTGAGATATCATACAAAATTATTTCGCCTTTGTATTTATTTGACGACATAGAATCCAAAGAGATCAAATGAATTTGTTTAACATCATTCATGTTTCCTTCCCATAAAAATCCCCTGATCACTTTATCTTTTTGATCAATTATTGATCTAGGTGCCTTAAGGACTGAGATAAAATAATTGGGGATTGTTGACAATATAGTTTTTATTAAAATAATCTGCCCTGATAAAGACAACCAACGAGCTTTCCAAGCACATACTTTTAGCTTAATTATTTCAATGACATTAGCCCAAAAGGATGGTTTACTAGCACCCATAAAGAAATGAATACCCAAATACTTAAAAGGTAAAATTTCCTCTTGAAAACCTAACACTTGAATAATATTTATTTTTAAAGCTTCTTTAGAGTTGAAGACATATACTTTTGATTTTTGAGAATTTATCTTGTGTCTTGACAACTCAAAGTATCTATCCAGAATACTTTTTATTTTTTTGGATTCATTAACATTCGCTCTTCCATACAGTTGTTATGCCTTGCATAGCCACCCCATCTTGTGCCTTGGTCAAAATGGGTGCCCCTTTGTTTATTTTTATCTTTGGTTGATTTCAAACAAAGTCTTGAGTATTTTTGCTTCCAACACTTTGTTTTATTTTGGTTTAGTCTACCGGAGTCGGACCCGGAACCAAATCGGGTTCTGAAGCTTCTTTCAAAACTCGATCCGATTCCCATTCCGATAGTCTTTCTTTTTACCTTTTTTGGTTTTGACCTTTATCGGAGCTGAAGCCAGGGTGGGCGTTAAGTTGGTGTTTATTCAAAATGGAAAAATCTAATTCTATTCCGTCTCCGCCTCCGCTTTTCAACTTTGTTTTTTATCTTAGTTATTCTTTTAAGTTTTATTAGGTCGGTCTTTTATGTTACTTTTCATCTTTGGTTTCATTTTTTCCTTTATTAGTGGACCCGGAATCAGAACGGGAGTGAGGTTGGGAAATTTGTTAAGTTTCCAAATCAGTTTCTATTCCAATTCCGCTCCCGCCGTTTTGTGGTTGATTGAAGTTTTGACTGAAGTTGCATAGTAGTGAAGTGTTTGTTCACTTTTAGTTTTGACTCCACCTAAACTGCATTTAAGGCATTAATGATAGTTGCCTTGCATAGGTAGAAATTCTGATTTTTACCTTCATTAAGGATTAAACGTATCATTATTATCGTTGTTAAGAAATTGAAGAGCAAGGAAGAATAGCTGCAAAGTCCATTTGAGTGAATCAATTGAAGAAGGAGAAGATAATTTCTTGCTAATCAATTCAGAAGGTTAGCCAGGTTTTAGCGTTCGAGGTAGGGTTTTTACTCTCGACTTTCTTTTATTTTATTTCGTGTTTTCTATTTGTGTTTGATTGATTGATCATTTTTTAATCTTTGGGAAAGTTCGCTTTCTTGAAGTTTTGCGTGTTTGTTTTCCTTTCTTTATTTGTTGATGTTCTTGATTTTGTTTTATGATAGAGTTTTTGGTTTTATAGTGATAGAGGGAACTGTTGCTTTCGCATTTTGTCATGATCGCGTCGTGCTAGGTTAGGTTTTTAAATACGTAGATTTAGTTAGGTTTTTTCACAGTGAGGTAGATTAAATTTCTATTTTTACAGTGAGTTAGGGTTAGTTGAATCTTGTTTTTACTTAGGGTTTTGTCGCGCATTCAATCGGGTAAATTGGGAAGGGTTAAATTTGTGCCCTAGTTTTATTGTGTTTTCTAGGTTAGGGTTTTATGCATATCTGTGATTACATTTTAAAAATTATTAAAATGTGATGCCCTAAATACAGTCGTCCCCACGGTCATATGGGCATGGTTGATTTCATGATATATTTAAGCCCTCTTTTCATTTAATATGACCTTAGTTTTAATCATGGAGTTATGCCTTAAAGTGGATAAACTTATTGATGACGTCATGGTCAACATAGCTGGAGGCGGGATCGGAATTGACTCAGTAGTTTGGATGTGTTTTTATGTTTGGTGTCAATTCCATCTTCCATCCCATCTCCGACTCTGCTGGTAGTAAGAAGATTTACTTTGAAAAAGGTTAACCTTGACGGGATTGGAAGCGGAACTAAAACATAACATTTAAAGATAAAATCTGAAGGAAACCGAATTAGTTTCCATTCAAGTTCTGGTTTCGATCACTTTTTCATTTCTGACTCCATGTACGCTTCTTGTTAGTAGAGTGATAGTAACAATTTTTGTTCTGATCTCGACAATATGTTAGAACAGGGTTATTTAAGATGTTTGCTACCTGGTTCTGCCTCCGATGTATGTTTGAAAGGTATGAGTTTAAAGACACATTTTGAGATGTTTCATTCAGGATCTAACTAGAGATATTTGTTGCAGGAAAGGAAAGAAGATGCCAGGAACATCAGGAGAAGCTTCTAAAAGGAACCGACCTATAGGAACATCAAAGACAACACCTAAACCAAAGAAGATCAAGCCTAAACAATTGCCTTATACCTTGAGGTATAATCACAGGATTCTCGTGGTGAAAGTGAGAAAAGTAGAATCAGATTGGTCAAACATCACTGATACCAATTTGGGTGAATATAATTTTGAGGAACTATATACAGAGACCTTTGCGAAACAGGAAGATGTAACAGGAAGGATACAAAGAATTGTTGATTCTGGCTTGGCCCATATCATTGTGTTTCCTTTATTAGTCCAGTGCCTGAAGTTGATCTTGATAGCAGCTAGTGCCTACAATCCTGCTACCAGACAGTGCATGGATTCCCAAAACAATATGATTATTGATCTCACTCCTCAAGCATTTCAAAATATATTTAACATCCCGGATCCTAAGAACTTGGTGCAGTTGGATGAGGCAGAGGCCTTGGAGAAATATAGTAAGTTTAAAGAATCCAATAAATCTCATTTGAACAAGAAGTGGTTGAAGACAGAGAATAAATCACTAGCCAAGCTTGCAGATCAGCCAAAGAGGGCAGATTTCTACAAAGAGGTATCAGATTTAATCATGATGTTGTCAAGGGTTTTTGGGAAAAGAGATACATTTCGCTTCAAGGAGTGGATGTTTCCTTTCATCCAGACAATTTTGCATGGCACTCATCAGTTTGATTGGTTGATGCCAGAAAGAAGAAGAAGCAAAGGTAGAAAAGCTTAAGGATTTAGAGGCAAGGAGGTTAGAGAAAGAAATACTAGAGGCTTTACAGAAGGAAAAGCTGGAAAAAGAAGCTGTAGAGAAAGAAAAATTGGATAGGGAAAAATTGGAAAAGGAAAGAATAGAGAAGGATAGATTAGAAAAGGAAAGGTTGAAGAAGGAAGAAGAAGATAAGAAGATACAAGAACATAAAGATAGGGAAGAGGCTAAAAAGCTTGTGCAAATGCATGTGGTGCAAAAATAGCAAGAGGAACCAAGGGTTGATTTTCAATCCTAGGTAAATATGTAGCCACCTTCTAGAATTACTTCATGACTGCTGCTCCAAGTGCTCCCACTTGGTAAAAATTGGATCTACAGAAAAGGGTAGTGACACCTTCACAACCTCTCAATTGGGAGGCTATGATGAAGGAGATTGAATGAGAGAGGCCTAAAAAGAAGGCCAAGATCCTACACTCTACCAGACTCAGGGATAAGGGAGAGATTATTGTTGAGTGTGCCATACCAATGACAGAAAAGGAGGTAGGGGACATGCAGTTAACAGATTATTAGTTGAGTACTGTCAACTTGGGAAGGCCCACCAGGAATTAGCAGATGAATCTCATTGATGTGGTGGCTTTAACAACCAAGTCGAGAATGTTAAAAGATAAACAAAAGAAGGATGAGATTAAGTTTTAGTTGGATCAATTGCATTCATTTTTGAAAAGTGTCTCCTCTCTGAGATCACAACAAGTAACGACTATTGAGACTCTAGTTTTGTTAAGCAAAAAGGAGGTAGATGACTTAGTGTAGGTAAGAGGCAAAGTGAAGATGGTAGATAGATGGGTTGACAAGTTGGATCGAGAAGTAGGTGAATTTTTGGTTGAGGGTTTTGATGTTTACAAAGGCACTGAAGAATTGATAAGGGAAATGCATCAATACATTGAAGCATCAGAGAAACAAGAAGAGGAGTATAAAGAGTATAGTCAGAATTTGGAGAAGGTTAATACATTGCCTTTGACTACTCTTCTTGAACAGTCAATACTTGAGGAGGATAATAAAGATTTTGTGGAAAAGACCTCTCATATACTTTGATTTAGAACATATTTCTTGTGTAAGCATAGGGATGAGGTCCAAAATGCTGTTAATAATCTGACTGAATAGTTTGAGGAGTTGGAGGTGGTTATTGCTATCATAGTAGATGTCAATGTATTAACAAAGGAAGGCATGCCTTTGAGTCAGATAAAATAGAAATGGGATGAAAAATTTAGAGGACTCATGTATAAAGGAGATGATGGAGAAGATCTGATCATAGATCGACTAATGGATGTCAAGGAGGAGATAAAATATGCTAGAAGAAAGTTAACAAAGATAAAAGGTATAAGAGGGTTTACCGTAGCAGAATTGGAGTAGATTAAATTTGAAGACAACTAGGTTGACGGGCCAAAAATAGATATATTACAGCAAGTATTCGCCAGTTATGATGAGTTCATTGCAGACCCAACTTCACATGCATAGATATCTTGCATGCATGAATTTCTTCTTCCTTGCATGTGCATGCAGCACTGACAGTTTTGAAGTGCATTACATATTTCTTTTCTATTTTTCTATTCTCCAGTTTAACTAAATGTCTAATGTAAGAACTCAAGATCAAATCGATCTGAGTTTCCAAGAAATTTTTGTTCCTAAAAGGGTGGATGACTTAAAATAGAAGTGGAGGTCAAATTTTGTATATCTATAAATACCCTTTGGGTATCATATTGTAAAGGTTGGCTAATTGAGAATAGAATTGGATTACCTGATATTAGGAGATAAAACTTTGTAGTGATTACTGAGATACATTGTTACTTGATACTTTACAGTTAATAAAATTACAGGTTTACGTAATATGGTGTTAGAATTGAATTTTACTTGATAAGGCTAATAAGTTATAATCTATTTGTATGCCATTGATTGTGCTGAAGCATAAAAGTTTCTTGAATGATGAAAGTAATTTGAAGGAATCGAATTTAAGGATTATCTTGTTAGATTGTCATTGGATTAAATTTGTTGAAGTATGTTGATCTATGATCTTGGTAATGAATGAATGTGTGTTCTTTTGAAATCTTTGAAGTAATTGTGATAGGCGAATTGAAATAAGCACCTTAGATGCATACAATGGTATAGATTATTCTGTGAATTGTATCATGCTTTGGTTTTCTTGATCTGATTGGAAAAAATTCATTGTTGAAGATATATGTCTAGATGTTAGATGAGTTTTGTTCATATTTTACTAGTTTCCCCTTTGATCTATCTTTTTTCTTTTGTTTGAAACCTCTTTGATTTACTAAAATAGTTCGGTAAGAATGAGTTGTTGCTTGCATTCTTTGTTACCAGCATAGGCCCCTTGAACATTACAGTTGCATGAACCGATTGAGTGACACCAGACAGTTGAGAACCAACTACTAGGACCTTGGGAGTTAGGCTACTATATGTTGTCTTTCTTTTTTAGGAGAAATAGAGTAGAAATATTCTATTTTAACATTGTTTGTGTCATTTTCACCATCAACAAAAATTGGCACTAGAAGGAGGGCTTGAAAGAATAAGCTGGATCGCATTGTGTCTTTCTCACCAGAGAAATACGAGAGGATCCTCAGATTCTCCACTAATCTTGAACCCTTTGAAGAACTTCAAACCCCGGTTAGACCTAGACCCCATGCTCATAGGATCTTGATACCTACCTTACCACCACCGCTTACTCCACCTGGATTCCCACCAAATCCACCTACACCACCACCTGTTCCACCTACATCAACACCACCAAGTAGGTCGGAGTCTCCACCAATTCAGCCTATATCACCACCTGCTCAACCAATCCCACCCATGGCTTAGTTTGTCAATAACCCATGTCCATTAGGGACTATTCCAGGAGGAATCCGTGATTTACCAAAGAACCTATAAAATTTCTATTCTAAATACATACATGGTGAATCAAGAAGTGCTGAGGAGCACATACAAGCATTCAAAGATGCTTGCACAAGGGCCCAAGTTGCTCATCAGGATGTGGTATGTAGACTGTTTTCTTAATGTTTAGGAGATATGGCATATAACTAGTATTTAAATTTGCCCCGAGGATCCATCATAGGTTGGACAGATTTAGAAAATGCTTTCATTAATCAATTTTAGGTTTATGTAGACCCTACCATTTTATACCACTAGTTTTCCACAATAAGAAAGGAACATCACAAGCCTTTACCATTGTTCAATACTAGATTCCAAAGAATGTTTCGTATGTTGCAAAACCCTTATCTAGTAGCTGAGGATATTGCCATTCAGGCATATTTAAGAGTTGTTGATCCTTTAATTGGCCTATTCTTATAGAGAACATATCAACCTAATGAAATAGACTCTTTGTCTAAAGTTTATCATCTGGCCATCAAGTTACAACAATAGATAAGTTTGCAACCAAGAGGTTTAGGGGTAACTCTCCCCCCCATGAATTATCCGATGCCTAATCCACCATTTTACAACACTGTCCTAGGGATGTCTTATTCCCAATATGGACATGTGTCTGAGCTACAAGCCCCACCTACTATGCCCTTCTTCAGTAATGGCATGCAAGATTCTCCCCAACAACCTCAAAATCAACAACAACAAGCGGGAGAATCAACCCATGTTCATTCCCCAGCCATAGTACAAAATGTGCAGAACAAGCAAACTGTCCAACTGACTAGTGAGTTAGAGACTCTTAAGAAGAATCTATCTCAAATGTCTAATGACATGGCACAACTAAGGAAAAATCCTCCCCATAATCAAAATCAGAATTACAACAATCAAAATGGGAACCAAAACACCAATAGGAACTTTCAAGGTCAAAATTCCTCTAATCAAAATTATCAAAATCAGAACAGAAGGTATAACCAGAGGTACAATAACAAAAACAACAAAAATAGACAGTGGAATACTGGGCCAAACAAAGGGGGAGTTCCCCATAACTATCACTCAGCTGATGAAAGACCACATACTGCTAATGTTTCTGACCTCAACTTTATGACTAATTGGTAGGCTACATGATACTGCAACACATTCTGAGGTTAACTACCCTGAAATGGAAAAGATTGTGAAGATTGCACAGGCTGATGCCCATCCTCCAACAAAAAATTCCAATCAAGATAATGGGCGAGTCAGCACTGCCATGACTTATGAAACCATTGAAGAAAAATATCAGCTCCCTATGCGGGGAGATAATGGGCCAGAGGAAGACATATATGATGCTCAAGCTTTTCAGTCAAAAGGAGGTCACTTTCTGAGAAATTAGAATAAGGGCCCATTTACTACATTTGCACCCCCTAATAACATTGTCCCACCTAACCAGAATGCAGATAAAAATCCACCAACACCAAAGGGACCTTCTGATCCTCAGAATAGAGGTAATCCACTTCCTTTTCCTAAATATCAAGTTAGGAATGATTTAGAGTTTAATTTCATTGTAGAATTATAGAGGTAGAAGACATCACTGTCATTCTTTGACATCGTGAAGTGGTGCCGAGCTCAACGAGAGGTGGTATTAAAAGCTTTAGAAGAGGAAGATCACCTAAAAGGGAAAGGTAAAGTGACTCCAACAAAGGAGACAAATGCAACCATTTACAAAGGTAAGACCAATACCCCACCTTTTCATGTTAAGTTTGAGAATCTTTGGGAAGAATCTACACAATTGTTTATTAGATTCTGGAGCATCGAGAAATGTCATGCCTTTTTCGATTTGTAAGAAGTTAGGATTGAGTCCTATCCCAACCAACAAAAAGGTGATTCAGTTGGATAAAACTAAAGTTAATGTTGTTGGTGAATTAAAGAACATGCATGTGCAGGTTGGATCAGACCCAAGGATCCAAACCTATATAGATATCCAAGTAGCTGATATCCCAGAAACATATGGTATGCTCCTAAGTCGAGAGCTAATGAAAAGCATAGGGGGATATCTCTCCTTGGATTTCTCTCACATGTGGTTACCATGGAAAGGAGTTGCAACAAAGATAAGAATTGAAAGTGAACCTAGGCTCAAACACATGATCACAAAATATGATGCCTCAAATGAGGTAGCATACTTTGAGATTGAGATAGGTGTTTATAAACAAGAGGAAGTTCTTACTTTCTCTGTAGTTAGTCTTGATAATACATTATCCTTAGAACATGATGACTCAATGATCTGCATCAACCAATAGGTTCTAATAAGAAAATTACAACAAGATAAGCTTGTTTTAGGAGTAGAAACTAATTTGAGTAGTTTGTTGCTTCCTAATTGGTATAGGATACATTATCATAACCATTCGGAATTAAAATGTCAATCATGTTTAGATATTCTAAGTCATGTAGATCAACATCAAAAAATATGTCAAGAGGAACAAGCCCATAACCCCATCAATGAGTTTTCTTTCCAAGTTAAGGATGCAACTATTCTTACAAGGGCTAGTCTTTCTCAATAGGAGGGTCCTTCACTAGAAGAGCAAACTCAAGTTGTTTGTTTTGAATTTCAAAAATAATTTGAGGTGTCCCAGTTCCTATTTGATACACCTACCCCACATACTTTGCCAGTACCCAAGGCATTGATAAGATGTGAGTTGGATTGTAATTTGACCTAAGATGGTGTTCAGGAAGTAATTCCAGGATAGGCCAAAAACATAGAAAAATCTTCAACTGAACTTTGTCCCAAGTCAAATTCTAATAAACAACAAAAGTCCGAGCTGCCACACGTCTCAAGTAAGTCATTCCCTTTTATTCCTAAAAAGAAGGAGCTCCCAGCGAAGGATAAATTATGGACTCTTAAATTTGATGGTTCCAAATCTAAAGCAAGAAGTGGAGCTGGGATTGAGCTAACTAACCTGAAAGGGAAGACTTACTTTGCTTCTTATAGGTTGCAGTTTGGTTGCACAAACAATGTGGCTGAATATGAAGCACTTGCATGAGGTATTATGTTTTCTCATAAGAAGAAGGTTATTGCTCTCACAGTTATGAGAGATTCTGAGGTGATTGTAAAATAGGTACGTAGCCAATATACATGTCACAACAAAAGATTGGCTGCATACAGAAATAGGGTTTGAAATTTAATTGAAAATTTTGATGCTTTTGGGATTAGTTTGATCCCTAGGGAGGCTAATCAGATTGCAGATGCTTTGGATGTGGCTGCTAGTACACTAGAACCAATGCAAGATTCTGATCTGAATAGGTTTTTAGTTGAGTTGGTTTCAGTACCAACTGTTCCTGATAAGTTAGACACTTTCAAGTATTTGATGATGATCAACACATTTTAGCTTTTTTGGAAAGTTATGATGTATTTCAAAGACAAATAATTGATGAATCTGAATGAGATCTGGGAGATTGGGACCCTAAGAAAGACAGTCCAGAAGGGATATTGGATTTAAAGAGTAATAGAATTCCAAAGGGAATGGTTGCTTTAGAGAGGATATTTGATTCAGATCCAAGGGTTTGTCAAAGGATGCCTACCGAGAGTGAGGGAGGTAAGTATGAATCTATTAATTTGACTCACTTAGGTTCAGAAAGAAATGTTCTTATAGGAAAAACTTGTCCTTAGGAAATTAAGGACAAGATAATCAACGTTTTGGAGCAAAACATTGAAGCTATAGCTTGGAGTTATGATGATTTAAATTTTTTTGACACATCAGTCATTACTCATACCATTCCTCTCAAGCCAGATGCCAAACCTTTTTGCCAAAAGAAACGCCCTGTCAATGCTTTAATTGAGCCCTTAATTCAGAAGGAGGTGCATAAAATTTTATCTACCAGAATAATCTTTCCGATTAGACATTATACCTGGGTGGCTAATTTAGTTCCTGTCCGCAAGAAGAATGGTGAGATCAGGTTATGTGTGGATTTTAGGAATCTAAACAAGGCCTCTGAGAAAGAAAATTATCCATTACCTTCTCTTGATGAAGTATTACAAAAGGTAAATGGATCCCAGATGATGTCATTTTTGGATGGGTATTCTAGATACAATCAAGTACTTGTTAGTCATGAGGATAGGATGAAAACTGCTTTCACCACTAAATGGGGAACATTTTCTTATAGGAGGATGCCATTTGGTCTCATCAATGCTGGAGCTACTTTTCAAAGGGCGATGGATGTAGCTTTCAAAGATCTAATATCAAAATGTATTATCATTTATGTAGATGATTTAACCATCTTCTCCAGAAATAGGGAAGCTCATGCTGTAGACCTAGAAAAGGTTCTAAAGAAATGTATAAGCTATGGTGTCTCTCTTAACCCAAAGAAATGTGTATTTGGTGTTTCTGAAGGAAAGCTCTTAGGTCCCATTATATCAGAGGAGGGGATTTCCATAGATCCTGACCGAGTGGAGGCCATTTTGAAATTAACAAAGCCAAGAAGTAAGAAGGAAATGAGGTATTTCTTTGGGAGGATCAATTTTGTTAGGAAATTTATAATAGGGTTTGTAGATATTGTTAAACCCCTCAATGAAATGATGAAGAAGGATGCAAAGATTGAATGGAGTGAAGAGGCTAAGTCTGCTTTCATGTAGAGTAAACAATCTATATCTGAGGAACTTTTTTTGACAAGTCTAGATTATCTAATACCCTTCTACATTTATTCTTTTGCTTCTGAACATTCATGTGGAGCAGTTTTAACATAGAGAAGAGAAGAGAGTGAGGAGAGACCGATTGCTTTTATGAGCTCTCCATTTAAGAATGCAAAAGTAAGGTATTCACCACTAGAAAAACAAGCCTTTGCATTGGTATGAGCAATGAAGAAGTTCAGGCATTACATAATTCAAATTCAAGTTATGGCCATAGTTCCAGATCTAGCCGTGAAGTCTCTCCTGATGCAAAGTGAATTAGGGTAACGAAGAGGGAAATGGATGGAAATATTATAGGATTTTGAATTAGAAATTCACTCGATGAAACTCGTTCGAGGACAAGGATTGTCAAAAGCAATGGCTGAAGTAGACAAAAGCATCACTTGCCAAAAGTATACTGTCCAGTCATTCACAAAGGATCCCTGGTATAAAAATTTAGTTTTCTTCCTCCTCAATAACAAATGTCCAGAAGGAATGAATGCTACTCAGAGGAGAGCATTGAGGATGAAGAGTTCTCATTACATGCTCAAAGGGGGATCTATTTACCGAAAAAAATTTCATGGAATTTACCTATGCTATTTGGATCAGCAAGAAGCAAAGCATGCTAATTTTGAGTTTCATGGAAGGCATGGAACAGGGCATGGATCGAATGATGTATTGGCTCATCAGATTTTAAGATCAGGCTATTATTGGCCTTATGTGTTTAGAGATGCACATTAGCACTACAAGACTTGTCATGTATGCCAAACTTCTGCATCTAGAGAGATAAATCTTGCAATGCCCCTACAATCGGTATATGAGGTAAGGCCATTTTCCCAATGGGCACTTGATTTTGTAGGTGTAATTAATCCAAATTCTTCTACAGGTCATAAATTCATCTTGACTTTAACTGACTATTGTACGCATTGGACTGAGGCACAACCTTGCAAGAATAGTACCACAAAGGTGGTCATCAAGTTTCTGACTGAGAACATCACGACCAAGTTTGGAGTTCCATTTGCTTTGGTATGTGATAACGGCCCTACTTTTTCTTCTGTTGAGTTTATTTCATGGGCCTATGAACATAATATTGTTTTGAAGTATTCTTCCAATTACTACCCTCAGGGAAATGGAGTGGGTGAGTCCACAAATAAAAACTTGTTGGAATTTATAAGAAAGTTGTTAGAGAATAATCCTAGGGACCGGCATACCCAGTTGAGATTTTCCTTATGGGAAAATCAAACCAAAATTAAAGCAACTCTAGGAAACTCACCTTTTAAGTTAGTTTATGGCCAAGATCCAATCTTCCCAATTCATTTACAAATACCTGTCCTTAAGTTCATGCAGGAATTTTATAACAAGGATGATAGGATTGAGGTTAGACTACTTAATTTATTGAATATGGAAGAGCAAAGAGATGTTGCTTTGCAACAATTCTCTAAGCATCAGGCTGTTGTAAAATGCTGGTTTGACAAGAGAGCCAAAATAAAAGCCTTTAGGATATTGGATCTTGTTTTATTATGGGATAAGGCCAGGGAAAAGAAAGGAGATCATCAGAAGTTTGATAGACTTTGGTTAGGTTCTTATCAAGAGGCTGAAATACTAGGTGAAAATGCTTTTCATTTGAGTACCTTAATAGGAGTACTTGTTCCATTACCGGTTAATGGTCAGTTTCTCAAGCACTATTTTGGTGCATAGAAGGTTTGATGTTTTGAAATAAATTATATTATACTGTATCATATGAATTAAGTTTATGTTTTTGTTTGATTTCTTTCTTTATTTTTTTGCTTTTTTGTTTTTGTTTTGTTTTGTCTTGTTTCATTGGGGATCTTCATTTTGTTCATTCCAAATTAAGGGGTTGTTATACAAAGTATACTATTGGTACTAGGAGAGAATTTGGTTTAGGTATTTTCATTATCACCATTGAAAAGGATTTCATTTAGAAACTTATCTTTTATGACCATTCTAGTTTGGGTTGGAAAAGTTATTAAGGATAGAAGATACACTGTGAATATCTCATGAATTGTGATCAAAGATTTGTCACCAAATTAGAAAAACATCTGCATGAGTAGGTACCTATTTGTTTTAGAATGGCTCTACCCTTTGATTCAAGTGAAAAAAAATATGATTCCAAAACTATCACGAAATCCATAGTAGTTCTCAACCCATGTTTCAGATTCATTATGTTTGAAGTATTGAGGAGTGCATAAAATATTTCCACAAGAAAGGTTTTAAAAAAAATGATAAAAAAAAAGAGAAAGAAAGAAGAGGAAAAATCAATGTTAAATGGGTAATCAAGTATCTCTATCAAGGCTATGGATACCTAGCTAGCAGTAGATAAATGCTTTAGGAGAACTAGAGGTATCTCCATCGGGGCTATGGTCGCCTGTCTAGCAGTAGAGCAATTCCTAGGATTTTATTGCATGATAGTTAAAGGACTCAACCTATGTAGCTTGAATCTTAAGGTATAGTTATTCACAAACAGAGAAAGTATTTAAAAATTATGATGCACAAAATAAGCACACACTTAGATTTAGAAATAACGCATGAGCACATACATCTGAGATTCTAGCTCAAACTTATCCTACATATCTGATCTTATTCAAGTTAGTATGCTTCATAAATCAAGTAGTTTTAGGGTGACTAAAATTTTCTTTGGGTATCTTGAAAATGGGTAAACCATTTTCCCAACTGAGTTGCCATCTATTATGCCTTGCATAACCACCCCATCTTGTGCCTTGGTCAAAATGGGTGCCCCTTTGTTTATTTTTATCTTTGGTTGATTTCAAACAAAGTTTGGAGTCTTTTTGCTTCCAACACTTTGTTTTATTTTGGTTTAGTCGGTCGGAGTTAGACCCGGAACCAAATCGGGTTCTGAAGCTTCTTTCAAAAATCGATCCGATTCCCATTCCGACAGTCTTTCTTTTTACCTTTTTTGTTTTTGACCTTTATCAAAGCCGGAGCTAGGGTGGGCGTTAGGTTGGTGTTTATTCAAAATGGCAAAATCTAATTCTATTCCGTCTCCGCCTTCGCTTTTCAACTTTTGTTTTTTTTGTCTTAGTTATTGTTTTAAGTTTTATTAGGTCGATCTTTTATGTTACTTTTCATCTTTTGTTTCATTTTTTCCTTTGTTAGTGGACCCATAATTAGAATGGGAGTGAGGTTGGGAAATTCCTTAAGTTTCCAAATCAATTTCTATTCTAATTCCGCTCCCGCCGTTTTGTGGTTGGTTGACTTTTTGACTGAAGTTGCACATTAATGAAGTGTTTCTTCGCTTTCAGTTCTGACTCCACCTAAACTGCATTTAAGGCATTAATGACAACTGCCTTGCATAGGTAGAAATTCTAATTTTTACCTTCATTAAGGATTAAACGTATCATTATTATCATTGTTAAGAAATTGAAGAGCAAGGAAGAGCAGTTGTAGAGTCCATTTGAGTGAATCGATTGAAGAAGGAGAAGATAATTGCTTGCGAATCAATTCATAAGGTTAGCCAGGTTTTAGCGTTCGAGGTAGGGTTTTTACTATCGACTTTATTTTATTTGCTTTCATGTTTTCTATTTGTGTTTGATTGATTGATCGTTTTTTATCTTTGGGAAAGTTCACTTTCTTGAAGTTTTGTGTGTTTGTTTTCCTTTCTTTATTTGTTGTTGTTCTTGATTTTGATTTATGATAGAGTTACTAGTTTTATAGTGATAGAGGGTAGTGTAGCTTTCACGTTTTGTCGTGATCACGTCGTGCTAGGTTAGGTTCTTAAATATGTAGATTTAGTTAGGGTTTTTCACAATGAGGTAGATTAAATTCATGTTTTTACAGTGAGTTAGGGTTAGTTGAATCTTGTTTGTACTTAGGGTTTTGTCACACATTCAATCGGGTAAATTAGGAAGGGTTAAATCCGAGGCCTAGTTTTATCGTGTTTTCTAGGTTAGGGTTTTATGCATCTCTGTGATTATGTTTTAAAAATTATTAAAATGTGATGCCCTAAATACAGTTGTCCCCATGGTCATATGGGCATGGTTGATTTCATGATATATTTAAGCCCTCTTTTCATTTAATATGACCTTAGTTTTAATCATGGAGTTATGCCTTAAAGTGGATAAAATTATTGATGATATCATGGTCAACATAGCCGAAAGCAGGATCGCAATTGACTCACTATTTTGGATGTGTTTTTATGTTTGGTGTCAATTCCATCTTCCATCCCGTCTCTAACTCCGCTGGTAGTAAGAAGATTTAATTTGAAAAAGTTTAACCTTGTCGGGATCAGAAGTGGAACCGAAACATAAAATGAAAACATAAAATTTGAAGGAAACCAAATCAGTTTCCATTCTGGTTCCGGTTCCGATCACTTTTTCATTTTTGACTCCATTTCTGCTTCTTGTTAGTAGAGTGATAGTAACACTTTTTTCTTCGATCCCAAAAGTATGTTAGAAGAGGGTTATTTAAGATGTTTGCTACTTGGTTCCACCTCTGATGTATGTTTGAAAGGTATGAGTTTAAAGACACATTTTGAGATGTTTCATTCAGGATCTAACTAGAGATATTTGTTTTAGGAAAGCTAAGAAGATGTCGGGAACATCAGGAGAAGCTTCTCAAAGGAACCGACCTGCAGGAGCATCAAAGAAAACACCTAAACCAAAGAAGATCAAGCCTGAACAATTGCCTTATACCTTGAGGTATAATCACAGGAGTCCCGTGGTGAAAGTGAGCAAAGTAGAATTAGATTGGTCAGACATCACTGATACCAATTTGGGTGAATATAATTTTGAGGAACTATATGCAGAGACCTTTGCGGAATGGGAATATGTAATAGGAAGGACACAAAGAATTGTTGATTGTGGCTTGGCCCATATCACTGTGTTTCCTTTATCAGTCCAGTGCTCAGAGTTGATCTTGACAACAACTAGTGCCTACAATCTTGCTATGAGACAGTGCATGGATCCCAAAACAATGTGATTATTGATCTCACTCCTCAAGCATTTCAAAATATATTTAATGTCCTGGATCGTAAGAACTTGGTGTAGTTGGATGAGGCAGAGGCCTTGGAGAAATATAGTAAGTTTAAAGAATCCAATAAATCTCATTTGAACAAGAAGTGGTTGAAGACAGAGAAGAAATTGCTAGCCAAGCTTGCAGATCAGCCAAAGAGGGTAGATTTCTACAAAGAGGTATCGGATTTAATCATGATGCTATCAAGGGTTTTTGGGAAGAGAGATACATTTTTCTTCAAGAAGTGGATGTTTCCTTTCATCCAGACAATTTTGCATGGCACTCATCAATTTTATTGGTCGATTCCAAAAAGAAGAAGAAGCATAGGAAAAAAATCTTAAGGCTTTAGAGGCAGGGAGGTTAGATAAAGAAAGACTAGAGGCTTTAGAGAAGGAAAAGCTGGAAAAAGAAGCTGTAGAGAAAGAAAAATTGGATAAGGAAAAATTGGAAAAGGAAAGAATAGAGAAGGATAGATTAGAAAAGGAAAGGTTGAAGAAGGAATAAGAAGATAAGAAAATACAAGAGAAAAAAGATAGGGAAGAGGCTGAAAATCTTGTGCAAATGCATGTGGTGCAAAAACAGCAAGAGGAACCAAGGGTTGATTCTTAATCCTAGGTAAATATGCATCCAACTTCTACCATTACTTCTTCTTCCACCGTGATGAATGCTACTCCAAGTGCTCCCACTTGGTTAAAATTGGATCTACAGAAAAGGGCAGTGACACCTTCACAATCTCTCAATTGGGAGGATATGATGAAGGAGATTGAATGAGAGAGGCCTAAAAAGAAGGCCAAGATCCTACACTCTACCAGACTCATGGATAAGGGAGAGATTGTTGCTGAGTGTGTCATACCAATGACAAAAAAGGAGGTAGGGGAGATGCAATTAACAAATTATCAATTAAGTACTGTCAACTTGGGAAGGCCCACCAGGAATCAGTAGATGAATCTAATTGATGTGGTGGCTTCAAAAACCGAGTCAAGAATGTTAAAAGATAAACAAAAGAAGGATGAGCTTAAGGCTTAGTTGGATCAATTGCATACATTTTTGAAAAGTGTCTCCTCTCCGAGATCACAACAATTAATGGCTATTGAGACTCCAATTTTGTTAAGAAAAAAGGAGGTGGTTGACTTAGTGTAGGTAAGAGGCAAAGTGGAGATGGTAGATAGATGGGTTGACAAGTTGGATCAAGAAGTAGGTGAATTTTTGGTTGAGGGTTTTGAAGTTTACAAAGGCACTGAAGAATTGATAAGGGAAATGCATCAATACATTGAAGCATCAGAGAAACAAGAATAGGAGTATAAAGAGTATAGTCAAAAGTTGGAGAAGGTTAATACGTTGCCTTTGACTAATCTTCTTGAACAATCAATACTTGAGGAGGATAATAAATATTTTGTGGAAAAGACCTCTTGTATACTATGATTTAGAACAAATTTCTTGTGTAAGCATAGGGATGAGGTCCAAAATGCTGTTAATAATCTGACTGAACAGTTTGAGGAGTTGGAGGCGATTATTGCTATCATAGTAGATGTCAATGTATTAACAAAGGAAGGCATGCCTTTGAGTCAGATAAAAGAGAAATGGGATGAAAGATTTAGAGGACTCATGCTGAAAGGAGATGATGAGGACACAAAGCCACCTTGCTCTTGCAAAATGATTTTCAGAATTAAATGTTGCAGCCTTTGATAAATTGCCTTGGTGAAAATTTTATAAACCGTGTTACACAAAGAAATCAACCTGAATTCAACAAAAGTTTTTATGTTCTTTTGTCTTTGGAAATAGAGCAATATTTATAAAATTAAAGTGCTTGAGGATCTTGCCTGACTTCCTTGATTCCTCCAAGGCTAGAAGAAAGTCAAAACCCACAACATACCAATTTTTTTGAAAAACCAAAGTGGTGAAACCATCATGGCCTGGGGCCTTGTCTGGAGCAAGAGAAAAAACCACCTTTCTCAATTCTTCCAATGAAAAAAGGCTTCATTAGTTCAATATTTTATGCTTGAGAGATCAGGGTGATAGGTTGTCATTAGTTCCTTCTACTTTAGAATAATTGAATGTCAATTGTCGATCGGGCAGTGTCCAAGGCAGTTTGCAGAAGGAGATTATTTGAACAACCCATTTTATATTTTCAATTTTTCTTTAAACTAGAAAAAACAAGTCTAATCTATAGCCATTAATTTTTAATTCGAAAACAATCTTACTCTAAGAAAACCTAGGAATACTAAATTAAAAAGCATAAGACAACTAATTTAGAAAGCATTATGACTAAACTAGAAAGAATGAAAACAGGCAAACTAAACAACTAGTGTATTACAAAAACATAAAAGTAAGGGAACAAACAATTAAACATCTCTTAAACAATAAAGGAATATTATCAACTACGAAAGATAAATTATACAAATTAAAAAAAATGGTGCTCCAGAACAACTGACTTGACTCTTCAACAACTTGTTTTTTCCTATTGAACAACAATGTATTTTTAACAAAGAAATAACTTAACAATAAAATACTTATCTATCTAGGCTAACTCCCCTCGAGTGGCTAGCTCGCGGGCTACTACTTCATGTTTAACTCACATAAACTATAGATTCTCGAATCCTCTTATTACATACAGTCACCATCATTCGAATTCAATAGTTACCAATAGATAGAAATCAAATAACTCATCTTAACAATGATTTGGAAAACCATGTAAACAACATAACGATACTTCCTCTCTGTCTTATTTACTACTTATGAAATTATAGTTTTTTTATAGATAACTTTTTAACTAAATCCTAAATTTAAGATGGCATGGATAACCATTGAAATTTTTTTCCTTAACTAAAAACTAACTTGATGTCTTTAAAGCTTTAAAACATGTAGAAGGCTCGAGAAGAGCCATAAAGTTTTTAACAACATAATTTTAAATAATTGAAACTAAATCTTCAGCGCATCATCTAGGCATCTAGGAGTGGGTTCGCAACATTAATTTTGAGGCACGTGCTGGCTAAAACTTATGCAACAACTTCATGATGACCTGTTAATCCCTACAAAAATGATCAAATCAACCCATTAAACTTGCTTTGGACAATTTCCTCAATTGATCAAAATAAAGAAAGAAAGCATAATTTTCCTTAAAAATAAGTAATTACTTCTTCTAAAGTTTAATAAATTGGTACAGGCTTAGGATTGAATTAGCAAAAGTAAGATTTCCAGATTTTATTATGATGAGTTTATTTCTACCTCATGATTTCCTCCCCTACCTGATTTCTGATAGGTCCTCCTGCTCCATGGTTAAACCCTTGAGTTCTATTCCATTCTTCATAAAGAGTACTGAGATCATGTGTTTCCCCGGATGATGCATTGAAATTTTTAGGGTAATGAATGAACCCTCTATGGAACATCACACTCTCTCTCCACTCATTAAAGAGTCTATCATTTTGATCTGTGGAAATATTAAAAGCCAAGGGTGGATTAAGTAGCAAGGGGGGCCTGTATTTCATTCCTATCTATTTCGTTCTCAGTATTTTCAGGATTTTAATTAGAGCATCAACCCTTATGAATGACCATCTAGTGTTTAGAGGAGAAATAACTTCTCTTTTCTTTAAATAAGCTGGAAGAGGGGTGAACCTTTCCTCGCATGCATGCCATGATTTGCTAATTAATTTATGTCCATTTGTCATGAAACTGTCATAACACAGCTTGAGGCTGTTGTCATACCTTTCCTTCATCTTTTCATTAAAAAGAAGAGACATAAATATAGCTTTAAACCCATCAGGCCTTGAATTTGGTGACCTGATCTAGAGACCCACTATTTTCTCTACCTGTGCAAATTCCTTGGTTCGATCTTGCCAATGAAATTGATTTCTCATAGTTGAGAGAAATTCCCTCAATTCTAACTTTGCAACAAAAAAATTAATAAAGAAATCTGTATGATTTTCTAATAACAAATCATGCAAAAAGAATTCACAAATTAAATCCCGGTCTTTAGGAGTTGATTCTACAAATATTTTTACAAACACTTTGTCATTAGGCTCATAAGGCTGATCATTATAGATCCTAAATAGTTTCCATCTCAGCCATTGTTCATTCAAAAACATTGAGTAAATTCTTGATGGCCTTCTACAATTCAACAAATAGTCCACAAGTTGATAGGCATCCTGCTTTCCTCTGTAGGCTTTATGAAATGACTCCTTTAGGAGCACCAATTCTTTCTTCAGCCTATGATTTTCAGTTTGGACATTTATGAGGAAGTAACACCGTTCCATCCATTTTGTTAGCAGAGGGGGAATGCTGATGTAGAACCAATTAGTTACAACCGGTTCAGTTTGAATTGCTTTGGACTCAGTTTGGGGTCTCATAGTGCATTCCTTGAAATCGTGTTCTAGTTCAACTACTCTGCTAATGGAAGTATTCAATTCTCTAGTTTTTATTTTCTTGTCCTCCTCGAAAGCTGAGAGCATGAGCACAAAATTCTGTTTTATTTTCTCTATTTTTGCATCTTTTTGTGTAATGTTTTCACTATAACTTTTATTCTTTTCATACTGCTCTTGTACTTGGTCCTGCAACTTATAGATGTTTGAGTCTTTTTATTACAATTGTAGTTTCAAGCTTCTTATTTCCTGATCCCATTTATTTATTATAGCAGTACCAATTTCTCTTTCTGCAATTCTATAAATTCATTATTTTTAGACAATTGTCTCTATAAATCATCAATTTCTAGTTTGTACTTTTCTCATTCAGCACTGGCACAACTAGTTTCAACTGTTTCAATAATTTTATCTATAATGGGTGACAAATTTTCTCTCATACTGCAATCCCCTTCAGGTTCTTTGTCTTGATTTCCATCATTGAAAATTTCTTCTATATGTGAAGAATGGAAAGGAAATACTTCACCTGAATCCTCTCTATTTAGGGGTGTCTCACCTTCACTGGGTTGCTCTAAAATTTCTATGGGCTCTTGTGGCTGCTTAGGATTTTTCTTTTGTGAACTTCCCCCCTTACCCTGTATTGGGGTTTCAGAGAATTCAGAAGCCAAACGCTTACTCCTTCTAAGGGGAGGAGATTCTTGGAAAATGATAGGTGTTTGATTTTTCCTCGTTTTCTTTTTCCTTGGTTTACTTGCGTCAGAATAAACAATATCAACCTGTTCTTGCAGGTCAGGGGTTTTTAATTTATCACCGCAGAGGTTTGGCAAATACTCACAGGAGTGGTGGGATTAAGAGCTTCTAGAGCTGAAGAGCCCTTAGGGGAAGTTTCTCTGGATAATGGAATAGCCTGTTGGGATGGTTCCCCTAATTCTATGGTTCTTGCAATTGCAGGCTTCTCCATTTTCTTTAAAAATTTCTCCCATTTCCCCGCGGGTTTCTTATGGAAGTGATACTTGCAGATTAGTTGAATTAACCCATGGTGTTTCAAAGGCCCATACCTTGTTTTACACCTCTCCATGGAAGTATTTAAGGAATCACACAAGAATTCCAACATATTAACCCTAAGAGCCGAGTCCTGCTTTCCGTGACATAAATGGGTCAACATACGAAAGGCAGACCCTACAACTATGGTAAGCTGACCTTCACAAGTAAAGTAATTTATAATCCATGCAACGACAGTACCTCAAGGTTTTAATATGGAAGTTCTCTGGAATTCCTTATTTTTTCTCCTAGTACTTATTACTACCATTGGATATGGGTCTCCCTCTCTAACAAATAATTCAACTAGTTTCTAGTATGTTATCTGAGAGGTTTCTTTTATATTTATGCCTGCATTCTCTAATCCAGATAAGCGAGAAATAATCTTAGAGCTTACCTTGAAACACTTCCCTTGAAGTACCACTTCACCATTGGTGTAGTTCTCAGCAAAGGATCTTACCAGTTTTTCATTATGGCCTTGAAATTTCCTAATGAAGTTTAACCACCCTACTTCCTCAAAAAATCTAGAGATATTACAAAATCCCAATAATTTTTCTACTGAATCTGGCTCTGCCTTTCTTTTTCCACCCCTAATTTCTTGATTTCATGGACTGCAAGAGATTTCAATTCTAGCACAAAGCTCCCACGTAGGTTCCTTTTGGTAAGATTGCCTTTGAAATTACTTATTTATTTTATTTGTGGCTTACGCTTCAATGATTTCCAATCTGCATGGAGGTTTGTGAAAGGATTTTCCGTACAAGTGGTTGATCACCGGGTGGTATAAATTACTAAATTGGAAGTGAGGTTCGTGCCAATTAATTATTCTTTATTTGAAAATAACTACGTATTTAAAGCCAAAATTAATACTTACCTTCGTTCTGTGATCATTCAGAGATCTTAATCCTCACAAATTTGGCACGATGATGTAGAGGCATTGGTTGAAGTGACGATGGAGTTATTATGATATGGTGTGGAATTCTATGGTGGATGGAGTTGTCAATGAGGAGTACGAAGTTTTGTGGCTTACCAATAACTAAAGAAAAAATAGAAAGATAGATGTATTGGATATTCTAGTGGAAGAATCGCAAAAATTTTCAAAAAGGTGGTGAAAAATAAACGAACAAGTTTAGAGCAAGTATTTTGGTTAAGGCGCTCAAAATGAGTGCTTAAGTTCCAGAGAATTGGTGTGTGGTGCAACCGAAACAATAATGAAATGAAGGTTCTAGAGCATCGCTAAAACATGTAGCTGAAACAAGAATGAAATGAAGGTTCCAAAGCATCGCTGAAAGATGTAGCCGAAACAAGAATGAAATGAAGGTTCCAGAGCATCGTTGAAAGATGCAACTGAAAAAAGAATGAAATGAAGGTTCTGGAGCATTACTAAAAGATGCAGCCGGAGTAGCAATGAAATGAAATATTTTGGAGCATCGCTGAAAGATGCAGTCAGAGCAGCAACAAAATGAAAGGTTCCAGAGCATCGCTGAAAGATGCAGCCGAAGCAGCAACAAAATGAAAGTTTGAGTGACATGGAAAAGAATCTTCACAACTTTGAACCTTGGTGCAGAACGCCCCCTCAACATGATAAACTCTATACAAGTTCCGAAGCATCGGGCTTTGAAAATGTCAAGTTTCGGTGCATCGACATCATAACGTTCTGGAGCATCTTTGGAGGGTGCTCTGGAAGTTATTTTTTGCTTTTTGAGAAGTCCTGTGAAAATATGAAAAATATTTAGCTAAGTCCAAAAATGACAAAAGATTAAATGAAGGAAAATATCTTAGCATACATGTCCATTTATTGTATATTTTCAATTTTTTTTTTTAACATCAGAAGCCTAACATTATTACTGAATAGACTCTATCGCGGCATAGACAACACATTGGACCTCACCTTGCATTTCGACCATCCTTGTAAAGTCTTCCCTATTGACTGGCTTATGGTAGACATGTAAGCGATGACCATTAACCAATAGAGTTTGTGTGTCACCATTGATTGGCTTTAACCGAACAGTTCCATTTGAAAAGACTTCCTCAACTTCATAAGGTCTCAACCAATGAGTCTTGAGCTTGCCCTTATGATATTTGTATCTAGAATCAAATAACAAGGCCCAATCCCCATTGTGAAACTCCTTTTCCTTAATATGTTTATCATGCCATACATTCCATTGATGTTGAATTAGTTCATTTTGATGGATGGTGTCTAAATGAAGTTCATCTAATTCGCTCAGTTGCAAAACTTGTTCAACTTGGACTCTTTTTAAAATCTATACCTAATTCCATAGCCGTTCATAGAGTTTGTAACTCAAACTCAATGGGAAGAAGAGGCTTCTTCCCAAAAAAGAGCTCATAAGGATTGAATCAAGTCGTAGATTTCCAGGTTGTGTTGTATGCCCATATGGCTTTGGGGAGCTTCTTAACCCAGTCTTTTCTTCCAGAAGAGACTATTTTTGTTGTTAGAATATTTTCTAGTTCTCTATTAGTTACTTCTACTTGGCCATTCGCTTGAGGGTGGTAAGGGGATGAGTTTCTATGGCTCACCTGAAAATGATTGGTAAATGCCAAGAGCACTTGAGACATGAATTGGGTCCCTGATCAGTTATGATAGTTTGAGGGGCTCCAAATTTAAGGAAGATTTTATTATAAAGGAATTCTGCAACCTGCTCTTCCCTAGCTATTTTTAAGGCTTGAACTTTAGCCCATTTTGTCAAGTAGTCAGTGAAAACCAGTATATACTCTTTCCATTGAGAGGAAGGATCTATGGGTTTGATGAAATCTAAACCCCATTTTTCAAATGGTTCAAGGACTACCTGAGGTAGCAACAACATTTCAGAAGAAGCAGTTGGTCCTCCTACCCTCTGAAATTCATCATAATGATGCACATAGTTCTTAATGTCTTTGTGCATTGATGGCCAATAGTATCTGACACCTAGGACTTTGTGGGAGGTTCTCTTTGCAGAGTAATGTCCTCCTGACGGGTCATCGTGACAGGCCCTCAAAATGCTGTAGGTTTCATCAACTCTTACACATCTCCTCAAAATCATGTTAGGACCACAACGAAATAACATTCCATGAATCCACTTGAACAGGGCACTTTCCTTGATTAGCCGCTTCTTTTGCTTAGACATGAATCTAGGAGGTATCTTTGATGCAACTAAATAGTTAGCAATATCTGCGAACCATGTTGATTTTACAAAAAATTCAAATAGATTTTCATCTGGAAAATCATCTTGAACAAGGGTAATGTCATTTTCTTCATGTTTGATTCATAATAGAAAATTGGCTACCACATTATATTTCCCTAGTTTATCAAGAATCGTGGCATTAAAATCCTGAAGGAGGAATAGCCATCTCATGATTCGACCATTAACTACAGGTTTGTTCATTAGGTACTTCACAGCTGAGTGATCCATGTAAACTGTGACCTTATATCCTATAATATAATGACAGAACTTCTTGATAGTGTGAACAACAACCAGGAATTCTTTTCTACTGAAGTAAGATTTTTGCTAATAAAATATATAGCATACTTCCCCCCATTCTCATCTTCTTATCCTAGAACTACACCAATGACATCGTTTGAAGCATCAACATAGATATGAAAGGGAATAATCCAATTTGGCCCTCTCGGAATAGGAGCAGAGACAAGTTTTTCTTTGATTGCTTCAAATGATTGCTGACACTCAGATGTCTAGAAAAACTCTACTTCTTTCTATAAAAGAGAGAACATAGGAGCTACAATTTTACTAAAGCATTCTATGAACCTTCTATAGTAACTAGCATGTCCAAGAAAACTTCTTACATCTGTCTGAGTTTGAGGGATTGTCAGCTGTTGGATGACTTCGATTTTCTTAGGGTCGACCTTTATTTCTTCTGAGGAAATATGATGACCCAAGACTATTCCTTGCTCCACCATTATTAAGCATTTCTCATGGCTAAGGGATAGTCTATTTTCCTCACAAACTTGTAGAACTCGATCTAGGTTTTGAAGAGCTTTGTCATAGGTTGACCCATAGATTGTAAAATTGTCCTTGTAAACTTCGACATAGTCATTAACGAGAGCAAAAAATATAGCCAGAATGGCTCTCTGGAAGGTTGCTGGAGCGTTGCATAGTCCAAAAGGAAGCACTCTATATGAAAATGTGCCCCAAGGACAGGTAAACATGGTTTTGACTTAGTCTTTTAGAGCAACTTGTATCTGATTATAACCACTAAATCCATCGAGAAAGGAGAAATACTTCCTCCCGACCAAGTTGTCCAGGACCTGATCAATGAATGGTAAGGGAAAATAATATCTATAAGTGGCTTTATTGATTTCTCAATAATCTACATAGATTCTCCACTTCCCATTTTTCTTTGGGACTACCACCATAGATGATACCCATTTACTATCAGATATTGGATAAATAAATCCAGCACGAAGGAGTTTCTTAATGTCAATTTTGACCAAATCCTTTAATGTTGGATTGAGTCTCCTTTGAGGCTGGTGAATAGGCCTTATACTAATATCAATGTAAATGTGATGAGTGCAAAAAATTGGGTGAATTCCCCTCATGTCTGTATAATCCCAAGAAAAAACTTTGGATCTTTGTACCAACACATTAAACAACTTATCCTCTTGAGTTTTTTTCAACCAACTATTGATATTCAAGGTTTTTCCTGGTAATAGCATTATCGATTTTGTTCGAGGATTAACTAAGGTCACAGTATACATAGGTTACAACAATGTATTAAGAGGACAACTATGAGGTGCCAATTGGTGAAACCTTGTGATATCCTCATAGAAATGAATTGTTCTGGGAATCATATTTGCTAAGGGACATGTCATTCCCATTATAGCATAACTGTGCTCCATTCCACTTATATCAATTGGCTGCCCAAACATCCTTGGGGTGTCCATCATTTCCTCCTCATTTGGGGTTATAGCAAGGCATGCTATCTCATTTACTAACTCTTCTTCTAGTTCTTCCCCGTGTTGTTTAATTACCACCATGGCTAGGGAGGCTAAACTATCTGAACCACTCAATTCCTCAGGCTCACCAACCTAGAATTTTTCATGCTTAGTAGGCTTAGCAGGGGGATATAAGAATAAGCGTTTTCTATCCTGGACACACGAAATGGTTGTTCCCCCTTCCCTACAATCAATCTTAGTAGCAACCGTGGCCAACCAAGGTCTTCCAAAAATTATAGGATAACTATCCTTAGGTGTAAGTGACTGAATCGCCTGGAAGTCAACTGGATAATCCCATCCATCAAATTTGACAAGGAAATTTTTAGTGACACCCTTTGGGATGGCTATAGACTGATTTTCCATTTGTAAGATTGTGGTTGTAGGACGTAAATTAGCTAAAACTAATTTTTCCATTACATCCATGATCATCACATTAATAGCTGCTCTTAGATCCACTAGTGCATCTGGTATTGTTACCTCATTGACTATAACAATTATAAGTGGACTTCCATGATCATCGTATTTCAGAGAAATAGTCTTTCCAGATAGAAAATCAGCTAAATAACCATCAATATGAACGGTATTTATCATTTTTGGCTTCCTCCCTGGTTTTTTGATACATAACTGCTTGATTAACTGGTTTAATTCAGGGATTTATTTTATTGATTGCAATAAAGGAACTTCAATTTGTAACTGCTTAATCTCCTGAATTAACACAATTTTTGTAGCCAAAGATACTTCTGGAGTATCTTCCAAAGTTATGGACATTAAACATTCTAGATATGGTGCCATCCTTTTCTTACTTGGAATAGGATCCTCCTTATGTTTACTTAAGGAATGACCCTCCTCCCCTGAGACAAATCAGCAGCCCTTGCCGCTGAAAAAGGCTCTTCATCTTGAGGAGTAATATCCTGTTTAGATGATGTGTCTCTTGTTGGACTTTTAGGCTAAGTTTCCTCCACTATTTCTTCAATTGTTGGTGGCTGGAGAGTTCGTCCAGAACACAACTGCACATTTCCAAAGTGTATCGCATTAAGCCCAATAACATTTTCATGTTCGGTAGAATAGACTGGCGTATTTTGGCAATTATTTTTAGGATTGGGAAGCGGTTGTGCTAGAAGCCGAGGTTGGTTTACATGCTCATTTTGAGGAGGGTTGTAAGCTAGAGGTAACAGGTTCTATTTTTGATTCCTCCTTGGTTTAGTATAGAAATGATTTTGTGCCTGATTCCATTGGGGTACTGCATGTTGTTGGTACCACTATTGTTGGGGTTGATTCAACCATTGTTGATTTCCCCATGTGTGGTTTGTCCACTTAGGTAATCCCCAATAAGGAGTTCCCTAGTTAGGTTGATGTGGAGGTGATTGATTCCAAGATGGAGTCCATTGATTATGAGCCCAATTATTTTGTGGTCTCCATGTAGGATTAGGATTCTGTCCATAAGAGAAATTACCTCCTTGACGTTGGTTTAAAGAATGTATTTCTTCTTCAACTTGAATGGTTTTTTTCTTAGTATTCTTAATATCTGACAAAAGCTCACACTGGTTTGTAGGATGATTGTTCTCACACAGTTGAAAAACATTGACTTTATCCAAAGGACACTCATGCAATAGGTGTTTATTCCAACACCTTGGACAATAAATTGACAAGGTCTCAGGATTACAGGGTTTAGCTTGTATACCATCTAGAGTGGTATTCAACTACACGAGAATATCCATTTTTAGATTTTCTATTTCTTCGCGGAGCTTACCTATCTCATTAGACCCTTTAAAAAGATTAGTTTTGCGGATTCCTCCCCTAGTATGGGAGAAATTCTGACAAAACTCACATATTTCTTCAAGAGTTAATTGAGATACGTCACCTTTTCCCATTAAATCAAGGTTTCGTCGAGAGTCATCATCAAGACCTTTAAGAAATATTGTTTTGAGAATTTCTATGCTAATGGTCGTTTCTCCACATCTTTTGGAGAGGAAGAGGAACCTATCGAAATAATCCTCCAAAATTTCATCCTCATTTTTCCTTAGCTTAAATAGCTCCTTACGATCACTTACCCTACAGTAACTCTGGTATTTTTGTAGGAAAACAATCTCCATTTCTTCCCAGGATGTTATACTACCAGAACCCAATCCCATGAACCAGCATATTGCTGAGTCCTTCAAAGTTGACGGGAAAAGCTTCAAATTTTGGTTGTCATTCTTATAATCATAAGTCTGACATAGGACTCTAAATTCAAAGAGAAATTGGTCAGGGTCTTCCGAAGGCAAGTTACAGAAGGTTGGAAGGAAAGCTAGAGAAATGTTCTTCATGACAGTATCATCATCAGTGTCCAACATAATAGGATAGGTAAACATTCTAGGGGGCTGAGGTTCATTGTGGTTAGGTTTAGCTCTACTATCTCCCATGATGTCTAGAAGAGTATGTTCCTCAAAAACAATTTCCTCAACAATTGGTTGTTCTGTCAGTTGCTCGATAGGTAAATAATGGAAAGCCTTAGGTGGAGTAGGCTCAAATAATTCTTTAGAAGTGTGGTCGTCTGAGCCTTGGGCTTCCCTATGTATGATAGGTATGTATTTTGGGGGGGTTTTTGGTATAAAACATCTGTGGGGGCCTCTTTCCCGGACCATGCAAAAAAAAAGCCGACTAAGATATTCTTGGCATAAAACTTTGTATTCAGACCGTCTTCTAATAACACTTTAAGCAAAAAGGATTTTTAAAAAGTCCCCAACAATGGCACCAAAAAGTGATAGGATGTTGTTAGGTCCTACTACTTTAGAATAATTGAATGCCAATTGTCGACTGGGCAGTGTCCAAGGTAGTTTGTAGAAGGAGATTATTTGAACAACCCATTTAATATTTTTCAATTTTTCTTTAAACTATAGAAATCAAGTCTAATCTAAAGCCATTACTTCTTAATTCGAAAATAATCTTACTCTAAGAAAATCCAGGAATACTAAATTAAAAAGCATAAGACAACTAATTTAGAAACCATTACGACTAAACTAGAAAGCATGGAAACAAGCAAACTAAACAACTGGTGTATTATAGAAACAGAAGAGTAAGGGAACAAACAATTAAACATCTCTTAAATAGTAAAGGAATATTATCAACTACAAAAGATAACTTATACAAATTAAAAACAATGGTGCTCCGGAACAATTCAATTGGCTCTTCAACAACTTTTTATTTCCTACTGAACAACAATTTATTTTTAACAAATAAAATAACTTAACAATAAAATAATTATCTATCTAGGCTAACTCACCTTGAGTGGCTAGATCATGGGCTACTACTTTGTATTTAACTCACATAAACTATAGATTCTCGAATCCTCTTATTACATACAGTTACCAATAGACAGAAATCAAATAACTCATCTTAACAGTGATTTGCAAAACCATGTAAACAACATAACGATACTTCCTCTCTATCTTATTTACTACTTATGAAATTACAATTTTTTTATAGATAACTTTTTAACTAAATCCTAAATTTAAGATGGCATGAATAGCCATTGAAAAAGTCTTCCTTAACTAAAAACTAACTTAATGTATTTAAAGCTTTAAAACATGTAGAAGGCTCGAGAAGAGCCATAAAGTTTTTAACAACATAATTTTAAATAACTGAAACTAAATCTTTAGCGCATCATCCAGGCATCTAGGAGTGGGTTTGCAACATTACTTTTGAGGCACGTGCTGGCTAAAAATTCTGCAACAACCACATGATGACCTGTTAATCCCTGCAAAAATGCTCAAATCAACCCATTAAACCTGCTTTGGACAATTTCCTCAATTGATCAAAAGAAAGAAAGCATAATTTTTCTTAAAAATAAGTAATTACTTCTCCTAAAGTTTAATAAATTGGCATAGGCTTAGGATTGAATTAGCAAAAGTAAGCTTTCCAGATTTTATTATGATGAGGTTATTTTTACCTCATCAAAGGGTTGGTATTGCTACCAACAACTCTTGATCATCTTTCCTTTGTTGTGTAGAATCAAGTTTAATAGGAGCGAGAAAATTAGTCGCTAAATTTATTTTTAGGAAAAAGTTTATTTTTATGCACGGGTCATTAAAAATCAAGATTTGTTTAATTTGTAAATAAAATCTTCTCCAAACATAAAATTTCACAAAATTTATGATTGAAAAGGGTAAGATATAGAAGAATAAATTTTGAAACACTTTATCAGGAAAATACATTTAAAGATTAAAAAATAGATATACAAATAATGATAAATTCAAAGTGCATATTATTACATGCTCACTAGTCACCAAGTCACCATAAATGTAGATGATATATCTTGAAAAAAATTAAAAATCTTTGTTATATATATATAATTAGAAAACAATGATAACTAATAGTAATAAATGCAAAATTATTAAATTTACTTTTATAATAATAAGTTTTTAAATTCATATTAATGTTAAAAATATTTTAAAAGTTAAAAATAATTATCATGCAAATACATTTAAAGATAAAAAATAGATATACAAACAATGATAAATTCATATTAATGTTAGAAATAATTATACTCTACGTTTAAAAGATTCTAAAATAATATATATTTTTATAAAAAAATTATAAATCATATATATTAATATAAAACAATGATAACTATTAATAATAAATATTCTAATATTAAATTTACTCTTACAATAAATTTTTAAATTCATATTAGAAACTATTCAAGATAATCTTATTAAAAATATTCTAAAAATTAAAAACAATTACATTCTATCTTTTTTGAAAATATTATAAATTAATTTGTATTTTTATAATAAACATTATAAAATTATATCTATTAATATTATTAATTAAAATACTTTATTATATTTACTTATAATAAAATTTTACAGTTTACTAATATTTGAAAGAATCAAAATGTTATATAAAAATATAGCAAGTGGGGTTCAATAAGTTTTAAAGTTGTAATATATGATTATTTTGAATTAATTTTTTTTTATATTTGTTGTAGTTAATTTTTATGACTATAGAACCAATTAAACAAAAAATATTGGATGAAGAAAAAAATACGGATAGATAAAAAATAGAGATTTTTTTTTGAAGTTCATAAACTAGTAATAAAGGTAGTCATAAATACTACATCCAACTACAAAAAGGAGACATAAGTCCAAAAGATCAATACAAAAAGTGAACAACAATGTATAAGACATCAAATAAGACCAACAAATTTGAACTTGGTGTAGAAATTTGAATTTGAAATCTAGAGCTTATCTTGTCAACTTTGATTCTTCTTCACCTACAAATAGAGATTTATTTGGATAACTAAACCTACAATAATAAATGGGTAGTGTTGACAAACACTTAGTAAGGAGTTTACTAAGATACACTATATTTTCCTTGGTAAAAGAGTTGGATAATGATTTAACATCTTGATATAATGCTTGAAGACAATGAGCAATCATGTACATGTGCCTAAATAATAATGTAAGAAAATGATGTAGCATTTGTTGTTCTGTAATTCTCCTTGAATGATAAATAAAGTAGGAATGAGAGCTTCTAAATGTCTAGATTATTTCAAATGAATTAATATTAGTTCTTAAACACAAATCAAAAGAGCGTAAATTAAATATTTCATGCTTTGAGTTAGCACACAATGATCACTTGGGAAGGGTTGGCTTAGGCTCAAATTTGAATTTGAATTTTGAATTTTGAAATAACTAGTGTCTTTTATGTGATTGCATATCTAAAATTGGGTAGTGGATGGATAAAAATAGAGGGTCATGTGTGATCCCTAGGAAAATAAAGATAGTTGGATTAGGTTAGGCTCAAGTTTTATGCCAACTTTTACATAGAAATTATGTCACTTATACACTATTCATTACATAAAGGATGTAACCAAGTCAAAGTGAGCCCAACATGAAGGAAAATTCAAGGTATGTAATTTTCACCAAGATATTTTTCCCCCACTTTGGCTTACATGTGAACTATAATTTTGCAAAAGCATGCCAAAGTAAAACACGTAGACAACATAAAACTAAATATTTAGATACTCATATAAATGATACAAGTAGGAATTTTTATTTGGTATATTCTCCTTATAATGAGTGATCCATCTTTAAAAACTACAAAAAAATAAAAATTTAATTAGTATATAACAGGTTTTTAAAAATTTATTTCAAATCTTTATGACCAAAAGTAAAGGAAAAAGGAGTAAGAGGATTTCAATTGGAAATGAAAATAGGATACTACCCAAGGTAAAATAAGCAATAGGTATTACTTTGAACAACACAAGTAATGTGATACCATACAAAGGAAAGTGATAAAATTAATCACTACAACCATACTCATGAAAGGAACGATATTGACCTTATTTGACCCCTCTAATTTTTTGCATGAAAAGAATACAATGAATTTGAAGGAAATGAGAAAAGATATGTAAATAATATAAGCCTTGAAATCCCAATAATAATTTAGAAAGATAAGGATACCATCATGCAACAACATAATAAGAGGTCATCATAGTATTTAGACAATGATAGGAAGCAAGTGCCTAATGTTGCTCCAAATTAGGGCCAAAAATCAAGTGAGAATAGCCATGAATACTAGGCGAGGAACCCTATAACCATAAAAAAGTGTGAGATGTCATTATGATAAACATTGATAATGTGTAACAATCATAAATAAATAAAAATATTTGGTTAGTCATGAGCTTCATTATCTCACAACCTTATGTGAGGATATGTGAATGGATTTTTAAATTATTTTTCTATCCCATAAGAATGGCACCCTAGATGTTTTTTGTTCTTTTACCTTACCTTCTCTTGAGTATTAGACCAATTGAAGAAAAAATAAGAAATTATAAGTGGGTTTGTTTTGAGGTACTCAAGAATGGTAGCAATCTTGGTTATCCCTCTCCTAAGTAGATGGTGGTGATGGCCTAGGCTTGGAATGAAAACTTGGGAATGGCCTAGATCTTGCATCCAGTAATGTGTGATGCTAGGGTTGCAAAGGCTCTTTAGTTTGGGTTTTTTAGTTCTTTCTCTAGTTTTTAGTTGCCATGCCCATAATTCAACATGGGTAAAACACAAGTGCAACTATTTTTTTTAAATATTGTATAAAAAACCCACATGAGTGTGAGCTATACACAAATGTGTCATCACCACATGTGATGGCACATAATGCCAAAAATGGGTGGAAGGTGTTGGAGTACAAGAAACATTGAGAGGGAGGGTGAATCAGTGTTTCAATAACCAAATTCAAATTCAATTATTTTTCAAAACACAAAATTTCTTTATAATCATGACAATTTTAGTTTCAAGAATGCAACCAAATGTGATAGCCAATAGCAGATCCTTAAAATACATGAAAAATAAAATATTCCAAAGTAGATAAAGGAAGTAGCAAGAATAAATTGCATGAATCATGATAATCACATGGACCACAAAAGAACCATAACACAAAATTTATATGAGTGGAAAACCCTCATAGGGATAAAAAACCACTTGGGAAAATTTCCTCACTAGATTAATAAAATACCACTGATTACAGAGCCTCACTGACAAATACAACTTCCTCACTGGAAAAACACAACCTCACTAGCAAACACAATTGCCTCACTGGAAAAACACAGACTCACTAGCTACAAAAAATGCCTCACTGGAAAAAGGTCAACCTTTGTCTAACTGACATGACCTTACAACATTTTTTAAGTCTTGAAAGAATAAAAGATAAAGGGTTTCTCTATTTCACTATAGTTCATTACAACTTTCTACATTAACACATTTTATGTCATGTATATTTCATTGATTGAAATCTAGAAAACATAAAACATATTAATTTTATCCATTGTTTTCACATATTACAAATGAAGTTTCAATGTTATGTTCAATAGTAATGACTCTTAATAGAGTATGTTATCACATAAATGCATTCATAAAATATGGTCAAGTGATTTTAACATAATAATCGACCACCAAAACAAAGCTTCCTGAGAACAATTTATAAACTATAAATCTGCTTATAACTAAATGCATCACCCAATGGTGATAACTACCATAAAGATGTTGGAAACACAAGGGCAGGCAACTAAGATGGGGGGTGAATCAGTTGTCCCAAAATTTCACTTATTAATCTTATTAACCTTAATTCTCATATCTGATTATTAATAGTGAAAACATGAATCAACACATCAAAAACACACATAACATCAAGATTTTTTGTGTGGAAACCCTATTAGGGGAAAAACCATGGTGGAGGTTAATCCACAAGTTATACCTTGTTAAAAATATAAGAAGAATATAATAGGAATGCACATGCATTCAGGCGCATTGCCTAGAGCTCACTATTCAAAGGAAGACTCACTATCTTACAAAAAATATTCAGATTACAACCATGTGAAGAAATTGAACTGAGAGAGTAGCATTTGCAAATTCCTATACAGTTCAAGTTAAGCACATGAACACTTCTTCACTTTCTTTCACTCTTCTTCACATTCTTCTCTGCCTTCGAATGATCTGAACCTTATTCACACATAACACTCACATACTTCACATTACACATACATCAAATGAGATAAACAATTGCTTATATATATCCACAACAACAAATTACATTGCTTTATGTCGGCTTCAACAAAATAATAGAATGAATGCAAAATATCAGCCCAAAACAATAAATATTATCAATGCACATCAACCAAAGTTGACCACAACATAGTAGGGACCTAAAAATATATCCTCAAACACAAAAAACCTTCAAATATTCTTCCTCGAAGATCCACAACACGCTTCAAACACCTTGTCGACCATGAACACGCAAGAGAAAATCTTCGATCACGAGCACAATTATCAATGTAGGCATACAACATAGATAGAACATGATCTAGAAACATCCAGAAATGTCACATGAACATATGCAACAAATCAGATTACCATAATCACATTGTCTTCTTCCATGAACACCATTTGCAGTAACAAAATAGTTGTCAAAACACAAAAAATTATAACTTACTCAGATCTTCATGCGCACCTCTGAAACTTATGGATTAGAAACTAGATAGGGTTGACATATAGTTTAAAACATACTAAATTTTCCTCCATACTGATCTTCACTACTTCATAGACAACTTGTAACATATTTATTTCAATTTTCTCAATATCCTTGACATATAAAACCTTAAAGAAATTTATGCTAATAGTGTTGACATCAATGACAACCACATATCAAAAAATCAACCACAACATCCAACAATCTCCCCCTTTGGCATTGATGGCAACACATGATGTGAAAAATACACCATCAACACAACTAAATCTTCTTCCAACAATCTCCCCTTTACACATTGTTCTTCTCATATTGTTCTTCTCCCCCTTACTTTTATCTCTTCCATAGTTTTTCACATTACTCTTATCCCCCTTTGACATAAATGGAAAAGGTACACAAGCTTTGAACCACATATCTAAATCATAGTTCTAGCATCATCTTGAACTGTCCTATTCCTTCTTTCTACAACTCCATTCTGTTGAGGGGTTCACGGTGAAGATAATTGTATCTTTATCCCATGATCTTCACAAAAATAATTAAACTCACCAGAAATGAATTCACCACCTCTATTTGATCTGAGACACTTAATCTTCACACTTGTCTTTGTCTCAACCATAACCTTAAATATCTTGAACTTTTCTAGAGCTTTAGATTTCTCCCTTAAGAAAGTAACCCACATCATCAGGACTAGAGTAATCATCAATAAGAAACGTGAAGTACATGTAGCCTTGTAGACTTCTGATTCTAGCAGGACCACACAAGTCAGTATGCACAAGCTTCAACAATTCATTTTAACAATGTTGTTTGTTGTGAAATGAAATTCTAGTTTTTTTTCCCAATTGACATTCCTTGCATATGGTATTAGTAGGCTTCACCAACTTAGGAAGATCTCTTACTGTCTATGATGAGCTTATCTTGATAATATTGTCAAATTTTACATGACACATTCTTCTATGCCATAACCAACTTTCATCAACTTGAGCAATTAGACAACTTTTACTACCAGAATTCAAATGAAATATGTTACATTTTGTTTTTGTACCTAAAGGAATCACATTTCCAAAACTTCCCAGTATGCTACACTTTCCATCTTTGAATTGAATATTGTAACCCTTATCAACCATTTGTCCAAAACTTGGGAGATTATGCTTCAAACCTTCAACATAAACAACATCATCAATATTATGCTTACCATGAAAAGAAATATATCATCTACCATAGATTATACCACCATTTTTATCACCAAATATTACAACACCACCATCATACTTCTCCAAGATTACAAATTTACTCTTATCATCTGTCATGTGATGTGAACATCCACTATCACCCATTCATCTTTTTCTTCAACTCAGTCAGCTAGAGCTTTCTCCACATCTGTACAACTAGTAGATTTAGTAGACACAAAATTATTTTCTTTGATATAAATTAAAAAAACTCATATTCACTTGCATTCCCTTGTTAGATTCATCATCTTCCACACCTTCATCAACAACATAGTAACGCTTATTTTGAAATTTAGGCTTGTAAGTTCTTGTCTTGGGAACTCTTTCTGGACACCTTGATGCAAAATGACCTATCTTGTTGCAAGAAAAACATTTAATAGGAAATTTTTCTTTATACTTACCTTCTCCTCTGGCTTCTCTTTTGAAAATAAGTGCTTCAAGCTCATTCAATTCTCTTTCTTCTTCTTCAATCTGTCTCATTTCTTCCTCATATTTGAATACCTTTCTAGAAGAACTTTCACCCAAATAATATCTCTGCTCATCTCTCCTAGAAGTAGTAGCTTTAAATGCAAATTCTATCTTAGGAAGGGCATCACCAAATTCACTCAAATCAAAAGAAGTAAGATTACCAACCAACATATCTCTGGTTATATTTTTCACAGTTCAGAGCTCATCAATGGCTGCAACTTTAATTTTGTATGCATCAGGAAATGTTTTAAGCACTTTAGCAACAATCTCTTGTTCATCTACTTGTCCACCAACACATCTAATACCACACACAAGTTCATTCACTCTCTGCATGTAAGTAACAATATTCTCATCATTTCCCATCTTCAACAGTTTATATTTTCCTTTCAGACACAACAGTTTAGCCATATTCACATTAGCATCACCTTAATATAAAGTTTCCAACTTTTTCCATATCTCATAAGCAGTTTTCAAATCCATAAAATTTTTCATCTCAGTATCAATCAGAGAACTCAACAATGCTTCCTTAGCCCTAATGTTATATTCAACATCCCTAATCTAAACAATAGTAGTAGGACCACTTGGAGGGATAACATACCCATTGCATGTAATGTGCCAGTAGGATTCATCTGCGCATCTCAGATCACACTCCATTTGAGTCTTCCACAGAGTAGTTTGTTCCATCAAATCTCAAACTATCCTTCTTGTATGTCGCCATCCTGGATCACCTCAAGATGTTAAACTTCTTCCAAGGAACTTGCTCTGATACCAATTATTGGCAGCACAAGGGTAGACAACTGAGAGGGGGGGGGTGAATCAATTGTCCCAAAATTTCAAACTTATTAATATTATTAACCTTAATTCTCAGATTTGATTATTAACAGTGAAAGCATGAATTAACAACATATCAGAAACACACATACAACCAAGATTTTTTTTTGTGGAAACCCTGTTAGGGGAGAAACCATGGTGGAGGTTAATCTACAAGTTATAACCTATTAAAATTATAAGAAGAATATAAGAGGAATGCACATGCATTCAGGTGCACTACTTAGAGCTCCATAATCAAAGGAAGACTCACTATCTTACAAAAAATATTCAGATTAAAACCATCTGAAGAAATTGAACTGAGAGAGTAGCATCTGCAAATTCTTGAGTACAATTTTGGTTAAGCACATGAAGACTTCTTCATTATATTTCACTCTTCTTGACACGCAACTCTTCCTTCAAATGATCTGAACCTTATTCATACATAGCACTCACATAATTCATATTACACATACATCAAATGAGATAAACAATCGCTTATATATATCTGCAACAAAAAATTACATTTCTTTATGTCGGCTTCAACAAAATAATATAATGAAGGCAAACTGTCAACCCAAAATAATAAAGATTATCAATGCGCATCAACCAAAGTCGGCCACAACATAGTAGGAACCTAAAAATATATCCTCAAACATAAAACACCTTAAAATATTCTTCCTCGAAGATCCACAACATGCTTCAAACACCTTGTTGGCCATGAACATGAAAAACATGAACATGCAAGAGAAAATTATGTTTCGCAAGCACAATGGTCAATGCGGATGTACAACATAGATAGAACATGATCTAGAAACATTCACGAACATCAAAAGAACATATGCAACAACCTCGATTATCAAAATCACATTGTCTTCTTCCATGAACACCATTTTTAGTAACATAATAGTTGTCAGAACACATAAACTTATAACCTCCTCAGATCTTCATGCACACCTCTAAAACATACGGAGTAGAAAATAGATAGGATTGAAAACAAACCCTTTCATCTACAACATCTAGTTTAAAACATACTCAACTTTCCTCCATACTAATATTCACTGCTTCACAAACAACTTTTAACATATTTATTTCAATTTTCTCAATATCCTCGACATATACAACCTTAAAGAAATTTATGCTAATAGTGTTAACATCATTGACAACCACATTTTAGAAAATCAACCACAAAATCCAACAAAAGATACCTATCATTGAAGATCAAGTCCATTATAAGATACACAAATACAGTTTGTGAAACTCTTCGAGATTTTTGGAACAATATAGCCAATAATGTAAGAAAGGAAAGTTGAGATACATGAGTCATAGTCGAATAGTGAATCTGAAAACACAAACCCACTGCTTGAAACCTAAGTCCATTAGCCACCATACCACTGACATTGTCACATTGAAACCATAATGTATTTGAACCCTAAGTTCCACTATCAAAGTATTCGTGCCCTAGCACACCACTATGTGCAATGATAAACATTAACATGTGCCCACACAAATGAGATCGAGAACCTTCCTTACAATAATAATTGAAACATTATAATATGTGCAATAATCTGCCCGACCAAGTGTCTTTTCCAATGTAAAAAAAAACACTATAATGTGTATGCAATAATATGCCTGTGATAAAACATTTGTCAAATTTAACAAATAGACCTCATTTGAAACCAAAGCATGTTATTATTTCTTATGCCAATACAATGAAACCTTTGAGACTACCTTTGCAATGAAAAAATTATAATATTACATTTCCACATATTATGCTTTAATAATATAAACACCATCACTTTTGTTGATTTCAATAATATGAACTTCATTATACCTCATGGTGTTTTATGAATATCAATATTTTTGACTAGGCAACATACTATCAACATCATTTCATCATCAAAATCCATCAAGTGGTGATATTAATCAACCTTTTACATCAATTACAAACTATACCCAAGCCAACAAACTCCCCCTTTGGCATTGATGTCAACTTCTCCCCCTGTGACAATTATAAAACTCTCCATATCATCAAATCCAACTCACCTTGCATCACTTGCAATTTCTCCCCCTTTGACATCAATGATAAAGGGTTGTGACCATCATGTTGTAAGAACTATCAAGTGTTAAAATTATTGTCATTCAAAGAGTACCAACAATACCATGAATATCAACTAGATGAGTCGAGCATGACCAAATTGTTATGAGCATCATACCGGATTGTCATAAAAAATGAGCATATTTGCATATCAACCTGCATCAACTTATCAAATAAGGCTAGATGAGCATATCAAATTGCATTATCAAACTGTATACATGATTAAACCGTGAAACTGTTATTGCCCCTGAGTCAACTTAAAGGCCAACCAATAATCTAGGTTTATACTACCTCTAAGATATACTTTAACCAAGGAAGCTTTACAATTTATCATCTACTATAAATCCATATAGTTCTACATATTATGTATGATTCATTTATCAATCATCTAAATAATGTAAATGATTTAATGAATTTCACTCAAAACCATCTCCTTTCCACATAATAGGTAGTTAACACTTCATTCCATCCAATCATACATAGCCAAGTTGAAAATGATGACCACACTGTGTAGAAATTTTAGGGTTTTTGGAGGTATATTCATCAAGACAAGTGAGATAGATGTCTTCCTCTTATATGAGAGCTATTGCAAATTCAACAGTTAGCATTGTCTTTGAGGATTGGTACTTCTCTAGCATTTTAGTACAATATCCTTGGCTCTAATCTTCACTATAAACTTTAATCATTTTTTTGTACTATGGTTAAAGTTTCACCACAACTACCATTATCTCTACTAAGAGGCTCAGATTCTTCATGCAAATAAATACTTGTTTTTTCACACCTTGATACCAACCCATCACGCTGTAAGTGAAGATATCTAGGATCTACATCATATAGAAAGGGTCTTGGAGTTGGGAAATATGTGTCAGGTGGAGAGCTATCAAGAGAATAAAAAACCTAATAATCCAGCGGATGTAGAAGATGTTGAAGTAACACCTCGCCAATCAACCCTACCAAAGGTTGTAGAATACATGCTTAGAATCCAGTGTACACAACACCTGACACACAAGAAATTTTGATAAATGGATCCAATGGGATAAGATGCATATGTTTCCAGGTCTTCTTGGCTTGGACAACAACATAAAGCTCCCATAATCCTTGATTTTAATAGCTTTGAATTGAAAAGCTACAAAATACTAGTGCTTTATGTCCTCTTCACACCATACAAATACTTTACACTAAAATTTTATTATTGTTGCCTACACATGTTGCAAAATATATCAACATTGGCATTGTGTTGTAAAAAAAATATTTCTATCAGGAGAACTTTCCAAAGTATCATGATGAATTATATGTATAAAGGTCCCCATCTTCAACCTTATAGCCCAAATATTGAGAATAAATCCAAACTGACTAGATATCAGTTAAATTGAAATTGCAGATTTTTTGTCTCATGTGCTCCAAAAATTGTGCAGGCAATCTATAAAAAGAATCTTTGCATAAACAAATTGGGTTGGTTGCAAAGCTAAAAATAATGAAATCTTGGAGCACTGGAGATTCTCAAACAAGAAACCAATCAAATATTTCATACTATAATTATATATCAGAAATCATAGTCACTTTACAAAAATCATTGCACAGATCAAACACTGTCATATTTTCAAGCATTGTACCAAATTTCAAGCATCATTCATTCCAATTTGTGCAACTTCCAAGCTTTCACTTTGTCAACAAGTACAAATTTCTTAACTCATGAGTATTATCTTTGACTGCAAACATCTGCAAATGTTCACTTCCGTGGTTTTTCCTAGTTTACTGTCTTGAATACTATCCAAACAAATATACAGTCCAAGAGACATATGGACATAGAAAAAATGAACAATCCAACCCCAACTGTCACTAACTCAAGGTAAATCAACTATCAAAATGAAACATGAATGTAAATGAAATGATCATATTATAAAATGAAGCATCTAACATTGTAAATTCTCATATTTCAAAATGAAGGAAGCATGACCTGTATACTATAACATACTATTAAATGAAGCATGATATAATGTACATGACTGTTCATTCAATGAATTCAATTTTCTATCACATTTAACAAGACTATCAAACATGATGAATCTCTTGTGTAACCAAAGAATATTACTTCCCATATCAAACATGTGAAAAAAACTATAGCTAACCAAGGTAACCAAAGGATATCCAAACTCCTTGTCAAGAGTGATCACTATTTCAACTTCATTGTCATTAGCATTAAGAAATTACAGTCATCCTGAGTAGAGAGATGTATATCACCAACATTGGTTAGTTCCATTGATTACTTCAATATCACCATGAATAACATAGACCCAATGCAACATATGTTTGTACATTTGAACTTTGTCTTCACTCTGTCACAAAACAATACTATTGTGTGCCATATATTTAGAGTAGAATTTTTTCCAAATTAATATATGAAATGAACATCACTTCAAATAAAATGTAAATGGTTGTTCATCACCAATTCACACTGTTACCTTAATACACTGTTTCTAACACTATTACCTAGCTACATAAGTAAGAGTTGCAAACTATCAACTGTCATATGCAAGAACACACTTCACTGCACAATCAAACAATAATGATAAAGGAGTAATAATATACCATATTTCATCAAATAAATGAAGATTGTAAGATATGTTAGCACATGATATCCACTTTCAAGATTCATTCATTGTCAACCCTAACTATCCCCAAACAAAGGAATTGTCAACAAAAGTGCAAACCACTATGGAAGCATGATAAACCATATCTATAAAGTGTAAGCATCCTAAGAAAACATTACCAACTGTCAAGTAAACAAGGGCAACATGAGACCATATCACCAACTAAGACCAATTACCATAAACTATTAAAGTAAACCAATGCCATCATTGGGGCAGAAATTTCAACCATCAAGATAGCAAGTTAGATATAAATCAACCATCAAGACAACAATTTTAATCATCAAGGAAGCCTAATCAAAGAAACAAGATACTTCTCCACTTTCAAAGAAAATATGCACTATCCAAGCAACTGTCAAAGTGTATGATAAAAAGAATAAAACTATCTACCAAATTGAGATCAAATTTTACTATCCTTTGATCACATAGGAAATTAAAATTATGACCAAACCATTGTCACTCTAAAATTCCAAACCACAAAAAATTATGATAGCACTTGTTGAAGTATTGCCACACTTGATAGATAGCACTATGATCACTGTCACTGGATACATACATCCTTGAATAACTTTAAATTCAATTTCCAATGTTGCTTTGAATGAAAAAATGCTACTTTCTATTGTAGCAACAAACAACACCTCAAGAAATTATAACTATCTCAAGTTTTATTGTCTCATGTAGTTTCAAAGATTCCTTTGAGTGATTACCCAAAAGAAAACTGTTACAATAATTTCTCAAAACAATGCCTCAAAATTATAGATCAAGAAATATAGTAGTCTTGAATAATTAGAACTATTACCAGCATCAGACCACCAAATCACTACAAAAACACAACTCCTTTGTCGCTGACTAAGGGGTTTAAATGAGATATCAATTATCATCTCCCCCACACTCTATGCTTATTTTATGCATTCACTAATGTTTCTTGTGTAGCATGCACAATCTTAGACTCATGCTTCTCCTAGTTTTTCTTTCTTTTGCAAACCTTCTAAATGCTTGTCTTCTTGGAATATTTCCTTTTCCAAAATTTCTTCTCTAATTTATTCTTGTCATCAGATGCTTGTGACTTTGAATTTTTCCTATGTAAGAAACCATTTCTTCTCTCCTATTTCACAAACCTAGTTCTACAATAATTTGCAATATGACCATGGTTATGGAATTTATAAAAAATTAATTTCCTATTCCTAGAGAATGTATATTGACTCATTTTAGACATTCTACAATAACTTGCTTTATGCCCATAACCATTACATAAATAACAATAACTAGGAAATGAATAATTGTACCTCTTTGATTTATTGTTTGAAGTAGGTGGAGATCCTATGAACCGGTTGGTTCTACTTCTTCCTCTATTCATGTCCTTGAACTGTCTACCATCAACAGTATTAGGGATAGCAAAATGATAATTTAAATATATTTTTGTTCTTGGTGTTTTTCTGACTGCAGAACTCTATCCTTCTACAAAGCCCAAACTAGTAACATCCTTGTGATGTTTCTACCTACTTAACATCTCATTCAACTTGATGGTTCTCTCATCAAATTTATGATTCTTTTGTAACTTATTTCTAAAATTCTAAAGATATTTCGTTAGATGGACTATTTCTCCTTCAATTTTTTGGCGCATTCAACTATTTTGACTTCCAAATCAAAGCTTGTCAAATCTACTATTCTCTTGTTTTCTTCAATCCCTTATTTAAGATTGACAATCAACTCATCTTTTATAGTTTTTCTTTTAACAAATAGTTTTCCTCTAGTTGTGTTCTTAGAGACAACACTTCAATCCCTATCTTTTGACAATCTTCTACTTTGGTTTGCAGCTTCATGAAAGTTTTCTTATTCAAATTTTCTAGACTCTTCCAATTACAATTTTAAATCTCGATTCTCCTTTCCGAGTTTCTCAATCTCATTAAGCGCATAAATAAGTTCACCTTCAAAATAAATTTCACATTCATCTTCAACATACTCTTGTTCAAAATCACTCTCCAAGTGATCTCCTTCTTTTTGTCTACACTCTTTACTACAAAATCATTTTTTGTACTAGGTTTAAGTGGTGTTTGTTGTTCAGTATTGTATTGGGTATTTCTTTTACTTTTTACCATAATGAGTACTCCACTACCAGGAAACCCTAAGTTGGTTAGACTTGTGAAAGGGTATGGTTCTAATACCACTTGTTGGATTAGGGGAAACACTGAGAGGGGGGGTGGGGTGGGAGGTGAATCAGTGTTTCAATAAAAAAATTCAAATTCAATTGTTTTTCAAAACAGGTAACTTTTTTATAATCATGAAAAGTTCAGTTTCAAGAATGCAACCAAATGTGATAGCCAATAGAAGATCCTTAAACAACATGAAAACTCAAATATTTAAAAGTAGATAAAGGAAGCAACAAGACTAAATTGCATGAATCATGATAATCACATGGACCACAAAAGAACCATAACACAAATTTTTTATGAGTGGAATACCCTCATAGGGATAAAAAACCACTTGGGAAAATTTCCCCACTAGCTTAATAAAATACCACGTATTACAGAGCCTCATTGGCTACTATTTATGCCTCACTAGAAAATCCTCACTGACAAATAAAACTGCCTCACTGAAAAAACACTACCTCATTAGAAAAACACAACTGCACTAGCTACAAAAAATGTCTCACTAGAAAAGGTCAACCTTTGTCTCATTGACATGACCTTACAAAATTTTGTAAATATTGAAAGAATAAAAGATAGAGGGTTTCTTTGTTTCACTATATTTCATTAGAATTTTTTGCATTAACACATTTTATGTCCTGTAGATTTCATCGATTGAAATCTAGAAAACACAAAACATATTAATTTTATCTCTTCATTATTTTTATATATTACTTGAATCAAGTTTCAATGCTCTATTCAACAATAATGACTCTTAATATAGTATATTATCACATAAATGCATTCATACCATATGGTAAACTGATTTCAACATAATAATCAGCCAACCAAACAAAGTTGTATGAGAACAATTTATAAATTGTAATTCTAATCATAACTGAATGGTGATAACTACCATAAAGATACCTCTCAATGAAGATAAAGTCCTTTTCAAGATACATAAATATAGTTTGTGAAACCCTTCAAGATTTTTAGAACAATATAGACAATAATGTAAGAAAGGCAGGTTGAGATACATGAGTCATAGTCAATTGGTGAAGTTGAAAACATAGACCCATTGCCTAAAACCAGAGTCCATTAGCCACCATACCACCGACATTGTCACATCGAAACCATAATGTCATCAAACCCTAAATTCCATTGTCAAAGGCTTCGTTCCCTAGCACACAAATATGTGCAATGATAAAAATTAACATGTGCCCACAAAGGAGCTCGAGAACCTTCCTTACAATAATAAGTGAAACATTATAATATGTGCAATAATATGCCCAACCAAGTGTATTTTCCAATATAAAACAAAATGCTATAATGTGTATGCAATAATATGCTCGTGAATTTTTTTTTTTCAAATCTAACAAATAGACCTCATTTAAAACCAAAGAACTTTATTATTGCTTATGCCAATGCAATGAAATCTTTGAGATTGCCTTTGCAATGAAAACATTATAATGTTCCCTTTCCACATATTATTATTTAATATTATAAACACCATCACTTTTTTCCATTTCAATAAGATGAAATTCATTATACCTCATGGTGTTTTATGAATATCCCTTTTTTTGACTAAGCAACCTACTATCAACATAATTTCTCCCACTCCTCTGAGTTTGAATTTTCTGCGTGCATGGTGGACTTTGCCTTGGGGGTACCCAATGGTCCCCTCTACCCCCTCTTGACTTGTGCTCCCCTCCTTTGGGCCCGTATCTGATGGGTCCCCCCCACCCGTGAGGTCAATGCTTTCACCTTTGGGCTTTTCGAAGTCTTTGGCATCTCCGGACGTATCTTCTGAGTCGACGGTGAAGATCCCGCCGACTATCGGCTAGAAGGATGTGCTCTATAATGGGAATCAAGTCTCATCCTTGTTTCCATCTTCTCTTGAGATTGTTTCATCCTTAGGTATTGTGTTTGACATTCTTGATTCGATCAGTGACAGAATCCTCTCCTCCATGGAGAATGCTATTGTGGGAAGATTTCTCTCCTATCGTCCAATGGTGGATTTGGTTCAAAAATGGGTTGCTGTGAATTGGCGCCTTAAGGGTAGTGTGGATATTCGTGTAATGGCTGGTGGTATTTTCTTGTTTAGATTCATTGCTGCAGAGGACTTAGTGGCGACTCTGTCATCAAGTTTGTGGGTTTTCAGAAAGTATAGTCCGGCTTTGTGCAAATGGAAACTTGGTTTTGACCCGGCTACTGATCTAAATAAGTCGGCTCATATTTGGGTTACGCTGCCGGGGTTGCCTTTGGAGTTTTGGGACGATGCCATCTTCAAAGCAATCAGGGACTCGCTGGGCCAATTTGTTACCATGGATACTATCACAAAATTGAAATCAAGGTTAGTCTTCGTGCAATTCTGTGTCAATATTTGTGTTGATAAAATTCTTCCAAATTCTATCAAACTGTGTTCTAAGTTGGCTAGTTGGTCTCAACCTATGTGTTACGAAAACGCTGTGGTATACTGTCAAAAGTGTGCTAAAGCAAGGCATCTTATTTCTGATTGCAAATCCACTGTCAATCAGGAGATTAAGGACAATGTGTTAATTCCTACTACTCTGTCTAAGAACATTTTGAGACCACTGTGTGACGCTGGGTTAGTTCCCCCGGGTGCTGTCCTTTCATCGGTGATTCCTCCTTACCCTCCCTCCCTGGTTGGTACTCCTCCTGAATTTTCTGATCTTGGTGATGCTTTAGAGTTGGCTACAAACACCTATCCCTATCTTGGGACTCGAGCTCTTCAACTGGTTATCCGGTGCTTGTGGGGGTCCCTACTGGGTTTTCTATTCCCGACACTTCAGCTTGTGACCCTCTGGTTTTAGTTGTTGTTTCGGAGTCCCATGGGGCTTTGATTGAGGATGGTGAAATATGGGAGGAAGAGAGCTCGGATATGATTGAAGAGTCTACTGAAAATTTGGGGAGTTTGAAGCTTGAGAAAGCTAAGGATGAAGGGATATGGACTATGCCCAAGAAGAAAGGAAGAAAGAAGAAGGCAGATGTAGGAGGTGAATCTAAGCCTGGGAGACCTTCTCAGAGATCCACTAGAACGAGAGAGAAAACAAATGAGATTGCTCTAGGAAAACAAAGGACATTGGATGTGTCCTCAAAAAAGGTCTGAAATGAGGGTTATGTCTTGGAACATTTGTGGAATTAGTAGTTCACACAAACAACGTGCCCTGAAGAACTAGATTGTAGAACATAAGATTGATGTCTGCCTCCTTCAAGAAACTAAAATGTTGATGGTGAATTTTGACAAAATAGGTAACTTTTTTTGGCCTAGTGCTTCCTATGTCTATAGTGATGTTGAGGGAGCTTCAGGGGGTTTGGCTGTGCTTTGGAACCCTTCTTGTTTGCAGGGTTCCAAATTATTTCATTGTAAAAATAGTGTTGGAGTCTCGTTCTCTTATCTTGGAGATGCGTGGTCCATAATTAATATTTATGCTCCTAATCAGAGGAACTTGAGGAGTACTTTATGGGATAACATGGTGACTAGGAACAATTTGAACAAAGGAGGTTGTTGGCTTGTTGCTGGAGATTTTAACTCTCCCCTATTTCCATTGGAGAAAAGTGGCGGCCTTCTGGATTACACTGACAACCTGTCAGATCAGGCTAATTTTTTTAATTCTTCGGGTTTAGTTGATATTGAGCTTCTAGGCAATAATTTCACTTGGTCTAACAGACGGGCTGGCAGTGACCCGATTCAAGTTTGGCTTGACTGCTTCCTTTGCTCTCCTCATTGGACTAATGTCTTAGATGCCAACCTTATAACCTTGCCTAGGACAGTATTTGACCATAATCCTCTTTTGCTGACCACTAATATCCATCCTGTTGTGGGCCCCTATCCTTTCCACTTTGAAATAATGTGGAATGCTCATCCTGATTTCAAAAAGAAGATTGTTGAATGGTGGAATATCCCTGTGCAAGGATCCCCTATGTTTAGGATATGCTTTAAACTTAGACATATTAAACCGATGGTTAAAGTATGGAACAAAAATGTGTTTGGGGATGTGTTTCAAAAGAAAAAAATGCTTGAAGGAAAGTTGAGGACCTTACAGAAAAACTTGGATGAGGGTGATAACTGCTAGTGGACTCACATCCAAGAATGGGAAGCTAGAATGGAATGGGAAAGTGTCCTAAAAAATGAGGAGGTATTCTGAAAACAAAAATCAAAGGTCCAATGGCTAAAGGAAGGAGATAGGAATACCTCCTTTTTTCATATTTCTGCCATCAAGCACAGGAAAAGGAACCAAATTTCTAAATTGACTAATGCTAATGAGGAGGTGTTTTCTAATCAAGCTCAAATTGGGACCTGTGTAATGAACTACTTCAAGGAGGATTTTTCGGCTCTGGTTGAAGCACCCAACCTGGCTTTGGACTATGCGATTCTTCAACATCTCCTGACCTCCATCTCTCTAGAAGATAACTTGGGAATCCTCAGGCTTGTTTCCATGGAAGAAGTTCATCTAGCTACCTTTAGCATGGGGGCTTTCAAAGCCCCAGGGCCTAATGGGTTTCCTCCTGCTTTTTTTCATATTTTTTGGGATACTGTGGGTGGGGACCTTGTTCTTGCGGCTAGGGACTTTTTCAAATCTGGTAGGATCCTTAAACAATTAAGCCACACTTTCATTGCTCTTATCCCCAAGATTAGTGAACCTCTTTCTATGTCTGACTTCCGACCTATTAGTCTTTGTAACACCTTTTATAAGATCCTTTCCAAGATCCTAGTTAACCATATCAAACCGCTCCTAGATAAAATCATTAGTTACACTCAAAAGGGTTTTGTCCCTACGTGACATATTCTTGATGCCACTTTGACAACCCATGAACTACTCCACTCTATGGATAGATGCAACAATGTGGGGATGGCCCTCAAGCTTGATATTTCCAAAGCTTATGATAAAGTGTTGTGGGACTTTATCCCGAAGGTCTTGGACCAATTTTGGATTTAACAGTTCGGTCATCAAACTCATTATGGAATGTATTAGTACTGTCGAGTTCTTAGTTATGATTAATGGATCCCCCTGTGGGTTGTTCTCTGCTGGTAGAGGACTCAGACAAGGAGACCCTCTGTCTCCCTATCTTTTCATTATGATTGCTAAGGTGCTTAGTAGTAATTTTATGGGTCTGCTATCTGAGGGCTCCATTTCGGGTGTTAGAGCGGCCTCCTCTCTAAATCCGATTGTTGTGCAACAATTTGTGGATGACACCTTTCTATTTGGGGAGGCCTCTGTGGTGGAAGCTAGGAAATGGAAATCCTATCTTAACAACTATACCTTGTGCTCTGGTCAATGCATCAATTACAATAAAAGCAAGATTTATTTTTTCAATTGCATGCCTAATTTAGAAAATAGGGTGACTGTGGTTCTGGGATGTGTTGGTGATTCTCTCCCATCAGTGTACCTTGGGCTCCCCCTCACAATTAAGGAGGCACCCACGAATTTCTGGAATTTAGTTTTGGAAAGGATTCAAAGGAAGTTGGATGGGTGGAAGGGCTCTTTGCTAAGCCATGATGGAAAACTCCAATTGTTCACTGCAGCTATCCAAGGTATCCCCACTTATTTTCTATCCATTTTCAAAATGACTAAGTATATTGTTCATAAACTTGAAAGAATTCAAAGGAATTTCCTATGGTCTAGTACTGAGGAAAAAAATAAACTCGCTTTGGTGAAATGGGATAGGGTCTTCTAGGCTAAAATTTGTGGTGGGCTTGGAATAAGGAAGATTGTCAACTCTAACAGGACTCTAATGGCCAAGGTTGGTTTGGACCAGTTAAGGAACACTAAGGACTGGTGTAAAATTTTGAATGCCAAATACCTCCAGAACAAGACCTTGATTGATTGTCTTTCAGAACCTCACCACCATGGCTCTATTGCTGGGAGGAGAATTTGTTGCATACAAGGCCTGATAAAGAAAGGAATTAAATGGAAAATGGGAAATGGGATTAAAATCAAGTTCTGGGAAGATACTTGGCTTATTGACTCCGCTCTGGCTTCCTTTGGATTTGGGGCGGTGATGGAAGTGGCTCAGTGATTCTTTGGCATACATATTTGTGACTATGTTATTGGACCCCGGGAGCTAGGATTTGGAAGGATCTTACACTTTGTTGCCCCCATTCTCTTGACCTTTGTCACCTTGCTCGATCCCTTCAGGTGATTCTCTCCAGTATAAGGTTTCCTTCCTATGACAGGGAGGATGAGTTTTTTTTGACTTTTGACAAACAAGGGGATCTCAATGTGCGGTCAGCTTACAGTCTACTGACCAATGAAACTTCTTTTGTGGAACCCTTGAAGAAGGTTTGGAATCGGCATATGATCCCTAAAATTAATTTTTTCTGGTGGATGGCCTATCATAATAGGATTCTAACCCAGGACAATCTAAGGATTTAGGGTTTTTGTTTTCCCAATAGATGTTTCCTTTGCAAGAAAGGGGAGGAATTTGTCAATCACCTATTATTACATTGCCCATTTGTTGTTGAGGTTTGGGGGCTGGCTTTTGAGAATCTTGGTGTCTCTTGGGTGATGAGTAAGGACCTTTTTTCACTTATTCTGGGTTGGTATGGCCCATTTTTCCACCCTCTGCCTGGCGAAATTTGGAAGAAGGTCCCCCCTATTTTAGGCTGGTGTCTATGGAAGGAGAGGAATAACAAGGTGTTTTAGGAATATTGAGAGGATCTCCAAGGAGGTTTTTGGCATTGGAGTTAGGCTCATTGAGGAGAATATCTCCCTCTTTAAAGGGAAACTCCTAGAGAGGAGGCCAATGGTTTATGAGATAAAAATGGCTAAAGAATGGCATCAAAACTTAAAGGCTAACTCCTTTGATAATGTGAAACTTTTAGCTAGAAAAAATACTAAATGGGAGCCTCCGGATAGAGGATGGTATAAAATTAATTTTGATGGGGCTGCTAAAGGCAACCCACGTAGGGCAAGCATTGGTGGAGTTATCAAGAATTCAATGGGAGCTCTGGTGGCGGGATTTGCTGGAGGTATTGAGTTTCAGTCAAATTTAGTGGCGGAGGCTCGTGCGCTATTGATGGGCATCAAAATTGTTGTTTCTCTGGGGATTTCTTATCTCCACATTGAGGGAGATTCCAGGTCGGTTACAGATGCTGTGAATAAAGATAGTTTAATGGGGTGGAATTCTAAGGACATTTTGTTGGATGTTAGATTTCTCCTATCCAAATTTAGTGATAAAAAGGTGACCCATATCTTCAGAGAAGGAAACCAGGTGGTGGATTCCTTGGCTAATCTTGGCTTGGGCTGGGACTCGGCTAAATGTTGGAGGAAAATGGAAAGGCTTCCGCCAAATATTCAAGAGTTAATCACGTGGGAACAGGGCTACCATGGTTTGCAATGAGTTTTAATCTTTGGATGACGAGAGCTGACTGGGGAACCCACTGGATTTTTTTGAGAATCTGGTGGATGAGTGTTATCTTTGAAATGAAGTATAGGTGGAGGTTTCCTGGGGAAGATCTGCGTGTATGGAGCATGGAATGGTCGTTCCATGTGTCTTTCCTTTGGAAATGGTGGATGGGGTCGGGTTCTAAGGTTATGGTAATGTGGCGGGGTTGGAAATTAAATGATGGGTTCGAATTTAAGTGTGGCGGCTTGATGATGGTCAGGTGGAAGGATGTGACTTCATATCTGTAAAGCCGTACTATGTGATCTATTCCCTTGGGGATTGCTAGATTTATTTTTTTATCTCCTTCATGCATTTGGGGGAGTGAATTTGCATTCATATTGATGTGACGAATTATGTTGGGAGATGGCTTTCTAGGGGCTTCGGGCCGATTAGTTTAGCGCATAATTTTTTTGGCTTGTTTTGGATGCTTACTAATTTTAGTTATCTAGCCTTCCCGCTTGGGTTTTTGTGCATGCCCTACTTGTCCGTCAATTCTTTCCTTCTTGGTTGTAATCGTAAATTCTTTAATTTTTATGTCAAATCACCCTGTGGTGATTTCCCCGTTCGCATGTGTGTCCTATACGTAGGTTTAATTACCCTTCGCTGTATTTTTGGTCTTAACTATCACTTTGTTATTATCATTCGTGACTGTTGCAATTGACATTTTTTGCATTTTTAGTTCTTTATGCAAGTTGGAAGTATGGGTGGTGAGCGGGTTAGGACTGAACCTAACAACTATGAGGAGTTTCAGAATAACCCTTTGGTCTAGCACATTTGCGTGGAGGGTGGCATTGCTCTACTTATGGAGTGCTTGGTTGGCCATGATCCTATCCTTTTGGGTCAATTTGCCAATTCTTGGAAGGACAAATGGGTCTCCATTGGTGGTATATCGTTTGAGATCAGTGAAGAAGTTATTGCACACGCTAAAGGTTTGCTGTGCTCTAGGAAAAAGTATTTGAAACATACCAAAAAACCTGACCATGAAATCTTAAAGACCTTCTTCAGAGGTGAGGAGACTCTGGTGTAGAATTAGGCGGGGTTTGAGAGGGATGCGCTCATGAAGCCCTAGGACTAGGTGTGTATGGCGCTGATGAAGTATGTAACTCTAGAAGGTAGATTTAAAACCTGTTTCTTCTACCATTTTCCAAAGTTAAATCACCTTAGACATAAGATGCTACTTAGTTTCCCATTTTTTCTTTTAATGGACCTTGAAAGATCTATCGACAAGTACAAAGAGTCGGCCAACCGCAACCCCTATGATCCCCTATCGCTCCTGCTCCATCAGGGGCTTATCCTGAGACTGTATCACTTTCATATTGCCCTTTTTCCACCCAAAGCCATCAGGACGGTCCGCATTGAGAACATTGAACCCCTTTCAATTGTGCACATTTCCCCTGCTGAGTCTAAGAGCCCTCCTCAAAAACCTAATTCAGGCAATGTGGGGAATCCTAAAGCCAAAATTATCACCAAAAAACTTAAGGGTGGGCTGGGCAAGACCCATGCTAGTGAGGTGGAAGGTCTCTATGAGCTTAAAGCCACTCCGGCTAACTCATCCTACAAGGTTACCTCGACAAAAAAAGGCAAGGAGAAATGCATTCTGGCCCTGACGGCCAAGGAATGTAAGGGCAAGAATGTTGTCAGGAAAGATTCCAGAGGGGATAAAGTTGTGGGAAACACAAATTTGAATGGAGGGGAAAATGCCAGGAGGAGATCCGGGAGGCTAGCCAAGAATAGTAAGAAGAGGCTAATTATTGAAGACTCTGAGGAGGAGCAGTCTGACAACAAAGGTTATAAGGAAGAAGACTCTGAAGAGGAGGAGGATGGCATTGTGGAGGGGCCCCAATTTAATCCTATGAACAACAAGCTTCCTATTGATGGCTCTACCTCTCACTCTCCCCATCCCCTGGTGGATGAGCCTAGAGAGGTTCAGTGGACAATGGATGTTGGGGTGGATTTGTGTGATGTGGCTAAAAGAATGGATACTCTAGATAAAATATTTTGGGGGTTAACCCACTTCACCATGAAGTTGGGTCACTTTGTAACAAGCACCCTATCTAATGCTATAAAGGAGGAGCTAGAGGGCAACAACAACCAGGAAAATAAAGAATGGGTAGGTGATGAGGCAGTGGACCTCTTGATTAAAAAATGGGACGATGCCAGTTAGTTGCTCCCTGTGCCTATCTATCGGCTGATGCTCTACGGTTGTTGTGCTGCCTCTAGGCTATTTCTGTGTTTTATTTAGTTTTCTTTAGTTTTTCTATTTTGTCTGGTTTCTTTTTGTCCCTTGTGGCTCGTTGTGAAGGATACAACACCCTGTAAATGCTGCTTAACTTTTCAAAAACATAATTTCATCATCACACTCCATCAAGCGATGATAGTCATCAACCTTTGACATCAATGACAAACTATGCCAAATCCAACATAAATATAAATCAACGTGCACAAGGGATGGATAAAGGATAGTAAATAAATGAAGAAAAAATAAAGGACCCACAACCCCATGCAACATAGATAATGGAATATCAATATAGGTTATTAAAGGAATTAACACAACTAAAGAATGGTGTTCTCATGAGGACCATTTCTCCAAGTCTTATGTGTGGTGGGAAAAGGCCACACCTAACTCCAACATTAATTAATGTGATTTCATCGAATAAATGTAATTAGATAAGGATGAGTTCCACACTTTTCTAATATTTGATAAAAAAATATCATTGCTTGAAATTGTTATTGAATTCATTCCTCCTCTTAACAATGGTGAGATAATCCTACCAATCTATTCTTTTTCTTTTGTTTCATTTCCTTATTCACAATTACTATTAATATGAGTGCTCATTCCACTTCTAATCAATGGGGAGTAAGGGTAAATATTATGTAATATAAATATAATTCTAAGACTTAATCACTACTAGCATTAAGCAATCTTATGGATTTATAATTTCATTCCATTTATGACTTAGAAAAGAGTTTATGAGAAGAAACTGATAATAATAATTTTTTCCTTCTAACATGCATGGAGGGAGCAAGGGTGGGGAAGGTAGAGAGTGATGAGGTAAAACTAAGCTCATCATAATAACATAATAAAATCCTATTTCATATATGAAAAACCCTGAGCCTCTGCCAATTAATTAAACTTTAGGAGAGATAATTGCTTGTCTTTTAAAGAAATTGTTCAAACTTTATTTCTTTATGATTTATTGAAATATCTTACCAATGCAGATTTAATGGGTTGTTTTAAGTATTTTGTAGGATAATAATCGATCATTATGCAACAGTTGGAAAGTGTTTCAATAGCATGTGCTCCAGAATAGGTTAAAGATATGTGCTCGAAGCCTTCTCCTGAACTATAGGATAATGGACACAAATTTCAGTTGTTGTTACTTTTAATTTCAGTTATGTTTTAAAGTTCGAAAGACTTCATGGCTCGACTTGAGCCTCTTTAATACTTATGTAATGGATATTTAAAGTTTTTTGAAATCTGTTAAAGAATTTTTCAATGGTCATCTGCACCATTTGAAATTTAGGATTTAGTTGGAAGTTTTCTATAAAGATGCAATCTCTAGAAACAAAAGATAGCACAAAATATAGTAATGTTATGTTGTCAACTTGTTTTCTAAATTTCTATGAATAAAGATATTATTATGTATCATTTTATGAGTTGTTGAAGTATGGATGAACATTATTCTTAATGGAAGAACCTTCAAATCAATTGTGTATGTGACCTCAGGACGAACTTAATAACCCACGAGATGGCCACTCGAGGGAGAGTAGATTAAATAGACGAGTATTTACTTTCTATCATTTTTATTACATGCATGATAATTACGAGTATAGATACTTGCATATGTTAAATCTTGTAGGAGTCATTAACACTGTTGTTGTAGAGTCTGAAGTTCTAGAGCACTTACCATCTGTTATTCCTGCAATAAGTTAGTTGTTGTGAACCTTTTATTTACTATATTCAATTATATGTTTCCTAGTTTGTTTACAAGTTTTTCTACTTGTGTAGTTCATACACTTTAGTTTAATTGGTTCTATGCTTTCTTACTTAGTTATCATGTTTTCTAGGTTAGTCATTTTATGCTTTCTAGTTTAGTGTACTCTTAGCTTCTTTTAAGACAATTTTTTTTCCAGTTAGATAGTTAAGTGCCCTTAGGTTAAAGATTAACATTATGTGCTCTAAAAAGATAGAAAATTCTAAGGGAGATAGTCAAGTCTTATTCTATTGCAAACTGCCTTGGACAATGCCCGATCGAAATATTGAACTTTTATCTTCTAAAGTAATGGGACCTAATGATATCCTATCACTTTCTGGCGATGTTTTCAGGGACTAGCTTTCTTGCTTATGTGTTAATAGGAGATGCCTCAAATACATCTTTTTAGGCCAAAATACCACCCTCTTGGCTTCCTTTTCTGCATGGTCAGGAAAAGAGGCCCTCACATAAGATTTATACCAAAGACCCCCCCAAAATACATTCCAATCATACATAGGGAAGCCCAAAGCTCAGAGGACCACTTTGTCGATGAAATACTTGAGCCTAGTCCACCTGAGGCTTTCCATTATCTTCCCGAAGATCATCTAGAAGAACAACTAGTCATCGAAGAAATTATCTTAGAGGAACATATTCCTTTGAACATCATGGTTGATCATAGGGATGAGCCTAACTGGAATAATGCCAACCATAATAACAATGATCCTCAACCACCTCAAATGTTCACGTATCCTATTACTCTTGATGCAGATGATGATACCACAATGAAAAATATCTCTCCAACTTTCTTGCCAAATTTTCGTGGTTTTTCCTCGGAAGACCTGGACCAATTTATTTTTGAATTCAAGGTCCTTTGTCAAACCTACGACTATAAAAATGATAACCATAAATTGAAGTTGTTTCCTTCTACCTTGAAGGATACGACCATATGTTGGTTTATGGGGTTATCTTCAAGGTCTATTACATCTTGGGAGTACATGGAGAATGCTTTCCTACATAAATACCAAATTTATTGTAGGTTGAGTGATAAAAAAGAGGAGTTGTTTAAACTTAGACAAAATGAGGATGAGAGTCTGGAGGACTACCTAGATATTTTTCTTTTCTTGACTAAAAGATGCGGAGAAGAGACCATTAGCGACGACATTCTCAAAACCATATTTCTTAAGGGACTCGACGAGGATACAAGGCGAAGCCTTGATTTGATGGGAAAAGGAGATGTGTATCAAATGGCCCTTGAAGAAATATGTAAGTTGTGTCAAAATTTCTCGTGCACCCATGGAGGAATTCACAAAAATACTCTTTTTAAAGGGTCCAATGACATAGGTAAGCTTTGAGAGGAAATAGAAAACCTTAAAATGGGCATACTCGTTCAATTGAACACTACTCTGGATGGCATCTAAGCTAAGACACATAATCCTAAGACTTTGTCCATTTACTGTCCTAGATGCTGATATAAACACCTGTTGTGAGAATGTCCCTTAGACAAGGTTAATGTCTGTCAACTTTGCGAACATAATCATCCTACAAACTAGTGTAAGATCCATATTGATCTCAAGAATTCCAAGAAAAGGATTGCACATGTTGAGGAAGAAATCAATGTGGTAAATCAATGCCAAGGAGGGAAATTTCCTTATGGATAGAATTCCAATCCCACTTGGAAACCTCAAAGCAATTGGGTTGGTAATCAATGGACCCCATCATGGCCTCAACCATCGCCTCAAAAACCTAATTGGGGAACTCCCTATTGGGGACCCCTTGAATGGGCGATCCAATCATGGGGAACTCAGTAGTGGCCAAACCAAACCCAACAGTAGTGGTATCCACACCATACTACTCCTCAATGGAATCAAGGGAAAAATCAATTCTATACTGGGCCTCATAGGAATCTGTTGTGCATATTTTGCACACACGCCCCACCATAGGCAGGGACCCTCTTTTTTTTCTCTCCTGGTGGGTTGCTTTGCTCTCATCTTGTTTTGTGTGCCCCTCATTTTTCTGTCCTAGTTGGTCAACGTGCCCTTCAAAGTCTCATTTTTTTCTGACCATATTTTGCCCCTAAAATAAAAAATGGCTAAGTCTTGGGTTTTTCGGGCTTCGCCCCCCCCCTCGCTCGATTCGCTTTTTCCTTCATTTTTTGACTTTGGGGATAGGTTTCCTATGGATTTTGGATGTTTTGTGGTGCCTAGGTGAATTGAAAAGGTTTCATTAAGTTTTAGGAAGTTGTAAAAGTTTCAAAACAACATTTCTAGAACGGTATTCCAACCTCTTGTTTTTGAAACGTCCAAGCGCTCCCCTGATTTGAAAACAGACTTCGACCCAGATGCTAAAATTGGATCTTATCCTCCTCAAACCTTTCAAAATTCAAATTTACAGTTAGAAGATACCATCCGGAGTTCCATGCTCTATCATCCGTTTTCAAAACAACATTTCCAGAATGGCATTTCAGCCTCTTGTCTCTGGAACATCCAAGCGCACCTCTGATTTGAAAACAGACTTTGACCCAAATGGTAAAATTGGATCTTATCCTCCCTTGAACTTTCAAATTTTAAATTTTCATCCAGTAGATACCATCCGGAGTTCCATGCCCTGTTCACTGTTTTCAAAACAACATTCCTAATACAACATTTCAGCCTCTCATTTCCAGTTTCAAGAAGCCTACCATGGGTCCATCGATAGAACCATTCAATCCAATGAGGAATGCTAAAATTCCATTAGGAAGAAGGTAGTTTCAGTCAATTTTAGCTACATTAAAAGGGAAATTAGTTAGAAGACAAAATTGCTACAGTGACTGGCCATTACAAGACAAAATAGGGAAAAGACAAAGATGTATTTTAAATTGCTGAATATTATGGGGTAGGTGAAGCCCTAATTTAATTGAATCTAAGCCACAAAATATAAATCAATCCTAGCCATTCATTTGGGATTTGGAAAAGTATAAATAGGGGTCTCCCCCTCATTTGTAGAGGGTTGGAGAGTTGTAAAAACATTCTACAACAATAGAAAGGAGCATTGCATGATCTATGGGTGTTACTTTTGAGTTTGCTCATTATGTGTGCATGGTTCTACCTTCCAAGTTAGTTTTAGTTATAGTTTCTTGAGTGGAAGTGGTAATGGTGATTGTTGTTTCAGTATTTGATGAATTTCCAGCCCATACTTTTGGCACTTGTTGATGACAAGTTGCTGTGCAAAGTTAGCGTGGGATTCTTTATTTGATTGCTGCAACCTAGTTCATTTGCATGTTCATGATGTGTGTATGCAAACTGAAAATCTACAGTCCTTAGAAGATTGCACTGAATTTGTGTAATTGTAGGTTTCTCTTGGCCAAGCAAACCCCAGTTTAGGGATTTTGTCTATTGTAGCAGCCTCCATGATCACTGTTCATTCGTAGTTTTAGATCCAGAAACCTTTTCTCTTCCCTGCCCTTTTTTTTTTTTTTTAATAAGTAACCTTAGGCAAGGTTCATTGCACATTATAAAGCTAAACTTGATGTTGAAATGGAGTTCTGGACTGTTGTTTGAACCTACAACAAACACTCAACAACTTTCCCATCTTAAGAACTCCATTTGAAGATCCAACTTCCCCGCTTTGTAACTCATCCGTAAGTCCACCTTGTGATTCCAGAAAATCACATAAATCAACTAAGATATTCCAAGCATTATTAAGACCTGACATCCAAGAGACCTTGGGATAGTGTTCTGCAATTTGATTGTGGAAAATTTTCTTTCAAGAGAGGTAATGCACCTACATATTACCTGTGTTGAGAAGTGCATAAAAACATCATCAACAAAAAAAATTTGTACCTCCACCCCAAAATCCTCCTCAGAGTGAATAGATGAATCAGCCTCAACTCCCAGTGCAACCACTTCCCAATCCAAAGAATAATCGATAGAATACTCTGGTATACTCTATTGATCAAGATAATGTTACCAAACTTAATGCCATACATTGTGGAAATGTTCAGTTGTGCTCGGGTCGAATGATTCAACCACCAACCATTGAAGAAATTATGGATGAGCCTACTCCTAAAACTCCAAAGAAGGATACTTCACCCAACCATATAGTACCTCCTTCATCACCAGGAGCTGTTGATTTACCTCAAGAGGAGGAGGAAGGTTAGTATCCAACTGAACTTAGAAGGGATACCTCTCCAAAAGAGAAAATTCAAGCACCATTTCCAGAGCATTTGAAGTCGACAACTTCAAAAGATACTCTAGAAATATCTTTGACCTTTGAAATTGCATTAATTCAGGAAATCAAACAACTACAAATAGAGGTTCCTTTGCTGCAAGCCATAAAGGAAATTCCTGAGTTGAATCAGCTGGTCAAACAATTGTGTATTAAAACCTCGGGAAGGAAACCAAAGAAAATCAATACTATGCACATTGATGGTTATTTAGCTAAATTTTTGTCTGGAAAAATTTTCTCTCCAAAATATGATGATCCTGATAGTCCACTCATAACTGTCACAATTGATAAGGTAGCAATACCAAATGCATTAGTGGATTTAGGAGCAGCCATTAATGTAATGACTATGGATGTGATGGAAAAATTGTGTCTTAGTAATTTACATCCCACAACTAGAGTCTTACAAATGAAAAATTAGTCCATATCCATTCCAAAGAGTGTTATTGAAAACATCCTTGTCAAAGTTGATGGATGGGAATACCCAGTTGACTTTCAAGTCATTCAATCTCTTACACCCAAAGATAGCTATCCAATAATTCTTGGAAAACCGTGGTTGGCCACCATTGTAGCTAAAATTGATTGTAGAGAAGGAGGAATGACCATTTCTCATGGTTTAGATAGTAAACATTTATTCTTGTATCCTCCTACTAAGCCCAAGGAATATAACAAAGTTTGGGTGGATGAACTAGAAGATGTTAATAGTCAAGATAGTTTGGCCTCGTTGGCCATGGTAGTATTTAAAGAACATGTAGAAGAATTAGAGGATGAGTTAGTAAGTGATGTTGAGCATCTTTCCATAGGTTCAAGTGAGGAGGAAATGGTTGATGCTCTGGAACTTCTAGGGAAACCGATCGACGTACATGGGATGAAACAAAATTATATTACTATGGGAATGCCATGTCCTTTGGCTAATATGATTCCCATAACTAGATAATTTTTTGAGGATATTACTAGATTTCATCAAATAATACCTCATAGTTTTCCCCTCAATACCTTGTTGAGACCAATTCATGTAGTCACTTTGGCCCATTTGGGAATGAAATCAATCATGTTGTTGTCGGGTAAAACCTTGAACATCAAAAGTTGGTTGACAGAAGGAGAAGAGGATAAATTATTTAATGTGTTGGTAAAGAAGTCTAAAGCTTTTGCTTGGGGCTACATATACATGAGAGGAATCCATCCAAGTGTTTGTACATATCACATTTATACTAATCCTAACATAATACCTATACGCTAGCCATAGAGAAGACTCAATCCTACACTAAAGGATCTTGTTAAATTGGAAATTGAGAAAATTCTCTGAGCAGGGTTTATTTATCCCATCTCTAATAGTAAGTGGGTGTCACCTATGGTTTTAGTGCCAAAGAAAAATGGGAAGTGGAGAATCTATGTAGATTATAGAGAACTCAATAAATCCACTCATTGAGATTATTTTCCCTTACCATTTGTAGACAAGGTTCTAGACAACTTGGCTAAGAGGAAATATTTCTCCTTTTTGGATGGATTTAGTGGTTACATCCAGATTCAAGTGGCACTAAAAGACCAAGATAAGACAATGTTTACTTGTCCATGGGGCACATTTTCATATTGTGTTCTTCCTTTTGGAATCTGTAACACTCCTGCGAATTTTCAAAGAGCCATTTTGGCTATATTTGTTGAGCTTGTCAATGACTATGTAGAAGTCTATAAGGATGACTTCACTGTCAATAGTTCAATGTATGATGAAGCCCTTCAGAACTTGGATTCATTTTTAAAGGTTTGCAAGGATCACCATCTATACCTTAGCCATGAAAAGTGTTTAATAATGGTGGAACAAGGAATAGTCTTAGGTCATCATATGTCCTCAGAGGGAATAAAGGTTGATCCCAAGAAAATTGAGGTCATTCAGCAACTAAATACTCCTTAGATGCAAATAGATGTTAGAAGTTTCCTCAGGCATGCTAGTTATTATTGGAGGTTTATAAAATCCTTTAGTAAGATAGCTTCCCCTATGTTTTCCCTTCTCTAGAAAGATAAAGAGTTTAATTGGACACTTGAGTGTCAACTATCATTCAAAACCATGAAGGAGAAGCTTGTCTCTACTCCCATCCTCTGTGGGCCAAACTAGAATATTCCATTCCATATCTATGTTGATGCTACAACTGATGCAATTGGTGTAGTATTGGGGCAAGAAGACAAGAATGGGGGTAAATATGCCATCTAATTTATTAGTAAAAACCTAACATTCGTTGAGAAAAACTACACTACTACGGAAAAATAATTCTTGGTTGTGGTTCATGCCATTAAAAAGTTTTGCCATTACATTATAGGATATAAAGTTATAGTCTATACATATCACTCTGCTGTAAAATATCTAATGAATAATCCTGTAGTTAATGGTCAAATAATGAGGTGGTCACTACTCCTTCAGGAGTTCAATGTAACAATACTTGATAAGCTAGGGAGATTTAATGTGGTGGCAGACTTTCTGTCTCAAATTAAACAAGAAGATGGTGATTGTGCACTGGTTCAAGATGAATTTCTAGATGAAAATTTGTTTTCTATTTCTGTAAAGACACCTTGGTTTGCTGACATTGCCAACTATTTAGCCACTTCCGAAATACCTCCTATTTTTACATCAAAACAAAGGAAGAGACTTATCGGGGAGAGTGCACCATTTAAATGGATTAATGGGATTTTATTCTGTTGTGGACCCGATATGGTCTTGAGAAGATGTGTTAGGGTTGATGAAACTTATCGTATCATGAGGTCTTGTCATGATGATCGTTCTGGGAGTCATTACTCTGCAAAGAGAACTTCTCATAAAATTTTGGGCGCTGGATATTATTGGCCTTCAATGCATAAAGACGTTAAAAATTATATTCATCGCTGCGATGAATGTCAAAGAGTAGGAAGACCTAAAAATTCTATTGAAATGCCTTTACAACCATAGGTAGTCCTTGAACCATTTGAAGAATGGGGATTGGATTTCATTGGGCCTATAGAACCTTCCTCCCAAGGGAAAGAATGTATCCTTGTCTGCATTGACTACCTGACAAAATGGGAAGAAGTTCAGGCCCTACGAGTTGCTAGAGAGGAACAAGTTGTTGACTTCCTCTATAGTAAAATTTTCCTTAGATTTGGAGCCCTCAAACCATCATTACAGATTAGGGACCCAATTAATGTCCAAATTTCTTTTGGAATTTACAAACCACTTTCAAGTAAGTCACAAGAAGTCTTCTCCCTATCACCTTGAAGAAAATGGCCAAGTAGAAGTAACTTATAGGGAGTTAGAAAATATATTGACAAAAATGGTTTCTTCAGGAAGAAAAGATTGGGCTATAAAATTACCTGAAGTTTTCTAGGCTTACAACACAACATGGAAATCCACAACTGGATTCAACCCTTATGAGCTTGTTTTTGGAAAAAAACCTCTTTTACCTATTGAGTTTGAACTCCAAACTCTATGAACAACTATGGATTTGGGTCTAGATCTGAAATGAGCCCAAGTGGAATGAGTTTTATAGTTAAGTGAGTTGGATGAAATTCATTTAGATGTCATCCATAAAACTGAGCTGGTTCAACATCAACGATTTTTTTTGCATGAAAAACACATTAAAGAGAGAGAATTCCATAATGGTGACTGGGCTTTGCTATTTGATTCCAGATATAAATATCACAAAGGGAAACTTAGAACTCATTGGTCGGGGCCTTATGAAATTTTTGAAGTTTTCTCAAATGGAACAGTTCAGTTGAAACCCATTGATGGTGACACACAAACTCTCTTAGTTAATGGTCATCGCCTACATATCTACCATAAGCCTATCAACAAAGAAGAATTTAAAAAATTGGTAGAAATGCAGGGAGAAATCTAATACATTGACTCTACCAAGGCAGATTCCACCTAATATTACGTGTTAAAAAAAGAAAAAAAGGAAATATATATATTTGAAAAAAAAATTGTAATAAAAGGACATGTGTACAAGTTTGTTTTAAAGATTTTTTTTCATTAGTTCTTATTTTCGGACTTAACTACATGTTGTCCCCATTTTGTAGGACTTCTCATGAAGATTGAATTAACTTTTGGAGCACCCTTCCAAGATGCTTTGGAACTTGATGGTCCAGATGCCCAGTGCTCCGAAACTTGTGGACTTTTATGCCTAGATGCTCCAAAACTTGCATCTCAACTCATTGTGTCAAACGATTTTTCCTATAAGATGGTGATTGGTGAAGAAAAGCTCCTGAAGTTTGAGTTCATTCATACATAGAAATTTTTCTTCTTTCTGGCTGCATCTTTCGACGATGCTCCAGAATCTTCCTTCGGTTGCTACTCCAACTGCATTTTTCAAAAATTCTCTAGAATCTTCCTTTGGTTGCTGCTCTAGCTGCATCTTTTGACAATGCTCCAGAACCTTCTTTCAGCTGCTGATTCAACTACATCTTTCAATGATGCTTCAAAAAAAATTCATCTTCTATGTTTTGAATGTATTCCATCAAGCATGCTCTAGAACTTAGTCATGGGTTTCGAGCACATGCTCAAAAAAATACTCTGAAACTTATTCATCTTCATTTTTCCACCTCTTTCCATAAAATTTGAAATCCTCTTGATGCTTTAATTGTCAAACCTTGGTACACACACCTTCTTCCTTTCTTTTTAAAGTTTATTTTTCCATCATAAATGAAAGTTGTCATCTTTTCATCATAAACGAAGCCACCATGAAAGCCTATCCTCATCGATGACTCTTTCATTCACAAGATTCCTCATTCACGTCATAATAAATACGCCATCACCTCAACCAATATGATTTCATCAACTTGTTAAATTGGTAAAGGTACAAAATCTTCAAGCGATCACAAAATGTAAGTACAATGTTTGCTTTAAGTAGGTAGTTATTTTTGAATGAGGTGTAATTAATTGGCACGAGATCTTCCTTCCTAATTTAGTAAGTTGAGCCACTCCATAATTAACTACCAGTATGACACTCTTTTTTCACACCTCCATGCAAACTATCATCATTGCACAGTAAGCACCAAGCAAAGACACCATAAATAATCACTTTTTAATTATAATTTGAAAAATAAATTGTGCAAGTTTCTCGCACTGTTGAATTCTTTAATAGAAGTCATATATTGGAGACAAAAAGGTTCAAAGAAGAAATCAAAGCCAACTTCAATAGAGAAATTACTGGGATTGAGCAATATTTCTAATTTGTTTGAGGAAGTAGGATTCTTAGATTTTATCAAAAGGTTGAAGGACTATAATGAAAACCTGGTGAATGTGTTTGCAGAGGATTACTCCAATGGTCAAGTAAAACTTCATGGAAATCATTTTAAGGTGAGTCCAAAAATCATCTCTCGCCTCTCTGGGTTAATTGATTTTGGTATTAAATTATCTGAAACATCTCAAATTACATACCAAAAATTATCAGAGTTATTTCTTAGAGAGGGAGACCTGCAACCAATGTTAGTTATCAGTACTAGAGGGAAAAATAAAAGGTTTCAAAGAAATTATATACTGGAACCCTGGGGAACTGCGGTTGCATGGATCATAAAATATTTCACCTGTGAAGGACAACTCACTATGGTTGTAGGACCTGCATTTCCCAAGCAATTCATTTGCATTATGGAAAAGAAAACCCTACCCTTGGGGTTAATTTGCCTCACTTTTTGTGTGATTCTATAAATTCTTCTATAGAAAGATATAAAACCAGTTCAGGGCCATTAAAGCACCATGTGTTAATTTAGCTAATTTGAAAATATCATTTCCAAAAGAAGCCTAAGAGAAAATGGAAAAATAATTTGTGGAAATTTTAAAATTCCTTGCCTAAAATAAAATCAAAACTAGGGGACTCTTCTCAACAAGTTCCTCCACCTTCCGGAGAAACTTCCCCAGAGGCTTATAGAGCTCTTGAAGCCCAAATTACCACAATCCCTAGTGAAGAAGTGCCAGAGTCTATAAATGAGGAATTTAAAACCCTAGATCAACCGAAAGATGTGGAGATTATTCATCCAAGTATAGGCAACATTCCCCTAAAGAAGAGGAAAAGAGGAACAATTATCACTTACCAGAATGCTCCTCGCTTGAGGATAAGAAAAATATTATCCTCCGAGTCTATTGAAACCCCGGTGTTGAGTTTAGGTAGTGGATCAAAGAAGAAGAAACCCAAGAAACAGAAAAAGCCCATAGAAACTGTTGATCTTATTGGTGATGAAGAAATGAGGGAAATAGGGAAGCAAACTCACCAGTCCTCAAAAAATGTAACTTTTGTTGAAGAAAGGCCTGAACCCATCTAGAATGTGAAAAAGAAACCTTTGGTGAGGGACTGCCTTACCACACTGATTATGAAGAGGAAGTTTTTGCTAAGGAGATTCAAGAAATAAGAAAAGAGCAATCTCCACCTTCCATGGAGATTGAGGATAAAATTTTAGAAAGTTCATCTCCCCTTGGAAATAAAGTTGTTGAGACCGTTGAAAATGAATATGCCAATGTAGAGTTGGAAAAATTAAGATTAGAAATTGATGGGTTAAAAAATCAATTGCATAGAAATGAGGAGAATACGGTACAACAACAAGAGGAAATTAGAGTACATACTGTTGTAATTGAGAAAAGAGATCAGGAAGTTCAAAAGTTAAAATTATAGATAGAAGAAAAAGATACATTTATTCATGAATTGCAAAGAAAAATTCAAAAGTTGACTCAAAAGAATAAGACTTATAATGCTAATCTTTCTGACAAAAATAAAGAAATTGAAATATTGAAAAAGAATTTTATGCTTATTTTTTCAACTTTTGAGGAAGAAAATAAAACACATAAAGAAGAATTAAATGCCTCTCTTAGTAAGATTATGGAGTTAGAATAAAATTTGCAGGAAATCATCGTTGAGCCAATGATGGAATCAAAAGGGATTCAGAATGAGCCAGTTGTAATTGAATTGTTCCATGTTTGAATTCCTCCATTATTGATGAAATGGATGGAAAGGTGTTATTTCTTAAGAGATGCTAAGATTGAAAACTATAGATTGAAAAAGGATTTGGTACTTCTGAAGGAGTCATTTCACAAGGCTTATAGAGGAAAACAGGATGCATGTCAGATAACATAATTTTTATTATCTTGTAGAAGACCATCAAGACTATATTCAATGATTCTGAATGAACAATGGTTAAGATGGAAATTGTTAAGAATTTATAATGATAAGCCTTATGAACCCGATGAAAGAGAATTTGTTAAAGTGTTTACATAATCAACTCCTAAAGATAAAGATATGTTATGTGAATTCTTTGTTAATGATCTTTTATTAGAAAACCATACTGATTTCTTTGTTAACCTTTTTGTTGGAGAAGTGAAACCGAGGTCTTTGTTGTCAACCATGAGAAATTAGGTTCGTTGGCAAGAGCATAGCGGGGAATATGTGCAAGTAGAGAAAAATGTGGGTCTTCAAATGAGATCCCCAAATAGTAGACCTGCAGATTTTAAGGCTACCTTTTTAGCTCTCATAGTGGACAAGAAAATGAAAGAAAGATATGATGGAAGCCTCTGAATTTGTTATAATCACTTCATGGAACATGGATATAAATTTATTGGTCCAGCTTGGCATGCCTCTGAGGAGAGATACACTCCTTTACCTGGATATTTAAAGAAAAGATAAGTTATCTTCCCTCTTAATATCAAATGGTATTTCAGAAGAGAAAATTCCTTGGCTAAAATCCTAAAAAACCTTAGGAAAAATTGGATAGGGATGATGTATAGACCGCCCTTGTTACTCTTTCCACCTCCTTCTTTCCACATCAATATATATCAAAATGATAAAAAATTCAATGAATGGCAAGAGGGAGTTTCTTTTCATAGAGGATTACTCCATGCACCTATATAATTTGATAAAACAACAAAGGATGTGTATGATCTTAGTGCTAAATATGAAGAATGGAACAAAGGACAGGGATACAACCAAGGGGCAGGAGGACCTGCCAGAAATTAGGAAGGGGAGGAAATGATGAGGTAAAAATAACCTCATCATAATAACATAATAAAATCCTATTTCATATATGAAAAACCTCGAGCCTCTGCCAATTAATTAAACTTTAGGAGAGATAATTGCTTGTCTTTTAAAGAAATTGTACAAACTTTATTTCTTTGTGATTTATTGAAATATATTACCAATATAGATTTAATGGGTTGTTTTAAGTATTTTTTAGGATAATAATTGGTCATTATGCAACAGTTGGAAAGAATTTCACTAGCACGTGCTCCAGAAAAGGCTAAAGAAATGTGCTCGAAGCCTGCCCCTGAACTATAGGATAATGGACCAAAATTTCAATTGTTGTTAGTTTTAGTTTCAATTATGTTTTAAAGTTCGAAAGACTTCATGGCTCGAATTGAGCCTCATTAATAATTATGTAATGGATATTTAAATTTTGTTGAAATATGTTAAAGAATTTTTCAATGGTCATCTGCACCATCTAAAATTTAGGATTTAGTTGGAAGTTTTCTATAAAGATGTAATCTCTAGAAACAAAAGATAATGCAAAATATGGTAATGTTATGTTGTCAACTTGTTTTTTGAATTTCTATGAATAAAGAGATTATTATGTATCATTTTCTGAGTTGTTGAACTATGGATGAAAATTATTCTTAATTGAAGAACTTTCAAATCAATTGTGTATGTGACCTGAGAATGAACTTAGTAACCCACGAGCTGGCAACTGGAGGGAGAGTAGATTAAATAGATGTGTATTTCCTTTCTCTCATTTTTATTACATGCATGATAATTATGAGTATAGCTACTTGCATATGTTAAATCTTGTAGGAGTCATTAACACTGTTGTCATAGAGTCTGAAGTTCTAGAGCACTTACCATATGTTATTCCTGTAGTCAGCTACTTGTTGTGAATCGTTTATTTACTGTATTCAATTATATGTTTCCTAGTTTGTTTACAAGTTTTTCTACTTTTGTAGTTCATACACTTTTTAGTTTAATTGGTTCTGTAAGTGTGAATAAGTGAATAAGCATGAAAGACACTTCTTAATATGACATTGTATCAATAGAAAAGTTAAATAAATCAATTCAAAGGAATTATCTATCAAAAGCATCATATTGCTCTATATCTCCAAAGATTTATTAAATCCCGATTGCTCTTAGATTGTTTAAGCAAATAAGATTGTTAAAATGACTATTCAAAGAACAAGATGATGCTAATGCAATACTAAATGGTAAACAATGTGAACTCGAATATATGAAGCAGATAATTGCAACTACAGGAGGCAACCATGGTTGAAAAATTGATTTCTTGATACTTGATGTGTGAATGCTTGATGCTTGAATTATTGCAGAGTAAGAGTGCATAAAATTGATTAGCTGGATCTTTTTCTTGGTTCAATGAGGCTGTATTTATAGATTTCTTGGCTATAGAAATGCACAGGGAAAGCTTTGAGAGGCCTGGATTCAATCTAGAGAATTGAATGGTGAGAGATGGAGGAGATTGAGAGAAAGATGGAGACTGTCTCTACCCATGAAAACACCAGGCAAGGGAAGAGGAAGGATTGATGGAGGAGGATTGAGAGATCAATTTCCAATTTTGTCTCCAATTTGTCTCCAAAACTTCCCGTGAAGTTTCAATCAATTAATTTTGACATATTTTAGACATGATTTAGACATAGGATATCTAATTCATTTTTGAGAGAATATAGATGGAATATTCTTTGTGCTTTAATTCAAATATTTTGATTTATTTAAATTAGCAAAAGAGAGATACATAATTTAATAAAACGAACTATAGAAGTTGTTTATTAAATTAAACAGAAGAATACGACAATTAATCAATAAAGTGTTTTGTCTTTATTTAATTAATTTTAAGATGGATGTGATAGATTGAAATAGGGATTTGATAATTAAATCGAACAAAGTATTTAATTTTGTTTATTTAATTAAGATGAATTTAAATGTGAACTATATAAATAAATATTTCTATTTATTCAAAAGTAGAGGAAATTAGGATAATTAATCAAATAATTCCTATTTAATTAATCGGATGCTCCAGACCAATTATAGGTGTATACATTTTGCCCCTCTTCGAAGTGATGTGTTTACACGTTGCTTCGAAGAAAATTTTGCTGCTACTGCCAGGATCGATGATATAAAAAAGAAAATTCCGTGTGCCCCAGACATGCCCCAGATTTTGATTTTCAGATGATTTGATGATAATATGCCCCCTCGGGAGATAAATTAATGATTTGATGATTTTTAGAATTTTTTAGAGAATTTATGATTTTCTGATGGTTTTTTGATGTTTCGATCTTGAAATAATTTATCTCCCAACAAATAATGAAGAAATCTAGCTTGCAGATGAGTTTCTAATTAATTTCCTAGATAAAATTAATTAAAAGATAATAAAAATCCACCAAAATACCTTTCCAAAAATTATAAATTTTCCAAAAGGTCATTTTCCAATTCATTTTCACTATTTGATTTAAAAAACCTTTGTGATAGAGACTTTTCTGCTAGCTAGAGCAATATGCCTATCCCCTACCACACTCACCGATTCAAGCATGTTCGATGTAACTGATGGCTGGTCACGTATGGACCTCCGGTATGTACCCCTTGACCTCCTCGTAATTCATGCTTTTTAGGCATTTAGGCATTTTTTAGTTGTCTTAGCGCTTTCAAGCCACGCTGTAGCACTTTCACTCCGGTGTAGCGCTTCCAGTAGGTAGATTAGCGCTTTGAGTTTTAGCACTTGCATTAAAAACTCTAGCACTTCCAACTGGTAATGTAGCGCTTTTAGTGATTTAGGGCTTTGATGTTGGATTTTAGCACTTTGAGACTTTTAGAGCTTCGATTTGGTGGATTAGCGCTTTCAGGGTCTGTTCGAGTGCTTCTGGTAAAGCAGTGCTTTGACGGACTATTGTAGCGCTTCAAGATTTTTAGCGCTTCAGATGCCTGATTTAGTGCTTCGGAGTGCTAAAATAGCACTTTTAAGATTTAGTGCTTTGGGTCCTTGATAAAGTAGCGCTTCTAGATTTTAGCGCTTTGGAAGCCTATTTTAGCGCTTCCATGTCATAATTGAAAATTTTGACTTAGTGAACCCTGATTTTGTCAATTTCGATCATGTCCATTCTTTGGAGTGGCATGATTGATAATCCAAATTCTTGATGTGTAGGATTGATGCTTTAAATAAGTCTAACTTCTCATGATAGGCGAGAAGAAAATCCTATTTGTGATGATCCTCATGATAGGCGAGGAGATGATTGAATATCCAATAAATCTCATGATATGTGAGATTAGATATTGTTTTGATGAACCTCATGATAGGTAAGGTTTTTTGATGTTTGCCCATGAATTTTGATAAAAAATTCATACCAAAATTTTGGAATAGACTTGATAGTAGAATGACTTTTGATTTCTTGACATAGTTCACTAATTTGTGAATTTTTCCATTGTGATGATAGGAGCGTCTAGGTACTCTCCAGATGTGAGAGATGTTTCCATAGACGACAAACTTGATATGTCATCTGACACCAGATGAACTTCAGGTGGTAGGCCGATGCGGCCATACTAGCTTGCTTGATATGCCCCAGATTAGGATTAATCAGGGTCTGTTGACTGCATTGGTTGAGAGGTGGCATAGTGACCACAACAACTTTCACCTATCTACTGGTGAGATGACTGTCACACTTTAGGATGTGTGGCATATTTTGTGTATTTCATTTATTGGCCAGATCATCGTATATGATTCTCATGGGACTGGCAGTAGAGATGCTCTTCATAGAGTGTTTCAGGATCAAGACATTGCAGGTCTGAGCGTTTAGTGGAGGAGGATCGCTAAATCTTACGCTACACTACTAGTAGTGCTAGCTGGATTTATTGAAGGTTTCCTTTGCCCTGATCGTAGGTCAAAGGGATTCCTCGTTGGCTAGGGTAGGAATCTTGAGAGCATGATGGTACATAGTACCAGATATGCGTGGGGGATGTGCATGCTGGCACATCTTTATCATGATCTACACTCGATTGTGTACCTTGGAGGTAGGAGCTTATCAGCAGGGATGACCCTGTTACAGGTGTGGGCATGGGAGAATTTTGCTATTGCTCAGCCTTTTCCAATTGCAGACAGACCAGTCGACAGACCTTACGTTTTTTGATATAGTGGTCGGTTTACATAGGCCCGGATGGGCAAGTTAGAGCATTGGAGGTGGGTGTTTGACAATACAAAGACAGTTACCTTGCGCCCATACCTTGACTGTGAGGAGTGGGATGAGGATGGTGCAGTGTTGGGGTTCCTTTGTGATTCCATATATCTCATCGGCCATACACCATTTGTTCTCAAGAGATTTCTGCTACACCGAGTGTACCGATAGTATGGAATTGTGCAGTGTATGCCAGAAGGAGTTGCTCACTATGCGAGGCGACGGATGGATATTCCTGATTAGGGTCTACATCTGTCATATGATGTTGTAGTAGAGGGATACTGGGCACTACAACCATCACCCTGGGACATGCGGAGGGATATTGCAGAGGCACCAGATACTAAGGAGTATGTCGCATTCCTGGCCTTGGTTCCACATCCTCGTATCACCATTTCGGATGAGCTGGTACCTTTACCTATGCAGGAGGATGTGGCAGATAGTGGGGGTGGAGATGATTCTCCATCAGGCAATAGATCAGAGAGTAGCAGCAGTGGTGACAACAGTAGTGATGATAGTGATGGTGGCAGTGGAGGAGATAGAGGGGTAGGGCCAGCCATCAGCAGTGCGCCATCGTCTAGCAAGCCTCGCAAGAGGCAAGTAGTGATAGTGCTAGTAGTGGATTAACAGAGACAGATAGTAGGTCTCAAGGCATAGGTGTAGACTTTGTAGGGGCAGTTGGTACAGGCTCGGGGTTTGCTTGTGCAGACCAAGAATCAGATGCAAGCACAGGCACAAGTGCATGCTCAGGCTCTATCGCAGGTGCAGGGACAGTTGGTTGCTATACAGACATAGGTGGCCACTTTGATAGTCGAGAGGGCACATGAGACAGTGAAGACTCTCCAAAGAGTGGCTGATGGCACTTCGGTGGTAGAGTATATGAGAGAGGTTATGTGGGCTGGCCGAGAGGCAGATATCATGATCCATTGCCTGTAGAGCGCAAAGTCAGCTATGCCCCATCGAGATCTGGGTGGACACATACATGGATAGTGAGCGAGGGGGTGACATAGCCTCCACATAGAGATCCCAGAGAACCTAGTTCTTCCGGGGGTGGTGGTGGTACTTCTGGTGGTGGTACAGGTCATGTTAGGCCCATACATTCTGGTAGTAGCAGATCGTAGATGCTATTGTGAGCTTCCATGATGTATATTACGATGTAAGTTTTTGTTGATGATGTATTTTTAGATCAGACTTCATTATATACTTGACAATTGATATATATGAGATGCAGTTTATAAGATATGATGATGGTTTGTGATTTTTATGTGATTTAATGCATTTAATATGTGATGTATGCAATATGCGATGAGTTTATTTTGATGTAATGGTGTAAGGATAAATGTATGTATAGAATAGATGATATATGGATGTATGAGTCTTTTAATGATGATCTATATGGATGCCCAAAATGTGATAATATGTATGGATGGATGGATAAATATCAATATGATGATGATAAAAATGATGATCTTATGATGAATGATAATGTAATGGATGTAATGATAATAATGACGTGATTTTATTTATTAAATGTATGGATGGTAAATAATGTATGCATATTTGTGTTGGATAGATGATAGTGTAATAGTGTAATGAGAATAATGGTAAAAATGAACATGATGTACCCTATGGCACGATTTAATTCATAATTTATTTGATGCATGAATGATAAAATGGATGATGAGATGATGATTCCTACATGTTTTTGATGATTTTTGGATTTTATGTTAAGTATACTTAGTCTAATTTGTGGATTAGATAATCATTTATTGGAACCCTTTATGTAGCAAATACTCTGCAGATAATGCAAAATGAGGAATGCAATCTAATTTTAACATGCAATTATATGCAAAACGATTGTCATTTTAACAATATCTTTGTGCTTTTTGTCATCATAGAGCTTTATTGAATGTTGAAAGTGAATACAAGCGTTAATGGTATATGATAGACCAATGATGACCTAAGTACTTATTTCATGATTTTTAATTTTTGATATTGCAAGAAAACACAAGCATCTAGGTATGATTGAACCGAGATGACCTAAGCATTCATTGTGTAAATAGGCAATGATTAATCATTTCAATGTGTGAATTCTGAATTTCATCGATGATACATTTGCATAGCACATCCCCCGACAATTCATACATTTATATAATTAACTTACAAAAAGGAAATAATAAAAACATCATTCTTTTTCCTTGTTCCTCTAGTTCAATACATCATTGGAAAACTCCAAAGAAATGATAATCAAAAGTTATTTTATCCAGTGTTTACTTAGAGTGTTTCATTCATTATTCAGATTTTAGATCATCCATCCTGATTTTTTTGATGTTTTTGGATTTTTGAGATTTTGGACCAAAGACTTAACCTAGTAACCTATCTTAGGGGTCTCGGGGGCTGATCAAAGATTAGCCTTGCCTACGTTACCACACAGAGACCACGTAGTTCGATTGACACAGACCTATGTTTTTCAATTTTGCTTTTCTAGACTTAACTTTTCGACATGTTTTTGGATTTTTGATAATGATATGGATGGTTGATGCCTTTGATGATGACTGACGTTGCACTTTGATCTTTGTTTTCATTTTTTTGTTATACTGTTATTTTCCCTTTGGTGAAAGTGATGTTATTGTTGCCCCTAGTGATATCCAGATGTTGCCCCCAAGCTTTGGAGTGATACTTGGCTATGAAAATGATTTTGATATGGATGCAAAGTGGCAAGATGACTGACATGTGATGGAATGGTATTGACTGCCAGACTAATGATCTTGATATATATCAAAATAGATGGGAAAGCTGATGTTAGAATCACATACAACACCTATTTCCAAGTTTTCACCATATTCTTTGATTACACTCTTCGTGTTTTTGTATTTTTGTATTTTCTCTTCTTTTTTTTTCTTTTTTTCTTTTTTTGTAGTGTTTTGTATATTTATTATTTTTGTGTTACCAAGATGCCTGTTTGCTAGGTTTTCATCAAGGAAACAATTTTCAGAAGTTTGAACCGTGCACTAGGAGATTCAAGCATAGAATTTTTAGAGATGAATAGTGTTGATAGGTTCATCAAAAAAATCCCTTTCAGATGTTGATAGTTGATATGCTCTTGATCCATATACTGATGTGATGAAAAAGGGACCAAGCTAGTTAGGCTCAAATTTTCCTTTCTGCTCTCTATCTTGCTGATTCCTAGGATTCTCTTTTAGTACCAAATAACCTACTTGAAAGATCCTTTGCTTTACCCTATGGTTGTAACTTCTTGACATCCTCTGTTGATAAGTCGTTAGATGATTAACATCTTGTTGATGATGCTCATCCAACAATTCCAGTTCCTGTAGTCTAGATACCCTATAGTCTTCATCTAATATGATACCTCTAAGTGATACACAAAGGGATGAAATCTCAACTTCAATTGGTAATATGTCTTCTGACCCATATACCAAGGCATATGGTGTAGCTCCCATTGGTGTTATGATGCTTGTTCTGTAGGCCCATAGTGCAGGATTGAGTTGAACATGCCAGTCACGTCCAACATCATTAACCATCTTTTTGAGAATTTTGAGTATTTTTTTGTTTGAGGCCTCTACTTGGCCATTCCCTTGAGGATAGTATGGTGTTGAAAACCGATGTTGGATATGACATTTATCACATAGCTCTTGGACATCTTGATTCTTGAATGATCGTCCATTATCAGTGATAATGGATTGAGGGATTCCATACTGACATATGATGTAGTTCAAAATGAAAGAGGAGGTTTGCTTCCCAGTGATGGTAGTAAGAGGTACTACTTCAATCCATTTTGTGAAATATTATGTAGTTTTTATAATGAACTTGTGTCCATTAGATGAAGATGGATTGATTTTCCCTACTAGATCAAGGCCCCATTGACAAAAAGACCATGTTGATGTGAAGGGATGCAATTCTTGTGCTAGTGTATGAATCAAATTGCTGTGAATCTGACACTTTTGGCATTTCTTAACAAACTAATATGATTCTTTCTCCATGCATTGCCAATAATATCCCAAATGGAGGAGTTTCTTAGCTAGAGTCATCCCACTCGAGTGAGTACCACAAATACCCTCATGAACCTCTCGTAGGGCCATTTCAGATTTGTTGTGTTCTAGACATCGGAGTAAAGTACCATCAAGACCTCAATGATAAAGTATGTCAGTGATTAAAGTATGTCATGCGGATTGGCGGATGAAGTTTCATTTTTGGTTCCTGGATAAGTCAGGAGGAAGGACATTGTTTTTTAGATAGGCATAGATTGTTTCATAGATGGAGGTTTCTATGGTTTCGATATGGCAGATGGTAGCGGAGTCCTAATTATTATGAGAAGGACATGATACTTGTTCTACCATAAATTCATAACAAACACATTTCTCAGGCAATTGTAGTAATGAAGCAATTGTTTCCATAGCATCCGCAGCTTTGTACTCAGCTCTTGGGATTTGATCAAACTTGATACTGACAAAGGATTGTTTCAGATTATCTATTTTTTGCTTGTAGGGCCTCAACTTCTCATATTTGGTTTGATATTCATCATTCACTTGATAAATAACTAGTTGAGAGTCCCCATATACCTGTAAGTCTGTGATTTTCCACTGAATTGTTGTTTTGACCCCAATGATTAATGCTTCATATTCTGCCACATTATTTGTACACTGGAACATTAATTGATATGACTTTGGAATGGTGTGTCCTTGTGGAGAAATGAACAAGATCCCTGCTCCTGATCCTCTCTATGTATATGATCCATCAAAATATAATACCCATTGTTGGGGTATTATTGTCATGATATCTACATCTGGAAACTCTATTGTCATTGATTGATCATCTGGTAGAGGAGCCTCTGCTAATTGTTCAACAATTTCCTGTCCCTTGATTGCCTTTCTCTCTACATACTGAATGTCAAATTCACTTAATAGCATGACCCACTTTGCCTGTCTACCTATTAGGGCAACTTTACTGAGTAGATACTTTAAAGGATAGATCTTTGCTATTAACTTTATTGTATGAGTTAACATGTAGTGTCTCAGCTATTGAGTAGAGAATACCACCATCAAGAAAGATTTCTCTATGAAAGTTTAATTGATTTCATATCCATTCAATGTTTGGCTGATATAGTAGATAGCATGTTCTTTTCCTTCATTATCCTCTTGTGCTAAAAGTGCCCCCAATGAGATATCTATCATAGCAATGTACAATATGAGTGGTAATCCTTCCATGGGTGGCATGAGAATGGGTGGTGACACTAGATACTATTTGATTTGATTGAATGTTGTTTCACACCCTTCATCCCATTTGAAAACAATGTTCTTATGCAATAGATGATTGAAAGGATGACTTTTATTTGCTAGCTAGGAGATGAATCTTCTGATTGATTGGAGCCTTCCCTATAGTGATTTGAGTTGAGTTATGTTCCTAGGAGGTGGCATCTCCATAATTGCTTTGACTTTTGCTGGATCCACTTCTATACCTTTTTTCGAGACAATGTACCCTAGCAGTTTTGCTGATGTGACCCCATTTCTTGGGGTTTAACCTAACATTGAATTTCTCCATCCGTGTGAAGATTTTTTCTAGGATATGTAGATGTCCTTCCCTAGTAGTAGATTTTTCCAAGATTTCATCCACGTACTCGTCCATGAGGGTGTGCATCATATCATGGAAGATTGTCATCATTGCTCTTTGATAAGTGGCTCCTGCGTTCTTTAGACCAAATGGCATGACATTCTAGCAGAAGGTTCCCCATGGGCATGTGAAAGCTGTCTTTTCTTGATCTTCAGGATCTATTTTTATCTAATTGTATCCTGAGAAATCATCCATGATTGACAACATGGCATTCCCAACTATTAAGTCCATGATGATGTCTATGTTTGGTAGTGGAAAATCATCCTTCAGACATGATTTATTTAGGTCCCTGAAATCTATACATATCCTGATACTATTGTCTAGTTTTAAAACAGGAACAATATTTGATATCCATTCGACATAATCTATAGACCGTATGAATCCAACATCCAATAATTTATTTAGCTCTGTTTTGACCATCAATGCGATGTGAGGATGCATTTTTATTAATTTTTGCTTGACAGGCTTGATTCCTGTGGGCAAAGACAAGTGATGCATAAGAAGATTTGAGTCTAAGCCTAGCATATCAGAATATGACCAAGAGAAGTTGATGCTTCTTTGTTTAAAGAATTGGATGAATTCTTGTCTTTCTTGTTCTATCATGGATTCCACCAGATGTAAGATTTTTGCCTTGTCTTCAGTACCAATAATCACAAACTATGTCGGTTCCACTAGGACTGATGATCTTTCATGATAGTGTTCTGGAAGAGTGTCAAATCTTCCATCCTTTAGTGCCTCAGAAAGGTTTTCACTATTAGATGCATTCTTTATTTTTACTTTTTCCAGATCTAATGCTGCCATTGAATGGTTTTCACCATTATATCTATTTTCCCTGTTGTTATTTTTGTAACTGGATGATTTGACACCCTCCTGCCGAGTCGTGTTGTTATGAGTATTATAGATAGAAGTTGTACCAAGTTCAACATGACATAGGAAGTTTATGATGGCATCATCATTCGTAAATATTGGTATATTCAAAGGTTTGATAGGTTCCCAGTCAATGAGTTCAAGATGGATTAATGGCATTTGGTTATCAAATTTTTGCAAGGCGATGGTTGTAAGGGTGTGGACAACCATTTTATCATGTTTGTTTATTGGAATATCGAGGTCCGTGATGGTACTTTCTTCCAGATCACCCAATCCACTCAAATTCTGCTCATCCCCACTCAAATCATCGATATATAGTGAACCTTCCATGAGTGGTCTAGACCCAGATCCTTGGCCCTCCTCACACATAGGTGTATATTTTTGGATTACGTCGACTTGAATATAAATGAAAAATAGATCAGAATACAATGCCCACTCATATTCATTTGATTCAGTTTCGGAGCCATCCCAAAACTGAAGGATATTTTCTACAGCTGTCTTTGTTAATTCCTTCTTCTCTTCCTCAGAGTATCCTAGACCTAGCTTCTCTTTTGTGTGGAGAGTGAGGGGTGTAATAGGCTCTGTGATTCCATCCTTTCTTAATCCAATGGGTCCTTGTCCTTCATATCCCATTTTTTCTAAAATAACTTTTCCTTTTCCATATTTATCGGTGTTAATGGTGATATTTTTGATACTGACATCTGATGTAGAGGGCTCCTCATCTTTGTATAGCCAATCCAGGATTGCTTTGTTGCTTGTTTCATCCTCTATTTTACCCTTTTTGACAAACCTTTCGTCTAGAGCTATAACTGGTAATGATGTTTGAGACTTGATCATAGACGGCTGACCATATGTTGTAGGAGATGGCATTAACTGTGATAGGTTAAGCGATTGCTCCATAGAATATGTTCCCATCCATTTGTCCTTCAGTTGGATTTTCTCTTGAAACTTGTGTGATAAAGAAGTTTGTTGATCTGGTTTATCTATTGATTGAATTTCAATAGGACTTGTCTCTTTTTCTTTACCCTTCTTTTCTACCCATTTAGTAGTGATGCTTGGACATTGTTCATCTTTGGATGATGATGCTTCCATGTTGTGTGGTATGAAGGTATCTTGAGAGATCCTAAGGGTATCACAATGTTGAGGGTGATTGCAATCAACAGATATAGTCACCTCTCGTCCATTTACTAGGAACTTCAAACATTGATGATATGTCAAAGGTACAACTTTCATTTCATGGATCCATGGTCGGCCCAAGAGAATGTTGTATGTTAATTCTTTCTCCAACACTTGACACACAATATATTTCATCATGGGCCCCACTTGGATGGGTAATACAGTCAAGCCTTTAGACGATCTCTCTTCTTCATCATATGCTTTAATAGTCATTTTTTTGTGAGAATCAATAGCATCATCTGAATATCCTAGTGCATGGATTAGCTTGAGAGTGCAAATATTTAGACTATATCCCCCATCTATTAAGACTCTCTTGACACGGTGATTGTGGATTAAGACCTCAATATGGAGTGTTGTATTATGGGGATGGTTCAACGAAATATCATCCTATTCGGAGAATGATAGACAATGTGGGGTAGTCAAATGTCCCACCATAGCTTGAAATTGACACACATCTAGATTCTTTGGTACCGTAGTGGCAACTAAATCTTGTTTGAGAACCTCCTTATGTGATGGTGATATTTTAAGGAGCTCTAGTATTGATATCTGAGCAAGAATCCTTTGCAATTGATCGATGATGTTATAGTGAGATGGAGGTGGAACTGCGTGTGTAGACCCAATTCCTTTTAACATGACCTTAGCTTACCCCCTAGTCGTTACATTTATTGGTTGATGCTCTTGATGTTCTCTGATTTTTATGACATTGATTTGATTATCAGAGTTTGATATGTTTGGGAGTAAGTCTAATGGAGTAGTGTTGTTGATTTTGGGTCTGTCAATGTTGTGGCCAACTATGTGATCACTCTCTATTCTAGATAGACAAAGCATTTTTGTGTCAAAGACATGGTTGATATTATTCCCTTTGTTGTTTGAAGATGGAGATGCTCCTTTGTCATAGTTTGGAAAAGGGTCTTTGAAAGCCAAGTGATCATTGTTGTTTTGTGGTGTTTCCACGTATGCTTTATTGTTGTCAATCAAATCTTGTATCACATGTTTTAACTCCATACAATCATTAGTTTTGTGACCCTTGTTGTTATGGAAGTTGCAATAATCAGCATCATTCCACCATGATAGTTTGACCTTAGGATCCCAGAATCGGGCTTCTCTTGCAGTGATAAGGCCACTAGCGAGTAGTTCTTTCATTTTGGATTCTATCGATTGGCCTAAAGGTGTGAACCTTCACCAATTTGATGGTTTCTGATATGGTTGTGCCTTGACGATCTCGTTGTTATGTATGATATTTGGCTTGACAAGTTGATCATTGTTTTGATTCTTTGATGTAGATGCTGTCAAGTTAAAAACTGGTTTGACATTTGAGGAATCATTTGTTGTTTCATTGATAGTTGTGTTGTGATTCTTTTGCCAAAATTTCAGCTTATCACTACTTGAGTATTGATTTGAGGAGTTACCTGTGTTGTTTGATTTATTGTTAAATTTTTTGATAAATCCTCTTTTGATGAATGCTTCCTTAATTTTGAGACCGTTTTTGATGACTTTCTCAAATGTGGGAGGACATTGTAGTTCCAGTCTATAACTCATCTCTTTCATTAAGTTGTCAATAAACAACTCTATCTTTTCTTCCTCTGGAATTGATCTAGGATATCTAGTGAACAAGTGTTGCCATCTTTGGAGAAAAGATAAGAACGTTTCCCCCTTGTTTTGCTTTAGATTATAAAGATCCTTGATTGTTACATCGTGTTGGATGTTGGAGTATTGAGAGATAAATATGTTGACGAGTTCCTCAAAATTTCTGATATCGGGTTTTAACTTTGAAAACCACTCCATGCATGATCCTCCCAAACTCCTTGGGAATAGTCTCATTAAGTAAGTCTCCTCTTGGGAAAACTCAAGACTCATTGTTTTTAATTCTCTGATCTAATCAATTGGATCCGTTCTTCCATTATACTTATCATATTTTGGGATCTCACAATGTCTTGGAAAATGTATCAAGTTGACCATTACATCGAAAGGATAAGGACAAATGTCCTGTATCGTATATCTCTTGGTAGTCCCTTTCGTCATATCTTGTATTTGCTGTTGTAACAGTTACATTTGAGATGTTAAAGCGGCATTTGGATCTATCATTTGTGTAGGTTGCAAAATTTCAGTCTCACTTGTGGTAGGTGCTTCCTTTAGATGGTTTACGTCAAAGTCTTTGGGAAGTTTGGCACCTGATTCAGCCAACATCAAAAGATATTTCTCCATATCTTGTTCTAGAATATTTTCCATAAATATATGGAACTTGGGATCTTGTTGAGCTGCTTGGATGTCCTCTGGATTTATTTCATTTTTATCGTTTTGGTTCAGATTGTTCCAAGGATTTTCCTCTGCCATTCTTGGGATTTTAAAATTTCTTGCTCTAAGAATCTCTGTGTTTGGGACCTAGTGAAGATTGGCATACAAAATTTAACCCTTTCTTCCAAAATGTTGATCTTCTATGCTGAAAATGTCAATTAGAACTTTTAACTAAGTCAAATGAGATGACAAATCTTATTGATGAGACTATGTTAAAAATTTGATTGCTATACTTAGTTTTGTGATGAAGGATGATAATATCTTGATGATGAAACTTCAGTGTAGTAATCATTTGTGTATTGATTTTGACACTTGTGATTTACAAGATCTTGTTTTCAGTTGATAAGATTGAAAGTTTGTATAAACCTATCTGTTTTCGGTCTATAGACAATGATTCTGATAAAAATAAATTTAATTCTGATGAAAACTGTGGATAAAATGACAGACTGATTGACTGGTAAGAATTTTGAACTCTCTATTTTGAAAGCGCTAAAACAGAGGAAAAAAGCACTATTTCCTAGAAGCGCTAGAATAGAGTTCCGAAGTGCTGAAATAGGTGACAAAAGCATTACTTGACATAAGCGCTGAAATAGTGTATGGAAGAACTGTAGAATTTGATGAAAGTGCTAAAACAGTGCATGAAAGCACTATAGAATTTGATGAAAGCACTATTTTACTAGAAGTGCTAAAATATAGACTGTAAGCGCTGAAACAGTGCTCGAAAGCGCTATTTCATAGAAGTGCTAAAACAGTGACCAAAAGTGCTGAAACATGTTTCCAGAATGCTTAAAACAGAAGTTTCAGATTCTCTATTGTAAAATCTGATCTGGTCTTGTGGCATACTGTATCAGGGATTTCAGAAGATAAGAAGGATGTATGCACTGACTATAGTTGTGATATTGAGTGAGAGCTCTTCTTTGAAAGAAGGCTCGTGAATAGGGTGGTTCTACCGCGTAATCTAATGTGTGACCCCTAGCAAAATTGTGATATTTGTGAATGAATGTTCTATGTTGTAAGAAGATTTTCCAATTTTGATATAGAAAACATTTTTTTCTCAATTTATTTCTATAACTGAGAGGTTTCTTGGGTTTTGTGACTTTGATTTTTCTCTTGATAAATGTGGTGGACTTTCACTTTCGCAGCATGGATTTTCTGATATAGTTTGACTTTGTTGGTTTTTACGATGATATTAAATATGATTTTAATGAATTTGTGAAAACACAACAAGCAATTGTGAATATTTTTAACTGAATAGATCATGTATGTTCAAGAATCATGAATGATTCTTATTGATTTTGACGAGTTGTTTTAACAATTGTACACAAATCAAACAGACTCACACTTAAGGACAAGTAGGTCATCATTATACTCATAGCCCACATCTTGAATTACGTTGACTCACACAGCCGTTTCACCCCCTAGAGGGCGCCCGTGTTTTTGTCATTGCCAAGTGCATACTCAAAGTGACAGAAGTGGATACCGAATCTCTTGAGCAAGCGGTCCCTGGTAATTATATGGTGAGTGTCTTGGGGGCAGATTCTTCCCTCCCCTTGCACCATGAGTATGACAATGTATGGATACTGACTCGGCGAGAAACTACTCTATGGTTCATAGATAAGGTTTTTGTTCGGTACGACAAATAGATAAAATCCCTCAGGAGACCTCCCAATCTTTAGAACAAAGATTTTGGGGATGGTTATCTTGTTCACTACCATCAAGTTGGACTTTCATCAACAACTTGCATTTTTATTAGAGTGGGTTGGAAAACCTAGCTTTGGTTGTTCCCACTTAGGTCGTTCCCGTAGGGTGAGTACTTTTTCCCACTACGGCAGGCCTGCTAAAGGATTTAACAAAGCATAAATAACATGAAGTAAAAGTGAATCTGGCACTTTGGTCACCCAGTTAAGGGGAGAGCATAAGCTTAATCACCACAAGCACAAGGTATAAGTTTGTTTTGTTTTAAGCCCAAAAAGAAATTTTATAATCTATGTGAAGGGGTTGCTTCACAGAAATCATGATGTTCTTTTTAACTTCTACTGTAAGAATGTGATGACTATCCTAGGATTGATAGATTTGCTTTAAGAAAAACAAGAAAATGACTATCCTAGGATTGATATATTTTAGGAACTTTGAAGTGACTATCCTAGATTGATCAATTTTAGTCCAATTGTGAAAATAAAATAAAATCTAGCTGCGGATGCATCGGATCCAAACTGATTTTACAAAAGCACTAGAATATTGCCTTGAAGCGCTAAAATAGTTACTCTGATGCACTAAAACCCGAAAACGCTGAAACAGGACCCCGAAGTACCGAAGTTTTCCCTGGAAGCGCTAAATCACCCGAAGGGCTAAAATAGTGACTGGAAGCGCTAAAGTTTGAAAGCACTAAAATAGTGACCAGAAGTGCTAAAACTTTCGGCAGAAGCACTACAAGAAAAACATGTCGAGAACCTGTGTGATACTTTCCAGAAAATTTTCAAAATTGGAAAGAAATTGGGGTTAATGCCCCACAGTGGGCGCCAAATTGTAAGTGTGAATAAGTGAATAAGCACAAAAGACACTTCTTAATATGAAATTATATCAATAGACAAGTTAAATGAATCAATTCAAAGGAATTATCTATCAAAAGCGTCATATTGCTCTCTATCTCCAAAGATTTATTAAATCCTGATTGCTCTCAAATTGTTTAAGCAAATAAGACTATTAAAATGACTATTCAAAGAACGAGATGATGCTAATGCAATACTAAATAATAAAATGTGAACTAGCATATATGAAATAGATAATTGCAACTACATGAGGCAACCATGGTTGAAAAATTGATTGCTTGATGCTTGATGTGTGAATGCTTGATGCTTGATCCTTGATGCTTGAATTCCTGCAGAGTAAGAGTACATAAACTTGATTATCTAGATTTTTTTTGCTTGGTTCAGTGAGGTTGTATTTATAGATTTCCTAGCTGTAGAAATGCACAGGGAAAGCTTTGAGAGGCTTGGATTCAATCTAAAGAATTGAATGGTGAGAGATGGAGGAGATTGAGAGAAAGATGAAGATTGTCTCTACCCATGAAAACACTAGGCAAGAGAAGAGGAAGGATTGATGGAGGAGGATTGAGAGATCAAATTCTAAATTTGTCTCCAATTTGTCTCCAAAACTTCCTGTGAAGTTTCAATCAATTAATTTTGACATATTTTAGACATGATTTAGACATAGGATATCTAATTCATTTTTGAGAGAATATAGATGGAATATTCTTTGTGCTTTAATTCAAATATTTTGATTTATTTAAATTAGCAAAAGAGAGATAAATAATTTAATAAAACGAACTATAGAAGTTGTTTATTAAATTAAACAGAAGAATAGGACAATTAATCAATAAAGTATTTTGTCTTTATTTAATTAATTTTAAGATGGATGTGATAGATTGAAATAGGGATTTGATAATTAAATCGAAAAGAGTATTTAATTTTGTTTATATAATAAAGATGAATTTAAATGTGAACTATATAAATAAATATTTCTATTTATTCAAAAGTAGAGGAAATTAGGATAATTAATCAAATAATTCGTATTTAATTAATTGGATGCTCTAGACCAATTTTAGGTGTATACAAGTTCTATGCTTTCTTACTTAGTTATCATGTTTTCTAGGTTAGTAATTTTATGCTTTCTACTTTAGTGACTCTTAACTTATTTTAAGAAAAACTATTTTCGAGTTAGATAGTTAAGTGGCCTTAGGTTAAAGACTAAGATTAGCCGCTCTAAAAAGATAGAAAATTCTAAGGGAGATATTCAAGTCTTCTTCTGTTGAAAACTGCCTTGGACACTGCCCAATCGACATATTGAACTTTTATCCTCTAAAGTAATGGGACCTAATGACAACCTATTAGAGAGAGAGAGTTTTGTCATTTAATTTATTGCATTTTGTTATATGAGATATTATCTAAAAGGGAGAGATTCATTCCTTACTTTCTTATTTTATAATTCTATTAATTCAATACATTCTATTATATAATATATTGCTCGACAATAAGATCCATTAAATTTTTTGTATAATATTGTACCAAAATTTATTCACTAAAAATATATTTTAAATTTCTCTCTTTTCTTTTAGAAACATCCTTACAATTGAAGCAATAAAATCTAAATGTCATACTATTTAGTTTATTGTGAGGGCCATGCTAATGTAGTGTAGGGAGGAAAACTTCAAACAATCACAATTTGATCAAACTCAAACAATTCTTCAACTCTTACAACCCTATCTTAGCAACTTTTCATAATTATGTCCTATTCTCTATTAGAGTAATTGGTTATTTACTTTATTAATTAAACAATATTTGTTTAATTACTTAAAGTTCCCTTTTACCTTTTTTTCACTTAAGCTAACATTAGGTGCATAGTAATTAATTACTTTATTAATTATTATTGTGCAAGCCTAGGGTTTTACTTTTTAGAGTTTTCACCTATATGTGGTTGAAAACTATCTTTTGTATCATTATTCATTTTACATTTTGGGTGAATATAGAGCTCCACATTCTTGAGCATTTTCTTTGTTGCTTCTCTTTGCTTCTCCTTGTAACAGGTATTATTTTCTTGTAGAGGTCACTGGGCTCCTATGAAGTTGTATCTTCTCAACTCCAACATGGTATTAGAGCTTTAGATCTGCAACTGCTTGTTCTTGTTTTGAGTTTTTTGCATTGGAAGTAGATCTAGGGTTCTAAGGTTTTTTTTCGTGGATTTAGCATACTCCTATTTTTGGGTTCACTTTGGGCCCAAACAGATAGTTCCATTGGATTCGTAGCACCCAAAAACCCCTAAATCGACTGTCAATTCATTGATATTGGTTACAGTCGATTAGGGAAGCAAAATTTTTTTCCCCTAAGGCCGTACGGCCCCAGGGCCCTCCGTTTGCAAAAAAAACCTAAGGTTTTTTATTAAATTTTGCACAGACAATGCAAATTCTATTGGCCACTAGCCACACCGCTAGTCGGCCACTACCTAGCCACTGCGCTGGCCGACCACCACCCATGCTACTCAGTCGCTGCTCGCAATGCTCGGCCATCGCGCCGCCCTCGTCCGCCGTGCCGCCCGCACCGCTCGGCCACTCCCCCGACCTTCATCAACCCCATGGGCTCTAAGCTCTACCAACACCCCTTTCAGCCTTTCCACCACTCACTTGAGGTCATGTGGTGACCAGGCACTAAGTGCTCAGCCGTCAGCGACATGCGTAGCCCCTTGAGGGCTTAACTCTACCCGACCAGGTCATGTGGGTGACCAACACCTTGCCGACAGCCCTTGAGGGCTTATCTTGATAGCATCAGGGTCATATGCATAACTAGGGGCCGTGCACCCAACACCTAGCCACCAGCCCCTTGGTCGTCAATGTGACCAGGTGCCGAAGGATTTTTTAGCCCCTAAGGGCTGTGTAAGTTTGTTTTTGACCTTTTTGAGTAGCTTGCACTAAATCGGGCGTAAAATGGGTATTTTTTCTTGGATTTTTGAAAACAAGATATCACCGGAAAGCTGGTTTTGGCGCCATTTTAGTGGTACTGGTAATTTATTTTTATTTTTCCATTTTTTAGTCGTTTTGTCCAGTAAAAGTCAGAACTTGAGTTTTTCACTCCTGAGGACATATCTTTTGCATCCTAACTTTGTTTTGCGCAAACGAATAGGAATTGGAAAGATTTTATAGTGATCTTTCTAGATATTCAATCTATTTTATCAGAATATTTACCAGGTATTTTTTATGCAGCTTTGTGTATTTTTACACTTTGCTCAATTACTTGGTCATTCTGGCTCCTACATGGGTTTTGTTTGCCTTGGATGGGTTATGTTGATATGATTTATCATTGCTAAGATCATTAGTCTCTGAATTTTTCATTTGAAGAGTTATCATGGGTTTTTCTACTCACCCTTCAGTTGTTCTTCTAGAACGGGGTAATTATGAGTCTTGGGCAAAGGGTATACTTACACATTGTAGGTGGCTTAATCTTTTACCTTATTTGTATGATCTCATACCTGAACCAGCCACTTTAGAGGAAAAATTAGCATGGGACATCTTTAGAAATCACATAGTAGGAATTATATTGTGTAGTGTTGATCATGACACTGTGTTGGCTATATCGGACATTGATTGTCCTCACCCACTTTGGACATGTCTTTGGGAGATCTATGGAGACCCAATTCTCTCTCCATTCCCAGAGGATTCTGCTTCAGATTGTCTCTTACCCATTGCTTGGAGAGAGAATACACCATTTGATCATGATACTTTAGAGGAGCTTGAGTATTTAGACACCCTTACATGTTCCGATGGATCAGAGGTTTGTCTCACAGTTCCTACTCTTCAGACTAAGACTTCATCAACATCTCCTGTTGTTCTTAATTCAGTGTAGCAGGGAATCATACATCTTCCAGACATAGCTGCTTTGGACTCTTATGTTGCAGACATATCTTTCTTGTTTGTGGAGTCCTATATTGCAGATTTGGAGGATTATTTTGAGGACATTCATCTCCTCTACCTTGACAGTCAGGTTATCACTATTCACCCACCATTATCCGTGCATTAAGAGGTTGCATTTCAGGATTCTCCACATCAGTTTGGATTTGACATCATTTGTTTTAGTTCAGACAGTGAGATTCTTCAACATCCTATCATGGCACACATCTTGAGACAAATTGGTTCATCACTCTTCACAGGGTTTCTTCGACATCATCCTTTGGATCCGTTTTTTCCCAAGGGAAGGAATATCATTTGATGCTTCAGTATCTCCTTTTGGATTCTACATCAGGCATCTACCATTGTGACAGGAGTTTCTTCATTGTGGGGGGGCCTTCTTCTCTCTTTCTATCTCTCCTATGGAGACCATTGTACATGTACTTATATGATAGAAGTTGTCTATGGGGGGTATCATGTTATCCACCTCCTATCCTTCTTCATTAGTGCATTGCATTCCTTCCTTGCATTCTATTTTGGGGAGGAGTTTTGTTCCCACTGGGTTTTCTCCTTTACCCCGTTTCATTTAGTTTGCATTGATTTTGTACATGGGTACCTGATCTGGCCTTGTTGCCGAGACCCATTGCTTTTGCTTTCAGTAGCTTCTTCTAGGTTTTAGCTTCTCCCTAAGTCTAGCTTAAGGGGGGGTGTTAGAGTAATTGGTTATTTACTTTATTAATTAAACAATATTTGTTTAATTACTTAAAGTTCCCTTTTACCTCTTTTTCACTTAAGCTAACATTAGGTGCATAATAATTAATTACTTTATTAATTATTATTGTGCAAGCCTAGGGTTTTCCTTTTTAGGGTTTTCACCTATATGTGGTTGAAAACTATCTTTTGTATCAATATTCATTTTACATTTTGGGTGAATACAAAGCTCCACATTCTTGAACATTTTCTTTGTTGCTTCTCTTTGCTTCTCCTTGTAATAGGTATTCTTTGCTTGCAGAGGTCACTGGGCTCCTATGAAGTTGTATCTTCTCAACTCCAACATTCTCCTTGTAGCATATCAAATAGAGAAAATTGTGCATATCTTTGAGAAGAGATCACAAACCACAAAAGTATTGAATTTTCAAACCCTTTAAGGAATTCTTAAACATATCTCATTTGTGTATATGGTTGTTTCATACCTTCACCTTCAAAATAGGACTACTATGTTGGAAAATGACTCAATTTTACCTGTTTTCCAAAGCAACACAAAAAAGAAACAATCTTCCAACCCCAAAACCTTATTCCTTGACTTCAACTAGGTCAAAAATAGATAGATTCAAAAACTTTCATCAAGAGAAATGTCTACAAAGTCATCAAAACACAAAACCCTTGTTTTAGGCCAAATTAGGCTTACACATGAGAGGGTTTATGGAAAATACAGCCTCCACACCTTTTCTCACCCTTCCAATTCCTTAAACACATCACAATAGGTTTTACTATTCTCATTCAACCTTTACAAACCACTTCTCAAGAGGATTCCAACCAATTCCAACCTCTAGCCACCAAATTAGGCCATAAATTAATGAAATATCAACTAGGGCATCATACAAATTCCTTCAAATGGCCTTCCCTACCCCTAAAAAACACAAAAACTGAAATAATAAATCTAAAGGAGCCATTCCACCAAGCTAGAATAGGTTTCACAAGGTGGAATGGCTTAGGGTTCCATTTTACCCTCTCAAAACCTCAAATTCTGAGTTTACAGGTCACTTACTATAATTTGGAAATAAAATTCTTGAAACTCCATGAAAAAAATTCAAACAAAATCCAAAACCTTATGATTTCATGCCACCATTATTTTCAATGCATTTTAGACCAAGAACACTCAGTATAGATTTGTACAAATCTTTGGAGCAATAATTTTACAGAAAACACACAGAAATTTGAAGGTTTCTTATTGCCTTTCACCAAAAATCAATTCTAGAACCTGTATTTGACCCAAAAAAAATGTATTTAAACCTTGGACATCAAAAACAAACTACCACAACTGACCCAAACTACCTTTTGAACTTCATGACTGTTGGTCTTCCTTTTTCGCATTTTTGCAACTTTTACAACATTGCAATGTGATAACTTTTCAAGATTTTGCAACATTAGTAAGACTAAACCCAAATGTCTCCAATTACATCATAAATGGTCTATTATGACCTTATTGCATAACTTTAAGACTCAATAAACCTAAAACATATCACAAGACCTTATTTGACCATATTTACATGATTTGACATGGTGCCCCTACACCATACACTTGGACTGAAAAGAATTCAAGTCCCTTGAGGACTGTATTGCATCAAAAACATGTTTTCTCTTATCGTTAAATGATCTCCAAGCTGTACCTCCACCTGGTGACCCCTTCCAATGAGTCAAGAATTGAAAGCATGCACTATCTCTTTCTTTTGACTAGGTCTTTCCTTGAAATTTTTCTCCTCTACTTGATGGATGTTGTCTAACTTTCTCTTCATTTGGAAATGATGCTAAACTTGTCTTCAAACCTGCCAACAAACTTGTACCATCCTTGTCTTGAACTATCCTCTCCCTTAATCTTGAAAAATACTTGAACTCAGTCAATTGTCCTTGCCATTCACCTTTAATCATTTCAACTTTTACCTTCATTGCTTGTCTCATATGTTTTTCCCCTAGAACCTCTATCTTATTAGGTTGAAAAACCTTTGTATTGAAAAAACTTAACTGTCCACTAACCTCCTTTGAAACCAAAGAACAAAGCACTATTCCTATCATGATCTTATCATGAAAATATTGCATTTCCATAATCAATTCATCCTTGAACTTATCTTTATCTATTTTTATCACCAACTCATCATCTTTTTTTCCCAACACTAAATCACTCTTCAAAATTACTTTCTTAGCATCATCTTCTTTTGTAGCGGTTGCACACTCTTTATGTTTGTCTTCCTCATGCCTTATAAACTCCTTCTTACCCAACATTATAACCTTAGTTGCCTTACCTTATCCTTTACCATCCTTTACCAAAGGAGTTAATGTAAAAGTGGTTCTATCCTTTTCAATAGCATAAGTATTGTGTCTACCATCATAAATTTCATGTCTATCAAACTGCCATGGTCTTCCAAACAACAAATGGTAACAATCCATAAGCAACACATCACAAAGAATTATGTCCTAATATCCACCAACATTATACTCAACCCAAGCTTGTTCACTCACTAAAACAGATTGACTTTCATTCAACAAAGACACTTTATAAAGTGTTTCATGAGGTACCTTTTCTAACTTCAGTTTATTAACCATCTCTATAGATACCATGTTATCAACACTCACTGAATCTATTACTACTTTGCATACCTTTCCTTTTCACTTGCAAGTGGTCTTGAAAAGTGTTATCCTTTGTGTTGATTCTTTCTCCTTGGATTCTTTAGGGAGTTTTCTTCTAACCATCAAATATTCCCTAACTTTTGGAGTAGCAAGCTGATTAGGAGAGTTCACACTTTCACAATCATCCTCTTGCACCAATTGAACTATTTTATCACCACCATTTGAAGTAGAAGCTCATTTCTCTAGAAATTTCCATGCTAGATGACCAAACTGATTGCAATGGTAACACCTTCCTAAAAATGAACTTGAACCTCTACCTTGTCCAAATCTTCCTCTGAAACCTCGAAAGCCACCTCTTTGATCAGAAACTTGGTCTTTATAGGTTTTCCTTGAACCTCTTCCTCTACTAGTGTTGTATCTGCCTCTTCCTTGTCTTTCTTTCCTTATTTTTAGCTTCTCCTCTGCCCTAGCAGCCAACTGAAAACATTCTTCAACTATCTTTGGCATAGCCAAACTCAATTCATCTTGAAGTTGAAATCTCAACCCACACATATACCTTGCTATCTTTTCATTTTCATCTTCAACACGACCAAACCTAATACTAAACTTGTGAAATTATTTAGCGTGGGCCATGACATCCTTTTCCCTCTACCTTAAGCTTGAAAATTCTTAAAATTTTGTATTTCATGATCACTTTGCAAAAATTGACTCTTAATCTTTGACACCATCCTATCCCATGAACTGATTTTTGTTTTCCCCTTCTTCACTCTTTCCTCTTGAACATAATTCCATCATGTCAAAGTAATACCTTTCAACTTAGTTTGGAAAACTTTACCTTATATTCTTCAACAACCTCCTTATACTCAAAGTAGTTGTCTAGTGCATCTATCCAATCCAATACCTCTTCAACATCCAATTTTCCATTGTACATTGGCACATCTATTTTCTCACCAAAATAATCTCCTCTAACAGGCTTGAGAATCTTCACTGTCCTTCTCTCATCAGGGTCCAACTCATCATATTGGACTCTACCTAGAGGGTTTTCATTCTCACCCCCTTCCTCTTCCTCTCGACCACTTTCCTCTTCAATGACCTTTCCTCTTCTTTGCTTTGTCTCTAATGCTGAAAATTTGGCTAATATTTATTCTTGTGAATCCTTTAACAACTTAATCTCTCTTGCACATATTGCACTACCTTTAGGAGGCATCTTTTCCTTCAACTTTCAACCTTTCTCTTCTTCAATGTTCAAATTTTCACCTTCAAAATATATAACACCTATGCTATGATACCAATTTATGTAGAGAAGGGAGGACAACTTCAAACAATCACAATTTGTAAAACTCAAACAATTATTCAACTCTTAAAACCCTATCTTAACAACTTTTCACAATTATGTCCTATTCTCCTTGTAGCATATCAAATAGAGAAAATTATGAATATATTTGAGAATAAATCACAAACTCACAAAAATATTGAATTTTCAGATACCCTTTAAGACATTCTTAAACATATCTCATTTGTGCATATGGTTGTTTTATACCTTCACCTTCAAAATACTAATGCTATGCTAGACAGTGGCTCAATTAGCCCTATTTTCTAAAGAAATACCAAACTAAACACTCTTCCAATCCCAAAAATTTATTCCCTAACTTCAACTAGGTCAAAAATATACTAATTTGACAACTTTCATCAAGAGAAATGTCTACAAAGTCATCAAAACATAAAACCCTTGTTTTAGGCCAAATTAAGCTTACACATGAGAGGTTTTATTGAAACTACAACCTCCACACCTTTTTTCACCCTTCAAATTAATTAAACACATTGCAATAGGTCTACCTATGCTCATTCAACCTTTACAAACCATTTCCCAAGAGGTTTCCAACCAATTCCAACCTCTAGCCACCAAATTAGGCCAAAAATCAATGAAATATCAACTAGGGCATCATAAAAATTCCTTAAAATGACCTTCCCTACCCCTAAAAAACACAAAAACTAAAAAAAACATCTAAAAGAGCCATTACACCATGTTAGAATAGGTTGCACCGGGTGGAATGGCTTAGGGTTCCATTTTACCCTCTCAAAACCTCAAATTCGAGTTTACAGACTGCCTACAGTAATTTGGCAATAAAATTCTTGAAACTCTATGAAAACAATTAAAAAAAAAACAAAAACCTTCTTAGTTTATGCCATCATTAGTTTCAATGTATTTTAGACCAATAACACTTAGTATAGATCTTTGGAGCAACAATTTTACAAAAAACACACAAAAATTTGAAGGTTTTTTATTGCCTTTCACCAAAAATCAATTCTAGATCCTATCTTTGACCCAAAAAAATTGTATTTAAACCTTGGACATAAAAAAAAGACTACCACAACTTACCCAAACTACCTTTTGAACTTCATGACTGTTGGTCTTCCTTTTTTGCATTTTTGCAACTTTTGCAACATTGCAATGTGATAACTTTTCAATATTTTGCAACATTAGTAAGACTAAACCCAAATGACTCTAATAACATAAAAAATGGTCTATTATGACCTTATTGCATGAATTTAAGACTAAACACACATAAAACCTATCATAAGACCTTATTTGACCATATTTACATGATTTGACATGGTGCCCATGCACCACATGCTCCAAAGAAGAGGTCATCTGCCATGGGATGGGCATTTTCAGCAGCACCACCCTTCCCATTTCACCCTCCAAATTCTCAATTATTTTTTATTGTATTTTTGGTTTATATTTTAGTTTCAAACTACCTAGAAAATGTAGATAAAACCATCTAATTTTAAACCCTGTTAGGATGCATCTAGCTTGTTTTGAGTAAGATATTTCAACAAGGGTACATGGACAAAGCATTAAGAATGAAGGAATTTTGTCTAACTGTTTGACAAAATTCCTTGGAGAAGAACACGACACATTAATTATTTGACAAAATTCCTTGGAGAAGAATAAGGCACATGCTTGCTAGTTATGCACAAAATGGGTATAGCATTCATTCGATTGCTAGTATATTTTTATAGCAGATGAAATGAGGATTAAGGACTACTATCACTATAATTATAAATATTTATTTTACTTTTAAAAAAATACATTGTGTATTCATATATATGTATATGATTATATATTCACAATTTTTTTAAGAAGTGTATATAGTAGTATGTGTAAAAAATTATTTTTTATTTGTTTAGTCATAGTAGAATGATAGCAAAGAGAGATTTTTGCAATTTTTTTCAAACTTATAAAATTGAGATCTCATATTTGTATCATTATATCTTATATATATTTCAAATTGATTCAGTTTAGATATTAATTTCAACTATAAGATCAGAGAATTTAATAGGAAGAACCTATATTTGTAAGTATGTTTACATACATATTCACATTCAACCTATTTATATATGAAATATTCATAAACTATACAATCTATTTTCCAAAAACTTAGTCTTCGATGCTTCTTAAGTAAAAATCCTCATGAACCAATACTTGATAATCAATCTCATGAATCAACAACCCAAAAATAATGCCAACATGAAAAGAATCCTCTCCACCCAAATATTAAGGTGGCCTTAAGCTATTAGAAGCTCTTGCCAACCCCCAAGATAAGAGAGCAACCAAGAACTAGTAGACAAAAATAAATCATTAATCTCATGGCCACATTAGTTTACTAAGGACTTGCATATGAAATAAAGAAAAACCATTCAAGGAAGACTAAGCCAAGAAAAAATGCACATGTGTACACATAAAAAATATCAAGTGTAAAATCACTCAAAATCAACAAAACACATTCAACTATACCCTTTCTCATAAATTTATGAAAAAGGTGGTGAAAACATAAGCACACAAAATAATAAAGCTTAGCTTTAAAAGTAGCTTGCAATAGATGGAAGATTCCACTTGTTTGGATGATTTTTTTGAAAACACACTCCATTCAAATCATCTTTAGTTTTTTCCCCAAAAAATCAAAGGAAAATTAAAGAAAAAATAGAGGGTAATGTTTCTCAAGAACTCTCTTCCTTTTCTTTTCAAAAAGGAAGAGAAAACAAAAAAACTAGTGTCCTCCCAAAATGTCAAGATAAGGCTAATATCAATCCACCTACTTACACACAATAAATGCATCTTACAAATTCAAGTGAAACATACATGGATTTGTCATGCCAAGCCATGGAATATAATTTACTCCACCAAGAATAATAGCTTGATCAAAATTCCACACACAAACCTACTATGCCTCATAAATGCATGGAGTCTCCAAAGTCATAAATAGGCTTATAGACCTTTGACTCACACAAGACCTCCTAAAAAGGCCCCCCATCCCAAAGTACCTACCCAAAGGGGTTAATTTCACCCTATAGCACTAAAAATACACCTTTTTCATTACTTCAAAATTTCACATGAATCCATCCAAAATTTGCAAGTTAGAATTAAAATTTAATCACTTGGATTATCCAACACTCTACACACACTAGATGAACTTAAATAATATGCATAAATTAAAAGGGTAGATCATTGTAAAAGAAAATAAGGAAATAAAGGGGATCTTGGTCATGTTAGACCAAGACTAATCAATGTAATCAATAATTTTAGTCAAGTACCCTTTAACTTCACGAGATGAAGTGAAAGTGATAATTGAGGTTTTTTTTCAATGTCTCATTCTACCATTGACTAATTTGTATTTTTTTTTTGTATTGAATGACTAATTTGTACTTGCACACTCAATATGTACAACAATGCATCCGAGATACATGAATATAGATGAAACAACATTGTTCAAACTACACTATTGACTCATTAGTAATTTGATTAAGTAAACATACCTCAAAATGCAATTTAATAGAGGCACATATCACAAGCATGGACATAAATTTTGATGATTTAACATTGCTCAATTTAAAATATCTAACTCTATATTTTTTTGTAAAATAATATTTGTTATTGAATTAATCATTCATTCAAATTAAATCAATATTTTCATGAAGTAAATTAATTAAATATAAATTTATAAATATAACAACTATTTATAGTTGGTAAACCATGAACCAAAAGGGTATAGAGTTACATGTAAGATCTCAACTTGGCTAGATTATTATGAGTCCTTAATCACAAATGTACAACTAGGGTATAACAATGGTTTGGCCTTAAATTGGTTAGATTTTGTTAGCTTCTTCCTCTTTGGTGAACCTTGTGGATTGGTATGCCTTTTCTTTGTAGTTTTAATCGGCCTATGGACTTTTTTGTTTATTTTTGACATAATGGGCTAAGGGTGCCTATACACCTCTATCTAATGAAATAAAAAATATGCAAGATTAATAGTAAATAATTCTAGTGCTCATATAATAGCTTGTAATCATAATAATAAAATATTTTTGCAAGTTAATATGATGTTCAGTGGCTTGCCACTTTAAAAAAAAAACAAAAAAACATTGTGCAAGTAAATGTAATGTCTAACTTTAATGTCAGACATTATGTGTAAAAATAAGATCAATATTTTTTTATGTGGAGAATTATAAAAAAATAGCAAACTAAAATTATCTCACATGCTAGTGTTTTCATTTCAAATGACACAATAAGATGATAGATCCACCATGCACAAAGTTATATAATTTTTTTGAATGGGTAGGGAGAAGTTTAAATCTCAAACTATAAGATTTTATGCACACAAGATGATAAGACCCTATTGAAACCTTAACAACTAAAGTTACAAGATGAATTATAGCTCATTTAATTTATTTTAACAAGGAGAGGAAGTATGCTTTATAATACTATAAACCTGAAACCACTATAATCAATGTAAGGCTTAATATGGCATCTACTTATTCTCAAACATTCAATTTTGTTAAAATTAAGTTTGCATTAGAGGCTAACAAAAGTCATCACAACCTACCTAACCCATAACCCCTAACCCTATTGGTCCCTTTTAACATGTTAAATTATTTTAGATTATTCCTAAGAGATGCACAAATGAGAACATATAACTCTAGGGTATAGAGTTATGTTAAAGGATCAATTGAAGCTCTATGATTATAAAACTTACAAATTAGGTCAATTAAAACTTGAGTAGATTAAACTCTTCGACACTTTGAGTGCTACAATTCTTAGTAGTATGATCCTTTAAAATATCTCACAAAATAATTAGAAACTTATTACAAACAAAATTAATTTATATGACACACGCTTAAACCCAAATATTCTACCACCAATATAGTATGTGTTGATTTTGTGTGAAATATAATCAAAGATCTAAAATTATAGACAAGATAATTACTTCATAAATAAATGATTAAAGGGTTTTTGAATAATTAAATTACTAAATGGATCTTTATGCCAATCAGTTCAATGTGGATTTATGAGTTTCATTATTCACACTTGTGAGATTTCTTAGTTATAATTTTTAAGTGTGAGATCAATAGATCGTGCAAGAATAGTACATAAACCTAGGTAATTAAAGTTAATAAAATGAATAAATTACAACAAAGAAAATAATATATTATTTCCATATGGATTTAACCCATTTTCTCTAAATTATAGAGTTTAAATCTTAAAATGTGTTCTTATTCAAACTTTAGAAACCATTATTTTTTATCACACCATTGATCAAAATACTCCACATGTCAGGATAAAAAGATGTACAACTATTATTTGAGTGTCAAATTATTAGTGCAATATTTACTTCACCTTGGATATTTTATATCATAAGTGTGATATTGCACCTATTAAATAAATTTACTTAGGCTATTAGGAATACTTAATTTTCTTTACCTAAGTAGTTAATAACAACATTTTCTCACCTTGACTTGAACTACCTCATCAGTTATTCATTGATAGTAGTTAGTTTCCACCTCTATTTTGTCAAGGCCACCTTCACCTTAATCAAATTTTCTAAATTGATCCACTAATCAATATTTTAACTCTTGACCTCATAGTTATATTGAGTTACCTAATCTATTGATTTATGAATTAAACTCATGACCACTAAACATGTGATCTAGATCCTTGATTCATGTGTCTAAGTGGCATATTTATATGAATATCATCCATTAATTTTATGGTTCATTTAATTTGATTATTTATTTCCTCTATTCTAAAATAGTTTGTGTTCTTGCATTTTACATTATTTTTGTGTTCTTGTAACTACAATAAATTTCTTCATGCACCTAGATCTAGGCTCTTGTGATTAGATTCCCAAAAAATCTTGTTGGCAGATGATCAACGCTCCTCTTAGAATTTGTGACATGGACTAACCACCTCTCATGGATCTATTAACTTTGGTGGTTGTATCGATCATTGAAAGCTCTTTATTTTTGTGCAATGACAACCTTGGGGCCAAAAATTGGTATTAGAGCCAAAGGTGTCGGGTTCGAATCCCCCCAGGTAATGTTAAGGGGGATATGTTTTGTAGATGGTTAGCACTCCACTCGGGATTTGTGATATAAAATAATCACTTGAAGTGGATTTTTTAACTCTAATAGTTGTATCATGCATTAACAAGTCGATCTTTTGGTGCAACAATAACTGTGGGGCCAACAAATCTTACATAGTATTAAAGAAAGTTTGATGTTTAAATTTTATTCATGCCCTTTGAGGATATGGTTTTATTTCAATATTCACATTAAAATCCTCACATAAGTAATTCACAAGTCAAATCAAATCCCACCATCATTTTAAAAAGACCAAAAAAGTAAGGATTGACTTTTATTTCATTTGATTTGGGTATTTTAAAATCATTTTTTTCCTTTTTTGGTTGCATACATCTCTAGTAGATTTTATGAATAGCTTATTTTTTGGTGTATGTGGGCACATAAAATAGCACACCATAATGTTCATAGTGGTTGAGAACTTTTAAATTGAAAAAAAAGTTATCAAAATTATCTAATAGGTTAAGGGAAATATTAATTACCTAGGGGCATCATGCAACCTCCTTCTGCAATAGCATACAACTCTTTTAAAATAATTGGTACTATCTAACTTCTATTTTTATCAATAAATTATGGTCTCAAGGACCACTCCCATTATGCTTATCAATAAAAAATGCCTTTTTCTTTAGTTTAGTTTTTTAAATAAATAAGTATATACTTTTTAGAAAAAAGGATTATCTAAAAATTTCATTTTCATTCTTACTATGTTTCTACTTCCATATATCTATCTTCTTAATATTATCCTTATACTATATTCAAATTTTAATTCTATAAACTTACTCACTATCTATGCTATCATCCATGAGGACCTTCATCCATCTAATTCCATCACTTATCTTCATTCTCATTTCCTATTTTTTAGGAATGTACTACCTTTCCCAAATTTCTTCTTTCTCTTAATGCTCATTCCTTAGCCATCTTGTTATTATGAAGGATCTCCATTGAGTGATGACTACTCCATTATTTAATCGTATTCTCTTTTTTTATCAATAGAAGACCTTGTCAATAAAATACCTCAATGATAGTATCCTCTAAACTTGCTAATAAACTAATCCTTATAAATGATTTTTCCATTCCCCTTATGATGCATTTGCCTTCCTCCAATTTGAACATTACTGTGATAAACATGGATATGATTTTTTATTAACCCTACACCTTTCCTTAGTGTATATCAAATCATCCCAAAAAATCTATTTTATTATGTGAAGAAGAATATTATTCTTGGTCTTGAAAATATATTTTAGTCTCTTCCAAATAATTGTCCCTATAAAAGTCATTTGTCTCTATCTATATACTAAACACAAAAGTGCATCCATCTTATTAAAAAATAAAAGGTGAAGCTAATGGTGATTATGAATAGTTTTGAAAATATATTGAGGAGATCTATTTGTCAGAATTAATACTCCTTCCCTATGTCTTCAATTGTAACAAATTTCCTAGAAAAATCTTTCTTTAGCACAAGTGATATTTTACCACCTTTTTATATAAAGATAACCAGGGATAACTTTAAGAACCCCCCCCTCGGTGCAGGTGTAAAATCTTGGCGAATCTTGTATACTTCTCGATGCAAAATATTAATTTTATTGGCAATTTTTTTCATTTTTTGGGAAAAAGAAATCCCCATTGGAGAATATTTTATAATCCCTAGAAGTTTGTGGAAAATCGTGGCGAATTGCAATTTTTTTTAATCTAATAAAATATTTATCATTGGCGAATAAAACCGTTTTTCAAACCATAATTTTTTTCCATTGGCGATTAAAACCTTTTTTCAAAGAAAAAAAAATATTTTTATTGAGGAATTAAAATGAATCTCAAAATAATAATAAAATACAGTGGCAAAATAAAAATCATATGGGCCATTCGATGGACGACTGCAGTTGCATTCCGGAAGTAAATCTCTAAAGCACTAGACTTGCGATTTGAAACCTCCGAAATATCACTAGAACCGTTAGATTTGTAGAAATCAATGGTTGAGAATTTATTACTATACAAATGGTTATAAAGTTTTGTTTCTCAGCGATTGGGCGACCTTGGCGGGATGCACAACTTGTTAAGTGACAACTTATTTAATGAATTATATGATGATATTAAGGGATGTCTTCTCAAACACCAACTGGATAGATTTAACATAATCTTTTAAATCCTCTGAAAGGATAGATCTTAAATAAGGTATTAAGGAGTTTGGAGAAACGGATTTAGTAGCAGATTTTCACTTCTTGCTAGTAAAGTTAAGTGAGCCTGCATACGAGGAAAGGTGGTAGCATTTTGAAATCCATACTCAGAGTTTCCTCAAAATTGTACTTCTAGCCGATATTAGGGTATGGGAAGATGAAATTGTGGTCGCCATGCAACCAAATTTGAACTGGCCTGAAGAAGAGAAACTCAAAATCATTTCCTAGCTACGTTTAGTGGCGTGGAAAGAGAAAACCAGCTATGCCAAGTACAACAAGGTAATTTTCATTTTAGAAGAAGAAGAAGAACGAGCTGAATTTCATAATTTAGTTATGGAAATGTAGTTGGAACTGTACAAAGTCCCGACACCTCCAGCGGCTTAACAACATACATGAATCCTTTTGTGAATTGTGAACTTGTGACATATAATGATAAGGGGGTGTAGTTTCAGCTTTTGAGTGCTTTTTGAATTTCGATTGTACAGGGTGTGGGGTGACAAGTTTGTGAAACCACATTTTTGGCATTAGAGAGATAAAAGAATATATTTCTAAATATGTGTATTTATCAATGCTTCCTTTTAATTATGAATGAATTATGTTTATTCATGATAATTGTTCAATGTTTATCTGTTAGTGTTAGGCTAGATTCAAAATGCTTATTTTTTCATCTCTAAGACTTTGTGTTCAAATTAATTCATTTGTTAAAAGAGAAACTATTGCTTTTCTTTACCGATTGTAAAAAAATGGACTTTGTGTCATTTGTTTTAAAATATTTTGCATCTAATTTCATGGTGAAAGTGACAAATCTGTACACCAACAAGAAAAAAAAGTTTCAGTCCGGAAGTAAATCTCTGAAGCATTAGACTTGTGAATTGAAACCTACAGAATAACACACTAACTGTTAGATATAGACATGTGGCTAGATAAAGGCCCATCACTCATCACTCATTCAATCTTTTCAATGCCTTGAATCTCAATGTTGTACATTTCATTTAATTGAAATTCTCAATCTTTTTGAAGAAAGTGTGGTTGGCAGTGGCAGTGGCAGTGATTAATGCCATATGTGATATGAACATCCAAAGCAATTTCTTGGACAAATCATAGCTTTAATGAAAATAGATTTGTAATGATTTCATATCATTTGAACTTTGAGTGGCACTGGTAGTGGTGAATCAGTGATTTTGATAGCTCCTTAGCTTGAGGTACATTTCACATGTAGCTAAATGTTAATCAAATTAAACAGGCTAGTAGCACTAGCAGCACTGGTGGCCCATAAATAGGGATAGTGATTCAGTGAATAGTGGATAGTTCCATAAGGGTTTTTATTTTCTAGGGTTAATAAGGATTCACGAAGAAGATGATGCAGTATTGGGGATACTATAAATTCTCCTACCTACAGTTATGTAGTTATAGAGTAATCAGTAAGAGACAAATTTCCTTCAAGTTTGGAATGGGTGGAATTAGAAAGAAGTTGATTTGGTTAACCTGACTTCTCAGACAATTTTTGAGCTAGGATGAGGAGCTCTAATGGAGGTAAGTGCTATACCAATGCATGGAAGTTGTGTACAAAAGATGGGAGTAGATTTGCTTCTCCTCCTGTATTCTAACAACTCCCATTTCCCCAACATGGTTGGCCAGGCAAGCTCCATGCATTTATTTTCAAAGAGACATTTGTATTACATCTTATGTATGAATCTGGTTCTCGAAGGGGATAAGTACATTTTGTATCTTCATGACTCCCATTTCCCCAAGATTGATTAGAACCCCCTTTCCCCAGCATGGTTGGAAAATCCACCAGCAAAAGCTTGGAATCATGAATTTATTTTCAAAGTCACATTTGTATTACATTGTCACCAACAAAAGCTTGGAATCATGCATTTATTTTTAGAGTTACATTTGTAGTAAGTTTTCAGCAGCAGAAGTTTGGAAATTGGAATCAATTTGTAATCTTGTTGTGATATATGTCTGATGACCTTAGTTAATCCTCGAACAAAATCGATAATGCTATTACCAGGAAAAACCTTGAATATCAATAGTTGGTTGAAAAAAACTCAAGAGGATAAGTTGTTTAATGTGTTGGTACAAAGATCCAAAGTTTTTTCTTGGGATTATACAGACATGAGGGGAATTCACCCAATTTTTTGCACTCATCACATTTACATTGATATTAGTATAAGGCCTATTCACCAGCCTCAAAGGAGACTCAATCCAACATTAAAGGATTTGGTCAAAATTGACATTAAGAAACTCCTTCGTGCTGGATTTATTTATCCAATATCTGATAGTAAATGGGTATCATCTATGGTGGTAGTCCCAAAGAAAAATGGGAAGTGGAGAATCTATGTAGATTATTGAGAAATCAATAAAGCCACTTATAGATATTATTTTCCCTTACCATTCATTGATCAGGTCCTGGACAACTTGGTCGGGAGGAAGTATTTCTCCTTTCTCGATGGATTTAGTGGTTATAATCAGATACAAGTTGCTCTAAAAGACTAAGTCAAAACCATGTTTACCTGTCCTTGGGGCACATTTTCATATAGAGTGCTTCCTTTTGGACTATGCAACGCTCCAGCAACCTTCCAGAGAGCCATTCTGGCTATATTTTTTGCTCTCGTTAATGACTATGTCGAAGTTTACAAGGACAATTTTACAATCTATGGGTCAACCTATGACAAAGCTCTTCAAAACCTAGATCGAGTTCTACAAGTTTGTGAGGAAAATAGACTATCCCTTAGCCATGAGAAATGCTTAATAATGGTGGAGCAAGGAATAGTCTTGGGTCATCATATTTCCTCAGAAGAAATAAAGGTCGACCCTAAGAAAATCGAAGTCATCCAACAGCTGACAATCCCTCAAACTCAGACAGATGTAAGAAGTTTTCTTGGACATGCTAGTTACTATAGAAGGTTCATAGAATGCTTTAGTAAAATTGTAGCTCCTATGTTCTCTCTTTTATAGAAAGAAGTAGAGTTTTTCTAGACATCTGAGTGTCAGCAATCATTTGAAGCAATCAAAGAAAAACTTGTCTCTGCTCCTATTCCGAGAGGGCCAAATTGGATTATTCCCTTTCATATCTATGTTGATGCTTCAAACGATGTCATTGGTGTAGTTCTAGGATAAGAAGATGAGAATGGGGGGAAGTATGCTATATATTTTATTAGCAAAAATCTTACTTCAGTAGAAAAGAATTCCTGGTTGTTGTTCACACTATCAAGAAGTTCTGTCATTATATTATAGGATATAAGGTCACAGTTTACATGGATCACTCAGCTGTGAAGTACCTAATGAACAAACCTGTAGTTAATGGTCGAATCATGAGATGGCTATTCCTCCTTCAGGATTTTAATGCCACGATTCTTGATAAACTAGGGAAATATAATGTGGTAGCCAATTTTCTATTATGAATCAAACATGAAGAAAATGACATTACCCTTGTTCAAGATGATTTTCCAGATGAAAATCTATTTGAATTTTTTGTAAAATCAACATGGTTCGCAGATATTGCTAACTATTTAGTTGCATCAAAGATACCTCCTAGATTCATGTCTAAGCAAAAGAAGCGGCTAATCAAGGAAAGTGCCCTGTTCAAGTGGATTCATGGAATGTTATTTCGTTGTGGTCCTAACATGATTTTGAGGAGATGTGTAAGAGTTGATGAAACCTACAGCATTTTGAGGGCCTGTCACGATGACCCGTCAGGAGGACATTACTCTGCAAAGAGAACCTCCCACAAAGTCCTAGGTGTCAGATACTATTGGCCATCAATGCACAAAGACATTAAGAACTATGTGCATCATTATGATGAATTTCAGAGGGTAGGAGGACCAACTGCTTCTTCTGAAATGTTGTTGCTACCTCAGGTAGTCCTTGAACCATTTGAAAAATGGGGTTTAGATTTCATCAAACCCATAGATCCTTCCTCTCAATGGAAAGAGTATATACTGGTTTTCACTGACTACTTGACAAAATGGGCTAAAGTTCAAGCCTTAAAAATAGCTAGGGAAGAGCAGGTTGCAGAATTCCTTTATAATAAAATCTTCCTTAAATTTGGAGCCCCTCAAACTATCATAACTGATCAGGGACCCAATTCATGTCTCAAGTGCTCTTGGCATTTACCAATCATTTTCAGGTGAGCCATAGAAACTCATCCCCTTACCACCCTCAAGCGAATGGCCAAGTAGAAGTAACTAATAGAGAACTAGAAAATATTCTAACAACAAAAATAGTCTCTTCTGGAAGAAAAGACTGGGTTAAGAAGCTCCCCAAAGCCATATGGGCATACAACACAACCTGGAAATCTACGACTTGATTCAATCCTTATGAGCTCTTTTTTGGGAAGAAGCCTCTTCTTCCCATTGAGTTTGAGTTACAAACTCTATGAACGGCTATGGAATTAGGTATAGATTTTAAAAAGAGTCCAAGTTGAACAAGTTTTGCAACTGAGCGAATTAGATGAACTTCATTTAGACACCATCCATCAAAATGAACTAATTCAACATCAATGGAATGTATGGCATGATAAACATATTAAGGAAAAGGAGTTTCACAATGGGGATTGGGCCTTGTTATTTGATTCTAGATACAAATATCATAAGGGCAAGCTCAAGACTCATTGGTTGAGACCTTATGAAGTTGAGGAAGTCTTTTCAAATGGAACTGTTCGGTTAAAGCCAATCAATGGTGACACACAAACTCTATTGGTTAATGGTCATCGCTTACATGTCTACCATAAGCCAGTCAATAGGGAAGACTTTACAAGGATGGTCGAAATGCAAGGTGAGGTCCAATGTGTTGTCTATGCCGCGATAGAGTCTATTCAGTAATAATGTTAGGCTTCTGATGTTAAAAAAAAAAATTGAAAATATACAATAAATGGACATGTATGCTAAGATATTTTCCTTCATTTAATCTTTTGTCATTTTTGGACTTAGCTAAATATTTTTCATATTTTCACAGGACTTCTCAAAAAGCAAAAAATAACTTCCAGAGCACCCTCCAAAGATGCTCCAGAACGTTATGATGTCGATGCACCGAAACTTGACATTTTCAAAGCCCGATGCTTCGGAACTTGTATAGAGTTTATCATGTTGAGGGGGCGTTCTGCACCAAGGTTCAAAGTTGTGAAGATTCTTTTCCATGTCACTCAAACTTTCATTTTGTTGCTGCTTCGGCTGCATCTTTCAGCGATGCTCTGGAACCTTTCATTTTGTTGCTGCTCTGACTGCATCTTTCAGCGATGCTCCAAAATATTTCATTTCATTGCTACTCGGACATCTTATTCCATTCCATTGTCCATTCCATTCCATTCCATCCATTCCATTCCATCCATTCCATCCTCCATCCATCCGCTCCGTCCATTCCGTCCGTCCTTTCCTCCCTCCTTCCATCCATCCCGTCCTTCCTCCTTCCTTCCTCCATTCCGTCCATCCACTCCATCCATCCTTTCCATTTCCATCCTTCCATCCATCCATTGTCCTTCCATCCTTCCTTCCATTCCATTTCCTTCCATTTCCTCCGTCCGTCCATCCATCCATCCATCCCTTCCATTCCATTCCATCCACTCCTTCCTTTTGTCCATCCTTTCCATCCTCCTTTCCTCCATCCGTCCATTCCATTCCTTCCATTCCATTCCATTCCATTCCTCCATTCCTTCCATCCTTCCTCCTTCCTTCCATTCCGCTCCATTCCATTCCATCCTTCCTCCGGTCAGTCCGTCCATCCGGTTCCTTCCTCCATCCGGCTGTCCTGGCCATCCATCCATTTCCTCCCCCCCATCCATTCCATCCATTCCTTCCGTCCATCCTTCCATTCCATCCATCCATCCTTCCGTCCATTCCATTTCCATTCCGTCCATCCATTTCCATTCATTCCATCCGTCCCTCCGTCCAAATTATCTATAAAAAAACTATAATTTCATAAGTAGTAAATAAGACAGAGAGGAAGTATCGTTATGTTGTTTACATGGTTTTCCAAATCATTGTTAAGATGAGTTATTTGATTTCTATCTATTGGTAACTATTGAATTCGAATGATGGTGACTGTATGTAA
>CM021107.1:258040240-258241996 GCA_007115665.2 Sequoiadendron giganteum | reverse complement strand
CATGAGTCTAAGATTGTGCATGCTACACAAGAAACATTAGTGAATGCATAAAATAAGCATAGAGTGTGGGGGAGATGATAATTGATATCTCATTTAAACCCCTTAGTCAGCGACAAAGGAGTTGTGTTTTTGTAGTGATTTGGTGGTCTGATGCTGGTAATAGTTCTAATTATTCAAGACTACTATATTTCTTGATCTATAATTTTGAGGCATTGTTTTGAGAAATTATTGTAACAGTTTTCTTTTGGGTAATCACTCAAAGGAATCTTTGAAACTACATGAGACAATAAAACTTGAGATAGTTATAATTTCTTGAGGTGTTGTTTGTTGCTACAATAGAAAGTAGCATTTTTTCATTCAAAGCAACATTGGAAATTGAATTTAAAGTTATTCAAGGATGTATGTATCCAGTGACAGTGATCATAGTGCTATCTATCAAGTGTGGCAATACTTCAACAAGTGCTATCATAATTTTTTGTGGTTTGGAATTTTAGAGTGACAATGGTTTGGTCATAATTTTAATTTCCTATGTGATCAAAGGATAGTAAAATTTGATCTCAATTTGGTAGATAGTTTTATTCTTTTTATCATACACTTTGACAGTTGCTTGGATAGTGCATATTTTCTTTGAAAGTGGAGAAGTATCTTGTTTCTTTGATTAGGCTTCCTTGATGATTAAAATTGTTGTCTTGATGGTTGATTTATATCTAACTTGCTATCTTGATGGTTGAAATTTCTGCCCCAATGATGGCATTGGTTTACTTTAATAGTTTATGGTAATTGGTCTTAGTTGGTGATATGGTCTCATGTTGCCCTTGTTTACTTGACAGTTGGTAATGTTTTCTTAGGATGCTTACACTTTATAGATATGGTTTATCATGCTTCCATAGTGGTTTGCACTTTTGTTGACAATTCCTTTGTTTGGGGATAGTTAGGGTTGACAATGAATGAATCTTGAAAGTGGATATCATGTGCTAACATATCTTACAATCTTCATTTATTTGATGAAATATGGTATATTATTACTCCTTTATCATTATTGTTTGATTGTGCAGTGAAGTGTGTTCTTGCATATGACAGTTGATAGTTTGCAACTCTTACTTATGTAGCTAGGTAATAGTGTTAGAAACAGTGTATTAAGGTAACAGTGTGAATTGGTGATGAACAACCATTTACATTTTATTTGAAGTGATGTTCATTTCATATATTAATTTGGAAAAAATTCTACTCTAAATATATGGCACACAATAGTATTGTTTTGTGACAGAGTGAAGACAAAGTTCAAATGTACAAACATATGTTGCATTGGGTCTATGTTATTCATGGTGATATTGAAGTAATCAATGGAACTAACCAATGTTGGTGATATACATCTCTCTACTCAGGATGACTGTAATTTCTTAATGCTAATGACAATGAAGTTGAAATAGTGATCACTCTTGACAAGGAGTTTGGATATCCTTTGGTTACCTTGGTTAGCTATAGTTTTTTTCACATGTTTGATATGGGAAGTAATATTCTTTGGTTACACAAGAGATTCATCATGTTTGATAGTCTTGTTAAATGTGATAGAAAATTGAATTCATTGAATGAACAGTCATGTACATTATATCATGCTTCATTTAATAGTATGTTATAGTATACAGGTCATGCTTCCTTCATTTTGAAATATGAGAATTTACAATGTTAGATGCTTCATTTTATAATATGATCATTTCATTTACATTCATGTTTCATTTTGATAGTTGATTTACCTTGAGTTAGTGACAGTTGGGGTTGGATTGTTCATTTTTTCTATGTCCATATGTCTCTTGGACTGTATATTTGTTTGGATAGTATTCAAGACAGTAAACTAGGAAAAACCACGGAAGTGAACATTTGCAGATGTTTGCAGTCAAAGATAATACTCATGAGTTAAGAAATTTGTACTTGTTGACAAAGTGAAAGCTTGGAAGTTGCACAAATTGGAATGAATGATGCTTGAAATTTGGTACAATGCTTGAAAATATGACAGTGTTTGATCTGTGCAATGATTTTTGTAAAGTGACTATGATTTCTGATATATAATTATAGTATGAAATATTTGATTGGTTTCTTGTTTGAGAATCTCCAGTGCTCCAAGATTTCATTATTTTTAGCTTTGCAACCAACCCAATTTGTTTATGCAAAGATTCTTTTTATAGATTGCCTGCACAATTTTTGGAGCACATGAGACAAAAAATCTGCAATTTCAATTTAACTGATATCTAGTCAGTTTGGATTTATTCTCAATATTTGGGCTATAAGGTTGAAGATGGGGACCTTTATACATATAATTCATCATGATACTTTGGAAAGTTCTCCTGATAGAAATATTTTTTTTACAACACAATGCCAATGTTGATATATTTTGCAACATGTGTAGGCAACAATAATAAAATTTTAGTGTAAAGTATTTGTATGGTGTGAAGAGGACATAAAGCACTAGTATTTTGTAGCTTTTCAATTCAAAGCTATTAAAATCAAGGATTATGGGAGCTTTATGTTGTTGTCCAAGCCAAGAAGACCTGGAAACATATGCATCTTATCCCATTGGATCCATTTATCAAAATTTCTTGTGTGTCAGGTGTTGTGTACACTGGATTCTAAGCATGTATTCTACAACCTTTGGTAGGGTTGATTGGCGAGGTGTTACTTCAACATCTTCTACATCCGCTGGATTATTAGGTTTTTTATTCTCTTGATAGCTCTCCACCTGACACATATTTCCCAACTCCAAGACCCTTTCTATATGATGTAGATCCTAGATATCTTCACTTACAGCGTGATGGGTTGGTATCAAGGTGTGAAAAAACAAGTATTTATTTGCATGAAGAATCTGAGCCTCTTAGTAGAGATAATGGTAGTTGTGGTGAAACTTTAACCATAGTACAAAAAAATGATTAAAGTTTATAGTGAAGATTAGAGCCAAGGATATTGTACTAAAATGCTAGAGAAGTACCAATCCTCAAAGACAATGCTAACTGTTGAATTTGCAATAGCTCTCATATAAGAGGAAGACATCTATCTCACTTGTCTTGATGAATATACCTCCAAAAACCCTAAAATTTCTACACAGTGTGGTCATCATTTTCAACTTGGCTATGTATGATTGGATGGAATGAAGTGTTAACTACCTATTATGTGGAAAGGAGATGGTTTTGAGTGAAATTCATTAAATCATTTACATTATTTAGATGATTGATAAATGAATCATACATAATATGTAGAACTATATGGATTTATAGTAGATGATAAATTGTAAAGCTTCCTTGGTTAAAGTATATCTTAGAGGTAGTATAAACCTAGATTATTGGTTGGCCTTTAAGTTGACTCAGGGGCAATAACAGTTTCACGGTTTAATCATGTATACAGTTTGATAATGCAATTTGATATGCTCATCTAGCCTTATTTGATAAGTTGATGCAGGTTGATATGCAAATATGCTCATTTTTTATGACAATCCGGTATGATGCTCATAACAATTTGGTCATGCTCGACTCATCTAGTTGATATTCATGGTATTGTTGGTACTCTTTGAATGACAATAATTTTAACACTTGATAGTTCTTACAACATGATGGTCACAACCCTTTATCATTGATGTCAAAGGGGGAGAAATTGCAAGTGATGCAAGGTGAGTTGGATTTGATGATATGGAGAGTTTTATAATTGTCACAGGGGGAGAAGTTGACATCAATGCCAAAGGGGGAGTTTGTTGGCTTGGGTATAGTTTGTAATTGATGTAAAAGGTTGATTAATATCACCACTTGATGGATTTTGATGATGAAATGATGTTGATAGTATGTTGCCTAGTCAAAAATATTGATATTCATAAAACACCATGAGGTATAATGAAGTTCATATTATTGAAATCAACAAAAGTGATGGTGTTTATATTATTAAAGCATAATATGTGGAAATGTAATATTATAATTTTTTCATTGCAAAGGTAGTCTCAAAGGTTTCATTGTATTGGCATAAGAAATAATAACATGCTTTGGTTTCAAATGAGGTCTATTTGTTAAATTTGACAAATGTTTTATCACAGGCATATTATTGCATACACATTATAGTGTTTTTTTTTACATTGGAAAAGACACTTGGTCGGGCAGATTATTGCACATATTATAATGTTTCAATTATTATTGTAAGGAAGGTTCTCGATCTCATTTGTGTGGGCACATGTTAATGTTTATCATTGCACATAGTGGTGTGCTAGGGCACGAATACTTTGATAGTGGAACTTAGGGTTCAAATACATTATGGTTTCAATGTGACAATGTCAGTGGTATGGTGGCTAATGGACTTAGGTTTCAAGCAGTGGGTTTGTGTTTTCAGATTCACTATTCGACTATGACTCATGTATCTCAACTTTCCTTTCTTACATTATTGGCTATATTGTTCCAAAAATCTCGAAGAGTTTCACAAACTGTATTTGTGTATCTTATAATGGACTTGATCTTCAATGATAGGTATCTTTTGTTGGATTTTGTGGTTGATTTTCTAAAATGTGGTTGTCAATGATGTTAACACTATTAGCATAAATTTCTTTAAGGTTGTATATGTCGAGGATATTGAGAAAATTGAAATAAATATGTTAAAAGTTGTTTGTGAAGCAGTGAATATTAGTATGGAGGAAAGTTGAGTATGTTTTAAACTAGATGTTGTAGATGAAAGGGTTTGTTTTCAATCCTATCTATTTTCTACTCCGTATGTTTTAGAGGTGTGCATGAAGATCTGAGGAGGTTATAAGTTTATGTGTTCTGACAACTATTATGTTACTAAAAATGGTGTTCATGGAAGAAGACAATGTGATTTTGATAATCGAGGTTGTTGCATATGTTCTTTTGATGTTCGTGAATGTTTCTAGATCATGTTCTATCTATGTTGTACATCCGCATTGACCATTGTGCTTGCGAAACATAATTTTCTCTTGCATGTTCATGTTTTTCATGTTCATGGCCAACAAGGTGTTTGAAGCATGTTGTGGATCTTCGAGGAAGAATATTTTAAGGTGTTTTATGTTTGAGGATATATTTTTAGGTTCCTACTATGTTGTGGCCGACTTTGGTTGATGCGCATTGATAATCTTTATTATTTTGGGTTGACAGTTTGCCTTCATTATATTATTTTGTTGAAGCCGACATAAAGAAATGTAATTTTTTGTTGCAGATATATATAAGCGATTGTTTATCTCATTTGATGTATGTGTAATATGAATTATGTGAGTGCTATGTATGAATAAGGTTCAGATCATTTGAAGGAAGAGTTGCGTGTCAAGAAGAGTGAAATATAATGAAGAAGTCTTCATGTGCTTAACCAAAATTGTACTCAAGAATTTGCAGATGCTACTCTCTCAGTTCAATTTCTTCAGATGGTTTTAATCTGAATATTTTTTGTAAGATAGTGAGTCTTCCTTTGATTATGGAGCTCTAAGTAGTGCACCTGAATGCATGTGCATTCCTCTTATATTCTTCTTATAATTTTAATAGGTTATAACTTGTAGATTAACCTCCACCATGGTTTCTCCCCTAACAGGGTTTCCACAAAAAAAAATCTTGGTTGTATGTGTGTTTCTGATATGTTGTTAATTCATGCTTTCACTGTTAATAATCAAATCTGAGAATTAAGGTTAATAATATTAATAAGTTTGAAATTTTGGGACAATTGATTCACCCCCCCCCTCTCAGTTGTCTACCCTTGTGCTGCCAATAATTGGTATCAGAGCAAGTTCCTTGGAAGAAGTTTAACATCTTGAGGTGATCCAGGATGGCGACATACAAGAAGGATAGTTTGAGATTTGATGGAACAAACTACTCTGTGGAAGACTCAAATGGAGTGTGATCTGAGATGCGCAGATGAATCCTACTGGCACATTACATGCAATGGGTATGTTATCCCTCCAAGTGGTCCTACTACTATTGTTTAGATTAGGGATGTTGAATATAACATTAGGGCTAAGGAAGCATTGTTGAGTTCTCTGATTGATACTGAGATGAAAAATTTTATGGATTTGAAAACTGCTTATGAGATATGGAAAAAGTTGGAAACTTTATATTAAGGTGATGCTAATGTGAATATGGCTAAACTGTTGTGTCTGAAAGGAAAATATAAACTGTTGAAGATGGGAAATGATGAGAATATTGTTACTTACATGCAGAGAGTGAATGAACTTGTGTGTGGTATTAGATGTGTTGGTGGACAAGTAGATGAACAAGAGATTGTTGCTAAAGTGCTTAAAACATTTCCTGATGCATACAAAATTAAAGTTGCAGCCATTGATGAGCTCTGAACTGTGAAAAATATAACCAGAGATATGTTGGTTGGTAATCTTACTTCTTTTGATTTGAGTGAATTTGGTGATGCCCTTCCTAAGATAGAATTTGCATTTAAAGCTACTACTTCTAGGAGAGATGAGCAGAGATATTATTTGGGTGAAAGTTCTTCTAGAAAGGTATTCAAATATGAGGAAGAAATGAGACAGATTGAAGAAGAAGAAAGAGAATTGAATGAGCTTGAAGCACTTATTTTCAAAAGAGAAGCCAGAGGAGAAGGTAAGTATAAAGAAAAATTTCCTATTAAATGTTTTTCTTGCAACAAGATAGGTCATTTTGCATCAAGGTGTCCAGAAAGAGTTCCCAAGACAAGAACTTACAAGCCTAAATTTCAAAATAAGCGTTACTATGTTGTTGATGAAGGTGTGGAAGATGATGAATCTAACAAGGGAATGCAAGTGAATATGAGTTTTTTTAATTTATATCAAAGAAAATAATTTTGTGTCTACTAAATCTACTAGTTGTACAGATGTGGAGAAAGCTCTAGCTGACTGAGTTGAAGAAAAAGATGAATGGGTGATAGTGGATGTTCACATCACATGACAGATGATAAGAGTAAATTTGTAATCTTGGAGAAGTATGATGGTGGTGTTGTAATATTTGGTGATAAAAATGGTGGTATAATCTATGGTAGATGATATATTTCTTTTCATGGTAAGCATAATATTGATGATGTTGTTTATGTTGAAGGTTTGAAGCATAATCTCCCAAGTTTTGGACAAATGGTTGATAAGGGTTACAATATTCAATTCAAAGATGGAAAGTGTAGCATACTGGGAAGTTTTGGAAATGTGATTCCTTTAGGTACAAAAACAAAATGTAACATATTTCATTTGAATTCTGGTAGTAAAAGTTGTCTAATTGCTCAAGTTGATGAAAGTTGGTTATGGCATAGAAGAATGTGTCATGTAAAATTTGACAATATTATCAAGATAAGCTCATCATAGACAGTAAGAGATCTTCCTAAGTTGGTGAAGCCTACTAATACCATATGCAAGGAATGTCAATTGGGAAAAAAAACTAGAATTTCATTTCACAACAAACAACATTGTTAAAATGAATTGTTGAAGCTTGTGCATACTGACTTGTGTGGTCCTGCTAGAATCAGAAGTCTACAAGGCTACATGTACTTCACGTTTCTTATTGATGATTACTCTAGTCCTGATGATGTGGGTTACTTTCTTAAGGGAGAAATCTAAAGCTCTAGAAAAGTTCAAGATATTTAAGGTTATGGTTGAGACAAAGACAAGTGTGAAGATTAAGTGTCTCAGATCAAATAGAGGTGGTGAATTCATTTCTGGTGAGTTTAATTATTTTTGTGAAGATCATGGGATAAAGATACAATTATCTTCACCGTGAACCCCTCAACAGAATGGAGTTGTAGAAAGAAGGAATAGGACAGTTCAAGATGATGCTAGAACTATGATTTAGATATGTGGTTCAAAGCTTGTGTACCTTTTCCATTTATGTCAAAGGGGGATAAGAGTAATGTGAAAAACTATGGAAGAGATAAAAGTAAGGGGGAGAAGAACAATATGAGAAGAACAATGTGTAAAGGGGAGATTGTTGGAAGAAGATTTAGTTGTGTTGATGGTGTATTTTTCACATCATGTGTTGCCATCAATGCCAAAGGGGGAGATTGTTGGATGTTGTGGTTGATTTTTTGATATGTGGTTGTCATTGATGTCAACACTATTAGCATAAATTTCTTTAAGGTTTTATATGTCAAGGATATTGAGAAAATTGAAATAAATATGTTACAAGTTGTCTATGAAGTAGTGAAGATCAGTATGGAGGAAAATTTAGTATGTTTTAAACTATATGTCAACCCTATCTAGTTTCTAATCCATAAGTTTCAGAGGTGCGCATGAAGATCTGAGTAAGTTATAATTTTTTGTGTTTTGACAACTATTTTGTTACTGCAAATGGTGTTCATGGAAGAAGACAATGTGATTATGGTAATCTGATTTGTTGCATATGTTCATGTGACATTTCTGGATGTTTCTAGATCATGTTCTATCTATGTTGTATGCCTACATTGATAATTGTGCTCGTGATCGAAGATTTTCTCTTGCGTGTTCATGGTCGACAAGGTGTTTGAAGCGTGTTGTGGATCTTCGAGGAAGAATATTTGAAGGTTTTTTGTGTTTGAGGATATATTTTTAGGTCCCTACTATGTTGTGGTCAACTTTGGTTGATGTGCATTGATAATATTTATTGTTTTGGGCTGATATTTTGCATTCATTCTATTATTTTGTTGAAGCCGACATAAAGCAATGTAATTTGTTGTTGTGGATATATATAAGCAATTGTTTATCTCATTTGATGTATGTGTAATGTGAAGTATGTGAGTGTTATGTGTGAATAAGGTTCAGATCATTCGAAGGCAGAGAAGAATGTGAAGAAGAGTGAAAGAAAGTGAAGAAGTGTTCATGTGCTTAACTTGAACTGTATAGGAATTTGCAAATGCTACTCTCTCAGTTCAATTTCTTCACATGGTTGTAATCTGAATATTTTTTGTAAGATAGTGAGTCTTCCTTTGAATAGTGAGCTCTAGGCAATGCGCCTGAATGCATGTGCATTCCTATTATATTCTTCTTATATTTTTAACAAGGTATAACTTGTGGATTAACCTCCACCATGGTTTTTCCCCTAATAGGGTTTCCACACAAAAAATCTTGATGTTATGTGTGTTTTTGATGTGTTGATTCATGTTTTCACTATTAATAATCAGATATGAGAATTAAGGTTAATAAGATTAATAAGTGAAATTTTGGGACAACTGATTCACCCCCCATCTTAGTTGCCTGCCCTTGTGTTTCCAACATCTTTATGGTAGTTATCACCATTGGGTGATGCATTTAGTTATAAGCAGATTTATAGTTTATAAATTGTTCTCAGGAAGCTTTGTTTTGGTGGTCGATTATTATGTTAAAATCACTTGACCATATTTTATGAATGCATTTATGTGATAACATACTCTATTAAGAGTCATTACTATTGAACATAACATTGAAACTTCATTTGTAATATGTGAAAACAATGGATAAAATTAATATGTTTTATGTTTTCTAGATTTCAATCAATGAAATATACATGACATAAAATGTGTTAATGTAGAAAGTTGTAATGAACTATAGTGAAATAGAGAAACCCTTTATCTTTTATTCTTTCAAGACTTAAAAAATGTTGTAAGGTCATGTCAGTTAGACAAAGGTTGACCTTTTTCCAGTGAGGCATTTTTTGTAGCTAGTGAGTCTGTGTTTTTCCAGTGAGGCAATTGTGTTTGCTAGTGAGGTTGTGTTTTTCCAGTGAGGAAGTTGTATTTGTCAGTGAGGCTCTGTAATCAGTGGTATTTTATTAATCTAGTGAGGAAATTTTCCCAAGTGGTTTTTTATCCCTATGAGGGTTTTCCACTCATATAAATTTTGTGTTATGGTTCTTTTGTGGTCCATGTGATTATCATGATTCATGCAATTTATTCTTGCTACTTCCTTTATCTACTTTGGAATATTTTATTTTTCATGTATTTTAAGGATCTGCTATTGGCTATCACATTTGGTTGCATTCTTGAAACTAAAATTGTCATGATTATAAAGAAATTTTGTGTTTTGAAAAATAATTGAATTTGAATTTGGTTATTGAAACACTGATTCACCCTCCCTCTCAATGTTTCTTGTACTCCAACACCTTCCACCCATTTTTGGCATTATGTGCCATCACATGTGGTGATGACACATTTGTGTATAGCTCACACTCATGTGGGTTTTTTATACAATATTTAAAAAAAATAGTTGCACTTGTGTTTTACCCATGTTGAATTATGGGCATGGCAACTAAAAACTAGAGAAAGAACTAAAAAACCCAAACTAAAGAGCCTTTGCAACCCTAGCATCACACATTACTGGATGCAAGATCTAGGCCATTCCCAAGTTTTCATTCCAAGCCTAGGCCATCACCACCATCTACTTAGGAGAGGGATAACCAAGATTGCTACCATTCTTGAGTACCTCAAAACAAACCCACTTATAATTTCTTATTTTTTCTTCAATTGGTCTAATACTCAAGAGAAGGTAAGGTAAAAGAACAAAAAACATCTAGGGTGCCATTCTTATGGGATAGAAAAATAATTTAAAAATCCATTCACATATCCTCACATAAGGTTGTGAGATAATGAAGCTCATGACTAACCAAATATTTTTATTTATTTATGATTGTTACACATTATCAATGTTTATCATAATGACATCTCACACTTTTTTATGGTTATAGGGTTCCTCGCCTAGTATTCATGGCTATTCTCACTTGATTTTTGGCCCTAATTTGGAGCAACATTAGGCACTTGCTTCCTATCATTGTCTAAATACTATGATGACCTCTTATTATGTTGTTGCATGATGGTATCCTTATCTTTCTAAATTATTATTGGGATTTCAAGGCTTATATTATTTACATATCTTTTCTCATTTCCTTCAAATTCATATTCTTTTCATGCAAAAAATTAGAGGGGTCAAATAAGGTCAATATCGTTCCTTTCATGAGTATGGTTGTAGTGATTAATTTTATCACTTTCCTTTGTATGGTATCACATTACTTGTGTTGTTCAAAGTAATACCTATTGCTTATTTTACCTTGGGTAGTATCCTATTTTCATTTCCAATTGAAATCCTCTTACTCCTTTTTCCTTTACTTTTGGTCATAAAGATTTGAAATAAATTTTTAAAAACCTGTTATATACTAATTAAATTTTTATTTTTTTGTAGTTTTTAAAGATGGATCACTCATTATAAGGAGAATATACCAAATAAAAATTCCTACTTGTATCATTTATATGAGTATCTAAATATTTAGTTTTATGTTGTCTACGTGTTTTACTTTGGCATGCTTTTGCAAAATTATAGTTCACATGTAAGCCAAAGTGGGGGAAAAATATCTTGGTGAAAATTACATACCTTGAATTTTCCTTCATGTTGGGCTCACTTTGACTTGGTTACATCCTTTATGTAATGAATAGTGTATAAGTGACATAATTTCTATGTAAAAGTTGGCATAAAACTTGAGCCTAACCTAATCCAACTATCTTTATTTTCCTAGGGATCACACATGACCCTCTATTTTTATCCATCCACTACCCAATTTTAGATATGCAATCACATAAAAGACACTAGTTATTTCAAAATTCAAAATTCAAATTCAAATTTGAGCCTAAGCCAACCCTTCCCAAGTGATCATTGTGTGCTAACTCAAAGCATGAAATATTTAATTTACGCTCTTTTGATTTGTGTTTAAGAACTAATATTAATTCATTTGAAATAATCTAGACATTTAGAAGCTCTCATTCCTACTTTATTTATCATTCAAGGAGAATTACAGAACAACAAATGCTACATCATTTTCTTACATTATTATTTAGGCACATGTACATGATTGCTCATTGTCTTCAAGCATTATATCAAGATGTTAAATCATTATCCAACTCTTTTACCAAGGAAAATATAGTGTATCTTAGTAAACTCCTTACTAAGTGTTTGTCAACACTACCCATTTATTATTGTAGGTTTAGTTATCCAAATAAATCTCTATTTGTAGGTGAAGAAGAATCAAAGTTGACAAGATAAGCTCTAGATTTCAAATTCAAATTTCTACACCAAGTTCAAATTTGTTGGTCTTATTTGATGTCTTATACATTGTTGTTCACTTTTTGTATTGATCTTTTGGACTTATGTCTCCTTTTTGTAGTTGGATGTAGTATTTATGACTACCTTTATTACTAGTTTATGAACTTCAAAAAAAAATCTCTATTTTTTATCTATCCGTATTTTTTTCTTCATCCAATATTTTTTGTTTAATTGGTTCTATAGTCATAAAAATTAACTACAACAAATATAAAAAAAAATTAATTCAAAATAATCATATATTACAACTTTAAAACTTATTGAACCCCACTTGCTATATTTTTATATAACATTTTGATTCTTTCAAATATTAGTAAACTGTAAAATTTTATTATAAGTAAATATAATAAAGTATTTTAATTAATAATATTAATAGATATAATTTTATAATGTTTATTATAAAAATACAAATTAATTTATAATATTTTCAAAAAAGATAGAATGTAATTGTTTTTAATTTTTAGAATATTTTTAATAAGATTATCTTGAATAGTTTCTAATATGAATTTAAAAATTTATTGTAAGAGTAAATTTAATATTAGAATATTTATTATTAATAGTTATCATTGTTTTATATTAATATATATGATTTATAATTTTTTTATAAAAATATATATTATTTTAGAATCTTTTAAACGTAGAGTATAATTATTTCTAACATTAATATGAATTTATCATTGTTTGTATATCTATTTTTTATCTTTAAATGTATTTGCATGATAATTATTTTTAACTTTTAAAATATTTTTAACATTAATATGAATTTAAAAACTTATTATTATAAAAGTAAATTTAATAATTTTGCATTTATTACTATTAGTTATCATTGTTTTCTAATTATATATATATAACAAAGATTTTTAATTTTTTTCAAGATATATCATCTACATTTATGGTGACTTGGTGACTAGTGAGCATGTAATAATATGCACTTTGAATTTATCATTATTTGTATATCTATTTTTTAATCTTTAAATGTATTTTCCTGATAAAGTGTTTCAAAATTTATTCTTCTATATCTTACCCTTTTCAATCATAAATTTTGTGAAATTTTATGTTTGGAGAAGATTTTATTTACAAATTAAACAAATCTTGATTTTTAATGACCCGTGCATAAAAATAAACTTTTTCCTAAAAATAAATTTAGCGACTAATTTTCTCGCTCCTATTAAACTTGATTCTACACAACAAAGGAAAGATGATCAAGAGTTGTTGGTAGCAATACCAACCCTTTGATGAGGTAAAAATAACCTCATCATAATAAAATCTGGAAAGCTTACTTTTGCTAATTCAATCCTAAGCCTATGCCAATTTATTAAACTTTAGGAGAAGTAATTACTTATTTTTAAGAAAAATTATGCTTTCTTTCTTTTGATCAATTGAGGAAATTGTCCAAAGCAGGTTTAATGGGTTGATTTGAGCATTTTTGCAGGGATTAACAGGTCATCATGTGGTTGTTGCAGAATTTTTAGCCAGCACGTGCCTCAAAAGTAATGTTGCAAACCCACTCCTAGATGCCTGGATGATGCGCTAAAGATTTAGTTTCAGTTATTTAAAATTATGTTGTTAAAAACTTTATGGCTCTTCTCGAGCCTTCTACATGTTTTAAAGCTTTAAATACATTAAGTTAGTTTTTAGTTAAGGAAGACTTTTTCAATGGCTATTCATGCCATCTTAAATTTAGGATTTAGTTAAAAAGTTATCTATAAAAAAATTGTAATTTCATAAGTAGTAAATAAGATAGAGAGGAAGTATCGTTATGTTGTTTACATGGTTTTGCAAATCACTGTTAAGATGAGTTATTTGATTTCTGTCTATTGGTAACTGTATGTAATAAGAGGATTCGAGAATCTATAGTTTATGTGAGTTAAATACAAAGTAGTAGCCCATGATCTAGCCACTCAAGGTGAGTTAGCCTAGATAGATAATTATTTTATTGTTAAGTTATTTTATTTGTTAAAAATAAATTGTTGTTCAGTAGGAAATAAAAAGTTGTTGAAGAGCCAATTGAATTGTTCCGGAGCACCATTGTTTTTAATTTGTATAAGTTATCTTTTGTAGTTGATAATATTCCTTTACTATTTAAGAGATGTTTAATTGTTTGTTCCCTTACTCTTCTGTTTCTATAATACACCAGTTGTTTAGTTTGCTTGTTTCCATGCTTTCTAGTTTAGTCGTAATGGTTTCTAAATTAGTTGTCTTATGCTTTTTAATTTAGTATTCCTGGATTTTCTTAGAGTAAGATTATTTTCGAATTAAGAAGTAATGGCTTTAGATTAGACTTGATTTCTATAGTTTAAAGAAAAATTGAAAAATATTAAATGGGTTGTTCAAATAATCTCCTTCTACAAACTACCTTGGACACTGCCCAGTCGACAATTGGCATTCAATTATTCTAAAGTAGTAGGACCTAACAACATCCTATCACTTTTTGGTGCCATTGTTGGGGACTTTTTAAAAATCCTTTTTGCTTAAAGTGTTATTAGAAGACGGTCTGAATACAAAGTTTTATGCCAAGAATATCTTAGTCGGCTTTTTTTTTGCATGGTCCGGGAAAGAGGCCCCCACAGATGTTTTATACCAAAAACCCCCCCAAAATACATACCTATCATACATAGGGAAGCCCAAGGCTCAGACGACCACACTTCTAAAGAATTATTTGAGCCTACTCCACCTAAGGCTTTCCATTATTTACCTATCGAGCAACTGACAGAACAACCAATTGTTGAGGAAATTGTTTTTGAGGAACATACTCTTCTAGACATCATGGGAGATAGTAGAGCTAAACCTAACCACAATGAACCTCAGCCCCCTAGAATGTTTACCTATCCTATTATGTTGGACACTGATGATGATACTGTCATGAAGAACATTTCTCTAGCTTTCCTTCCAACCTTCTGTAACTTGCCTTCGGAAGACCCTGACCAATTTCTCTTTGAATTTAGAGTCCTATGTCAGACTTATGATTATAAGAATGACAACCAAAATTTGAAGCTTTTCCCGTCAACTTTGAAGGACTCAGCAATATGCTGGTTCATGGGATTGGGTTCTGGTAGTATAACATCCTGGGAAGAAATGGAGATTGTTTTCCTACAAAAATACCAGAGTTACTGTAGGGTAAGTGATCGTAAGGAGCTATTTAAGCTAAGGAAAAATGAGGATGAAATTTTGGAGGATTATTTCGATAGGTTCCTCTTCCTCTCCAAAAGATGTGGAGAAACGACCATTAGCATAGAAATTCTCAAAACAATATTTCTTAAAGGTCTTGATGATGACTCTCGACGAAACCTTGATTTAATGGGAAAAGGTGACGTATCTCAATTAACTCTTGAAGAAATATGTGAGTTTTGTCAGAATTTCTCCCATACTAGGGGAGGAATCCGCAAAACTAATCTTTTTAAAGGGTCTAATGAGATAGGTAAGCTCCGCGAAGAAATAGAAAATCTAAAAATGGATATTCTCGTGTAGTTGAATACCACTCTAGATGGTATACAAGCTAAACCCTGTAATCCTGAGACCTTGTCAATTTATTGTCCAAGGTGTTGGAATAAACACCTATTGCATGAGTGTCCTTTGGATAAAGTCAATGTTTTTCAACTGTGTGAGAACAATCATCCTACAAACCAGTGTGAGCTTTTGTCAGATATTAAGAATACTAAGAAAAAAACCATTCAAGTTGAAGAAGAAATACATTCTTTAAACCAACGTCAAGGAGGTAATTTCTCTTATGGACAGAATCCTAATCCTACATGGAGACCACAAAATAATTGGGCTCATAATCAATGGACTCCATCTTGGAATCAATCACCTCCACATCAACCTAACTAGGGAACTCCTTATTGGGGATTACCTAAGTGGACAAACCACACATGGGGAAATCAACAATGGTTGAATCAACCCCAACAATAGTGGTACCAACAACATGCAGTACCCCAATGGAATCAGGCACAAAATCATTTCTATACTAAACCAAGGAGGAATCAAAAATAGAACCTGTTACCTCTAGCTTACAACCCTCCTCAAAATGAGCATGTAAACCAACCTCGGCTTCTAGCACAACCGCTTCCCAATCCTAAAAATAATTGCCAAAATACGCCAGTCTATTCTACCGAACATGAAAATGTTATTGGGCTTAATGCGATACACTTTGGAAATGTGCAGTTGTGTTCTGGACGAACTCTCCAGCCACCAACAATTGAAGAAATAGTGGAGGAAACTTAGCCTAAAAGTCCAACAAGAGACACATCATCTAAACAGGATATTACTCCTCAAGATGAAGAGCCTTTTTCAGCGGCAAGGGCTGCTGATTTGTCTCAGGGGAGGAGGGTCATTCCTTAAGTAAACATAAGGAGGATCCTATTCCAAGTAAGAAAAGGATGGCACCATATCTAGAATGTTTAATGTCCATAACTTTGGAAGATACTCCAGAAGTATCTTTGGCTACAAAAATTGTGTTAATTCAGGAGATTAAGCAGTTACAAATTGAAGTTCCTTTATTGCAATCAATAAAATAAATCCCTGAATTAAACCAGTTAATCAAGCAGTTATGTATCAAAAAACCAGGGAGGAAGCCAAAAATGATAAATACCGTTCATATTGATGGTTATTTAGCTGATTTTCTATCTGGAAAGACTATTTCTCTGAAATACGATGATCATGGAAGTCCACTTATAATTGTTATAGTCAATGAGGTAACAATACCAGATGCACTAGTGGATCTAAGAGCAGCTATTAATGTGATGATCATGGATGTAATGGAAAAATTAGTTTTAGCTAATTTACGTCCTACAACCACAATCTTACAAATGGAAAATCAGTCTATAGCCATCCCAAAGGGTGTCACTAAAAATTTCCTTGTCAAATTTGATGGATGGGATTATCCAGTTGACTTCCAGGCGATTCAGTCACTTACACCTAAGGATAGTTATCCTATAATTTTTGGAAGACCTTGGTTGGCCACGGTTGCTACTAAGATTGATTGTAGGGAAGGGGGAACAACCATTTCGTGTGTCCAGGATAGAAAACGCTTATTCTTATATCCCCCTGCTAAGCCTACTAAGCATGAAAAATTCTAGGTTGGTGAGCCTGAGGAATTGAGTGGTTCAGATAGTTTAGCCTCCCTAGCCATGGTGGTAATTAAACAACACGGGGAAGAACTAGAAGAAGAGTTAGTAAATGAGATAGCATGCCTTGCTATAACCCCAAATGAGGAGGAAATGATGGACACCCCAAGGATGTTTGGGCAGCCAATTGATATAAGTGGAATGGAGCACAGTTATGCTATAATGGGAATGACATGTCCCTTAGCAAATATGATTCCCAGAACAATTCATTTCTATGAGGATATCACAAGGTTTCACCAATTGGCACCTCATAGTTGTCCTCTTAATACCATTGTAATGAGTAACAACTTGGACTAAATTATTAAATTTTGTTTATGTAAAGTACTAAAGTGACACACTGACATATGTTATTTATACAAAACAGGATCTATAGTGTTACTCGTCTATAAAAAGATATGTATAATGCAATAATGTGACATTGAAATTTAGTTGCAATAAAATAAATGGTTGTGTTGTGTTATTATTGAATCTTCGATATTCATTTATGATTAAGAGTAAAGAGTTATTTTATGAGTTCAGAACTTCGGTGTCTATTAATAATTTAATATATTCAAATCAGTTTTTTTCTTTTTATAAATTAAGTAATATAATTTATGCAATATGCACTTGATAATTCATGGTTATATCGGGCCATCGAGGGAAAGAAATCATTCGTTCCATCGATATTTATGTTTACAGTGATGTGCTTACTTTTGTAACTTGTTGACTCTATCGGTATATCGGGGAGCGCACCTTAGTTATGAGTCTTCACCTTCGGGCCATCAGCAGGGTTGTGATGGGTGTTCCACCGATAAAGCATTGTTAGGCCGATGCCTATGGTATTGATTTTTGTTAGGTTTGGGGGAAGGACAAGTTGCATTCCATAATGAAATGAATAGCCCAACTTAAACCTCCAAAATCACCCTATAACCGTTAGATTTAGAAAGATTAACGGTTAAGATAAAGAATTTGCAACTTGTAGAACTAAGATGTGTCATTCACTTTAATGTTCCAATTTTGAGAAACGAAGCATTTAAAGAACTTTGTATTGCTAAATGTCAACTATCAAGTGATTAATGTTTATTTTTAAACTTTAAAGTTAATATCATAAATTACTCAATTTTCAACCATTGGATGAACATTTGATGTATGGTTGTATTTGCATTCCATAATGAAATGCACAGAACGATGGGCTTCCCAACTTAAACATCAAGAATCACCCTATAACTGTTAGATTTAGAAAGATCAACGGTTAAGATTAAGAATTTACAACTTGTAGACCTAAGACATGTCATTCACTTTAATGTTCCAATTTCGAGAAACAATCAAACAAAGCATTTAAAGCACTTTGTACTAATAAGTGTCATCGTCAACCAGTCTTGGAATTTGACGGTCACCCCTACCAGCTACTTGTCATATGAAAATTTTATGACGGTTTGGTCATTTAAATGCCTATCAAAAAAATTATTTAATTTATGAATTTTTATATAAAATCTTTTATAAATGCAATATCTTGAAAAATTAAAAAACAATGATAATTATTAGTGATAAATATAAAAATCTACTGTTATAATTAACAATTAACAAAAGTTTCTAAAATCATATTAAAAATAAATCTTGTTAAATATATTCTAAAAATTAAAAATAATTATGTTTTATTTTGAAAAGATTCTAAACTAATATATATTTTTATAATAATATTATAAATCACTCATATTAATATAAAAAATGATAGCTATTATAAAAATTTCAAAAGTTTCTAAATTCATATTAAAAATATTCAAAAAAATTATATTCTATTTTCTTTTTATTATAAAAATTATAAAATGATATATATTATAAATTAAAATACTATATAATAATTTTTTATGGTTTAATAAAAATATAGCAAGTCAAACTATACGGTCTAATAAATTTTATAGCTGTAATATATAGTCTAACTCTAAAATAGACAATCAAATTCTAGGCCTGTTGTCAACTGTCAAGTGATTAATGTTTATTTTTAAAGTTAATATCATAAATTACTCAAGTTTCAACCGTTGGATGGACATTTGATGTATGGTTGTAGTTTCATTCTATAATGACATGCACAGAGTGATAGGCTTCCCAACTTAAACCTTTGGAATCATCCTATAACTGTTAGATTTAGAAAGATCAATAGTTAAGAATTTGCAACTTGTAGACCTAAGAGTTAAGATGTGTCATTCAATTTAATGTTCCAATTTTGAGAAACAAAGCACTTAAAGCACTTTGTACTGCTAAGTGTCAAATGTCAAGTGATTAATGTTTATTTTTAAACTTTAAAGTTAATATGATAAATTACTCAATTTTCAACCATTGGATGAACATTTGATGTATGGTTATAGTTGCATTCCATAATGAAATGCATAGAGCGATGGGCTTCCCAACTCCAGAATCACCCTATAACCATTAGATTTAGAAAGATCAATGGTTAAGAATTTTCAACTTGTAGTCTTGTAGACCTAACTCCTAAGATGTGTCACTCACTTTAACATTCCAATTACGAGAAAAAAAGCATTTAAAACACATTGCACTTTGAAATAGTATAGTGATTTTTAAAGTCTTCAATCTTCAGATTGCTCATTGTAGTGCACCACCCTATTTTGGATTCCACAGTTCCACTTCCAACAATGCCATTCCAGTTTTTAAGAGTTGGGACTCTGAATCTGGTTAAGTGAAAGAATTCCTGTGGCTAAGTTTCATCATTTGACATTTCTTTAAATCTTATTTTGTCAAAGTTTGAAGTTTGGGGTTAGAATTTAGAGACTGAAGAATTCATTAAAATTAAGGAGGACTAATAGGTATTACTTATTAGGGAATTCAAATTTCACAACTTCACATTTGTATAAGCATGTATACCACCAGTACCACTAGAGCAATGTTCGATAAAAAAATACATTTTGCAGAATTGCTTAAAACCCCAGGTTTCATTGATGGGTACCATGATATTTATGATCTTGAAATCTATGGTAGGCGTACCTTAGAACTTAGATTTTTATCTCAGAATAAGGCTACAAAGCACACACAAGTTGATAGTATTAGTGCATTGTGGATAACTGGATTAGGGTGCATGATGCTACATGAAGTTTTCCCTTGCCCAGAATTTATCATGGTCTGTGCCAAAAATTATGATGATAAGAAAAGAACAATTGTTCATAAAGATAACCAAGAATAATTGTTATCCATTAATGCAGTAGAACTTGGACAAGTGTTTTGGTTTACAACCAAAGAATTTGGAAACCACCACATTGACCTAGAAAATATTGCTAGTGATTATGAAGCAGTGATAGAAAGGCTGAAAAATGATTTATTAAATAAAATAATTAAGGATAGAAAAAAATTGAAAGGTGATCATAAACCTCCTTATAATTTGGATAATTTTAAACCATGGGTTCAGGATACTATTTCCATGCTAGCATTTTACCTCGGTCTAGATAGAAATTTGGAAGTGGGTGCAAGCCTCCTTGAAATGGTATATAATATCCATTATGCTGATGAACATGTCAAATATAATTATACTCAACACATTGTAGAATCCATGCATAAATTTTTTTTAATGATTAAAGCAGGTTCCACGAAGACATTTAGGTTCACAACCTACTTGTGCTATCTTTTTCTATTCAAATTTAGAGGAATGTTATAGACCAACAAGATTCAGATTCAACCCTATAGTAATGCAGAGGAAAATAAAATGGCTCTAGTATATGAATGGACCACTGAAATAAGGATACATGATTCTCGAAGGAACTATAGTCATTTTGTAGAATAATTTTTGGCTCCATTGCATCAAGTAATTACAAATACTTGAATGCCTAGATTGCCTATGTCATGTAGAAACTGCATGCAACTAGGAAAATAAATACAATTGGTTGATTGGTACTTAATGGAAGAATATACTGTGCTAAGATTTTATGGATCGGGAGTACAACTATTCAAACTTCCAATACATGTGACAGAAAGGGTTTTTGCATTGGAATATGTAAGGTAGGTGCAGAGTGCTGATGAACTACACTTTATCAGTCAAAAAAAGAAGACCTTATTTCCTTCTTTACCTTTTTCATGTGGAGGGTTCACATTCGAGAGAAAAGAATTTAGTGTGGCACCTAATCTTTTGATTTTTTTTGACTTTGATGCTATCTATCACTAGCAGTATGATCCATGTGACATCATTAAATCAATGATTGTTGCCAATAGGAATGCTGCAAATAGAATTCAACATCAAAGTAAACCCTTGCTTGAAAACTTGAGAAACAAGGATTCTTGGGATGAGGTCAAAATAAAAATGGAGAAAAGTGCTGCTGAGAATGGTATTTCTTTTGAATAATTGTCAGCATAAATTATGGCATTGCATCGAAAGACAATTAGGACATATAACAATTTTTATGAAAAAAGTGATAAACCATCTAGTAGAGTAAAAATTCTAGGTTCTCTAGAGAAGGAAGTTATAGATAAAAATTGGTCATGATAAAAAATTATTGCCTTTTGGTCTATGAGGAAGGACCAAGGTGATCCAAGAGCTCTTATAGAGTATGGAGCTAATGAACAAGATATAGATTTTATCAAATTATGGAATATAAAGCAGCCTGATGAACATGGAAATAAAGGAAGTGATGATGAATCTAATGATGATAGTGAAGAAGAAGAAGAAAGCCATGACAATTACAAACTTGGTTTAAGTGAGGCCGCAAAAGAAGCATATGCTTCAACATATACTTCAGGAGCAACCATACTTGAAAAAATTGGTTATGAAGGTGGTCCTTTGAGGTCCAAAGGACAAGGCCCTTGGACAATACCAGGTGTTGAGCATAGAAAAATAGGTGATAACTCTGGCCTTGGGCTTGGAGGTGAAAATGTAGACCAAGAGCATACAAGTCAAACTGAATTTGTTAGAGCTTCTAATCCTCATCCTCATGGTTAGATATAATCACAACTAGGACATGTGCTTGGTTGACAACTTAGTGCAATTGGGAGTGCCATTGGTGGTGATGGTATGGGTAGTAGTACTAGTAGTGGTCAATATGTGCTACAACAAAAAATTACACACAATACTAAGAGGAAAAGAATAAAATATACCACATAAACACCAGGTGATCAAGGCAATCAAAAGAGGCAAAGGATTTTGACAGGTCCAAGTCGCACTATCAGTGGATCCACCAGTACGACAAAGGAGTTATTTCTAGACACTCCCCTAATTCCAACTAGTGTGGGTACGACATCATTAGCAACTGCAAGTACTCCTATTCCTTCACCATTCAAGCATTCCATTGTTCCTCCCTCCCTAGATTATGATTTCATTGAAGAGTTTAAAAAGAAAAGAAGAAACTAATGGAGAGTGTGTTTGTAGTAACTTCAGACCCTACAACAACCATGGTATTACACACATTTGGCACAAATAAAGAAATCATGGAGTACATAATTGTTGTTCCCACAGTTCAAAACAAACCAACAAATCAGATGGATCGATCTGAATACCTAGTAACCAATTTTCAATTGGATTTTTCTGGCCTAAAAAATATTGACAAAATTAATGTATCAAATAAGAACAATGAATTGGTGTACGCATCATTGCTAAAGCAAGATATAGAGAAGAAAAGGTTGCAAAACCAAATAGAAAAGTTGTAGGCAGACCTAGCAAGTGAGAAAGAAAAGAGGAAAGCAACAGATAACAAGAGCAATGGATTAGAAAAAAGAATAATAAAATATGCCTCTACATCAACAAGCAAAGAGGATAAATCAAATGAGAGAGAAGTGAATGACCTGAAGCGAAGGATAGATGAGAGCAACAAGAAATATGATGAGGAAAAATCCACTTTAGAAAAATTAAGACTAAAAATTGCGAATGGAAATGCATAGTGGGAACACAAATTGGAGAAACAAAGAAAAAAAAATGAAAGATTGGAGACAGAGCTGACGGAAGCAAAAGAAGAAATTAAGTCTTCTCAAAATAAGTTATCTGCATTTTGTAGAGATACAACGAGGCATATGAAACAAAAGATCTGGGATGAAATAATGTAGAGGTTTGATCATTTGTGTGACATGTTTGAATTGATTGATGCTATCAAACAACATTATAAGAAGCTCAACAAATATTTAGTGGACAACAAAAAGGTGTTGGAATTAGAGAAATCTATAAATCAAGTTCTACAAATAGTCTACAAAGCTAGTGACAATGATTTGAAATCAAAATGGATTACTAATTAGATTGAAACCTCAAAGAAGTTGTCATCTATCATTGAAAAGTGTTCGAGAATGTGTGGAACAAAGGAATACTTACATTTGGTTGCAGACAAGATGAAGGTGGTGGATGAAAAGGTAAGGAACTTCACAAAGCTTGGTTTTCCAGAGGATTTTGACACAAATGAGTGATTCATTTGAAAGGATGGTTTCAAAAAGATGGAAGGTGCAAAGAAGATTGATTTGGAGTTGGACCAGTTTCCTCAGAACACAGATGTGAACTATTTGGATTCCATCAGAACACTAATAACCTTGAAAGAAAAATTGACTGAAGAATTCAAGACAGGCTCCATTTCCAATTACAATCATGAAATGTTAACAAAAATTCAATTCAAACAACATCAATTAGAGAAAATGGAAATTCCACCACCTGATGAGTGGAAGTTGCTAGAAAATTTGATAGAGTGACTTGATTTATTATTTTCAATCTTTGATAATATGAGTTTCAAAGTTCCAACTCAGCTCTGTGAAGACTTTTCTTTGGGCATTGGCAATATTTTGCATTGCCAATGCCAATATGTACTCATTCATGTGAAATTCAATTAAAAAGCTCAAATTCAGACTTCAGTAATGTGATTATGTTCAATTATCTGGATTTTGTATTATTTATTTTATCATTTGAACTAGTGATGAACTATTAGCTCATTATATTTACTTCTTGGTAGAGCTTCCAAGTTATGGATGTTGAGTTGTTAGCTCATTATATTTACTTCTTGGTAGAGCTTCTAAGTTATGGATGTTGAACTGCTAGCTTCTGTTATGTTTTGACTAAAAATCCTGTTCAGTATCCACCAACTTACACCTCACCCACATCCCACATACTGCAAAAATACACTACATTTGATTTTATGATTAGCGCAAATTGTAGAGATTTGTGTGACAAGATCCATTTTGTGGCCTAAATTACTACTTGATCAATGATCATCTCCATTAATAAATCTAAAAGCCCATGGTCACAACTCCTATTCCCGAAGAATTCAAATTCAATGTACTAACAAATTAAATGTACTTCCACACACTCAATTTGAATAACATAAACAACCACTTTGGAGATAGCCAAATAAGTTAATAACTTATAAGCATATGAATCCAAAACAATTGAAAACTCAAAATAAAATCAGTAAATATGTGTAACCTTCTCCATTGTATTGATCTTCAAAGTTCAAATGATATGCATTATAAAAATAGTTTATGATATGAGATGGATGGGTGAATTGGTCAATCTATTATATATCTTCTTCCTATTTTCTATTCTAAAGTCTAATTAAAAATGATGTGAAGATCCATTAATCTCCTATTGGGGTCTTGATCTCTCTTATATATGAGAGTAAATAAGCTACAAACCCCTTGCAAAAATTCATATCATTTGACAACTAAACATAACTCAAATTATAAATAAAACAATCCCGCAGGTGAATGCACCAATCCGTTAATCTCCAAGAAAAATCCCATGACCACTAACCACCTAAGATTTGTTCAAGGATTCTACTCCATGATAGGGCACTCATCATTTTGTCGGCTGACATTCTTCCTCTGAATTTGATTCTGAAACATCTATAGTTTGCTAATAAATGGATTGACTGTAGAGAGGTGATGGATGTACTCCTATTCAACATAGGTGTCCACGTTAGAGATCGCCTCTTTCATATCATATTCCATAGACATTAGTTTTCCAAGTTTCTTATTTGTGTTTTGTAAAACCATAACCTCATCATTTATTTTTGCAATGCAGCAGTTAAAAGCCCAATAAGCTCTTCCTTCCAATCATCATATTCTAGTAGATTTCCAATGCCAAAATGAAGTGTCGGGAGTGGGACTGAATCAAAACAGTCAAAATATTCCCTAATCCTATTATGATATCCATTATGTGATTCTACCAACTTGTTATATGTCAGCAATATTTATCCTTTCATGGCATTCTTATCTACGTGCTCCTTTTTTTTCTCCATCATTCTAGGCTGCAATCATTCATTCTCCACCAATGCAATGAGTGTCTATTTGACTACTTCCCAATATTCAATAGAACAATTCATCATTTTATTGAAACTTTCTTTTATCATTTCAGATATAGTGTTATATTTGATGGTTTTCACTTCTTTCTCCAATTCTTTACATTTCCCCTAGGATTTCAGATGGCAATTCTTCTAGTAGGCTGCATCAGCCAATGCATCAAGCACTCTCTTATCTTTTTCAAGCCATGGGGAGTACAAATTTGATGTGGAGGAGGAAGATGTTTTTTTTTTCTCTGATTTGCTCGCTCCTTCTTCAGTTTTTCATTTTCCTTAATCGGTTTTTTCATTTGTGCTTTGGTAAATTTTTCCACATTTATGTTCAATTTTGATGTCTCCATAGGGTTGGTATCCACTACTCGTTGAACCAAGAGATGACCAAACACTTGGTTTGGATTATTAATTATACTAGGTCATTTATCATGGGGATACAGTGACCAAATAATAAAGGTGGCTTCGTCTAGGTTGTACCCAAATCCTGAATACATTTTGTCACTTGCTTCTTTTTTTAAGTTCATTGTCACATCCCCTCTTTTTATGAAGCTATCAAATATAATTGAAGAGCTAATATCCCACCCTGGCAGGAGCAACACTCCAGCTTCTTGAAGAAATTCCCTACCACTTTCAAGAGTGATGGACTCCATTTCCTTTTCTACCTCCCTTTTCAATTCCTCCAGAGCAGTTGCCTCATGTTCAGGAGTGATATCCTATATTTGTTGTCTCATTTTTCTACCTTTATATTCATAAACTAATTATTTAAATTTAGAAGATTTAAAAAAATCACAATCAGAAATAAACTGTTGTCCAACCCTAACCCTCACATCATCAGATAGTTCATTTGATGCCTCAAATCTTACAATATTCATCTCTTGAGGGGGCTCGTACTGTGCAATCATAGGAGCACTGATTTTTTTGACCTACTCACCCTCTTCATCACCCTGCTCTTCTTCACTTATATTAGTATCTATAGAAAAAAAACCTCAGGAGTAGGCTATGAAGGTATGTAATCCAGGGGCTCTATGTCTTCATCTTGTACTCCTGAATAGGTTGCATGAGGTGCATCAAAAACAACTCGGGGAACATCCTTTACTAGTTCATTGACATGTGCGATGAGTTACTCAATTCTTGATAAAGGATCTTGTATCTCACCAAATGCCTTTGAATAAGATGGGACATTTTCCTCTTCCATTCCTCTACAAGCATAATCTTGTTATACGTGGCCATTCTTTCCTTGGTGGAAACCTAATCATGGTTTCCTATGACATCTTTGATTGAAAACAAATGTTCATACCCTGATAGCCCCTACAATAATATCACCTTGTGAATAAACCCTTCTGCATCAAATTGTTTCCTTACATCACCTAAAGGTAGGTTGTACTATGCTAATTTACCATCAATTTCTGCATATCCTTCATTGGAAACCACTGTAAAGTCTCTAAAACATAAGGTGTTGGGAATAATTGATTTTTTTCTATGTCCTTTGAGGTGTTTGGAATCAAATTTTGCCAGTTGTCTCACAATTTCTAGAAAAGAAATTCTGTCAGGAACTACTTGTGGCATCAAGTGTGGAGCCCCTTCGAATCCATAAACCCTTATCACTATACAATCAGGGAAAGCATACCAATCTCCCCAGTTATGATTCAATTTATTTCTCCGGTCATTTTCCTTTGGTCTTAGAAATATTTGCACTTTTGGGGATAGGTTATAATTGCACGGATACCCCAACAACTTCATCAATGGTTTTACAAAAAAATCTTCAAAATAAAGGTAATGAGACCTTCCAAATCGGTTGTCCCACAATGAAGTCCACATTTGTACAGGTTTAAAATCTCCATTTTCATCTGTATCTTTTATCCTTAATTCTTCACTCCAAACCCCTCTGACTTGTCCCTCGTACAATAGAAAATGCATAAGCAAAGAATAGTGTTCAAAATTAATATTATCACTATTATTTTTAATCTTTTCAAGCCCTCGATGTAGGGCATTAGCCAAGTAGCTAGCATAATCAAATGGCCTGACATCCTTGCTCTATATGTCTATAGCTAAGACCATTGGGGAAATTGACATGAGAGGTGGAACCTCTACTCCCAAAACCTGACCAGCTAAATAATAGGTGTATCAGAAATACTCTTCAAAAAAATCTTCATGGAAAGGAGGGTTTTCACTACTAGAGAACCTCCTGAGTTGGCCTCCTTTATCCTTGGGCCTATGCAAAGGTAATTTCCATCTCTTATAGATGGAATCCATGTGGCGATACTCTGTCAAGAGATATTTGATCATGAATGATAAATTCAGTGAGCACTCTAACTGAAATACATTAGAAATGAGATCCCCATAAATAATAAGCATGTCACCCTCGCCATGTGACTGAATAGTTCTTTTCTTGGGGTCATATCTGGTAGCAAGAGATTTAATTAGATCTGCATTCACAAACACATTGGGCACCATAACTCTTCCCAGTTTCAACCTCCATGGATTACAGACTGGTTGAAACCTATATTATTTTCTGTAATGGTACATGAAGAGGTCGTACCCTCATTGCGGCGTACAAATATCCCCTAAGCCCTTTTGTTTTTCCCATAATCGATCCATGGAAGGATTCATTTATGCACTTCTCTTGGGTCTTAGCCCTGAAACAGGACATTGATCTATCATGTCTTCATTTGAGAGTCTCTTAGGCTATTCAATTTTTTATTTTTTAGCTTTGGGTTTGTCTGTATTCTCTTCCATTATTTAAATCTTAAGATTTTGAGTAAAATAGCTTCGTAGGTGGGTCTGAAAGTGAATTAATTACGTGAGTCTCATCGAGTCACCTCCACAATCCACCAATCTTTGCTGCATCGGAACTCCAAGTTTTTGCCTTTTTGCTTCTACCCTAAGCGAAATCTTCCAGGATTTTGTAACAACTATGCGATCAACTTGTGATATAATTCACTTCAATTCTGGTTCATAAATGCACCACAACATGGCTACATGATGCCCCAAGATGTCACATCAGTCTTTCACTGATAGCCACCCTCTCCATCGATGGACACCTATCCTTCGTTCTATCGGTGGGATGCTAGATAATGTTTCCCCGATGCACCATATTTCCCCCGATATACTTTATGAATTTGATACTAGGTATATCGAGAGAGAGCCTTAGGAGTTAGGAGTCAACCTGATAGAGTAGTGTTACACTGATACTAGGTTGTGAGCTATTTTATTGGGCCATCGACGAGATTGTGATAGGGGTTCCGTGGATGAAGCATTGTTAGGCTGATGGTATTGAATTTTGTTAGGAATGGGGGAAGGACTATGCCACTATGTCACTACAAAATTTCAAATTTGTTTAATATTTAAGGATGCTATAATATGGATCTTGTCACACAAATTTCTACAATTTTCATTGTTCATAAAATCAAAGTGTGGTATTTTTTCTGATTAATGATAAAATAAGATAATTCATGCCCATGGTCATAAATTATAATTCATGGTTACTTTTGTTGACGACTCTATCGGTATATCGAGAGAGAACCTTAGGAGTCAGCCCGATAGAGTATTGTTACATCGATACTAGGTTGTGAGCTATTTTTATTGAGCCATTAGCGAGATTGTGATGGGGGTTCCACCGATGAAGCATTGTTAGGCCGATGGTATTGAATTTTGTTAGGAATGGGGGAAGGACTACGTCACTACGGAATTTCAAATTTGTTTAATATTTATGGATGCAATGTGAATGTAGGCTATAATATGGATCTTGTCACACAAATTTATACAATTTGCATTGTTCATAAAATCAAAGTGTGGTATATTTTTTTGATTATTGATAAAATAAGATAATTCATGCCCATGGTAATAAATTATAATTCATGGTTACTTTTGTTGACGACTCTATCGGTATATCGGGAGAGCACCTCAGGAGTCATCTCGATAAAGTATTGTTACATCGATACTAGGTTGTGAGCTATTTTCATCGGGACATCGGTGAGACTGTGATGGGGGTTCCGTCGATGAAGCATTGTTAGGTCGATGGTATTGAATTTTATATAGTTTATAAAATATCATCGACTACAGTTTGAATTTGGCATATGAATTATGATTCATGAAGTGAAATATAATATAAAATATCATGGAGACTTGGAGTGCAATATAAAATAAAATATCCTAAAATTGAAGTGCAATGATTCACAATTTATTTGAATACAATATAAAAAATCATCAACTATAGTTTGGAATATGATTCATGCAATGCTTGAGTGCAATATAAAATAGGATATCAGGAAGTGCAATGATTCACAGTTTCAATGTTCATTGAATACAATATAAAATATCATTAGATATCAACTACAGTTTGGACTTTGGAATAATGGAAACTGATTCATGAAGTGCAATAAAAATACCTAAAACCTGCTAATTATCTTCCATTTACCAAATGGAGTGAAGGTCCTCAAACCGATGCTCATCTTAAGATAAAGTAAAAGAGTCATCTTGATTCTGAGACTGCTTTGCACTTTGTTTGACCTGTGTCTCAAATTCAACATTCATTGTTTGATTTGTGTCAATTTCAATATCATTGTCATTTGTCCTAGGCCCAGTCCCACTACCACTACCACTACCAGCAGTATCGACGACTGTTGGAATTGGAGAGCCTATGTTGCACAACCCGGTCCCTCTTCTTTCACATGTAGACCTCATATTGCGAGTGCCCATTCAAAAGGACAATTTTTGACATTATACGTAGTTCCTTTCATCCTCAATAAATTTTCAGAATTCTTGTCAAGTTTTTTTCTAAAATTTGATTTCAAAAACCCCAATGTACTAAAAACTCTCTCATCCTCCACCAACCCCAATATCATTGTTTGACATAAATCAACAAGTTTGAAATATTCTGACATCGAACCACGCAATATTTCACTTTGACCTAAGCTTGTCCAAACCTTTTTTATTGATCCTAGTTCAAAGGCCTTCTCCTTGTCCATGGATTTATACTACTCCCTCATAACTATTGCAAAACTTTGACATTGCTTTCTAAGCTTATTTTCATTTAAAATTACTTCTATTATTTTTTCATTGTATGTTACCTTTTCTGAAAACTGTTCGATCAAGATTTTTACTTGATCATGAAAATATTTTGGGTTATCTCGGTTTACCCAAAATTAAGGATACACAATACCCATGGCTTCAAGTATTTCATGTCGAGGGAATCTTTCATGAATCTTTGAGGAAAGAGATTTTGCAATTTCCTTCAAATTATCACTAATAGATTTAGCAATGCCGTTAAAATATTCCTCGTTAATAGGTACTTCTTTTCTAGAGTGCCTAGCTGTCTTACAATGGTACATTGGTATCTCATATCCACGTACACAAATACATAAGTTCCCACTTGCATTAAACTATAAATAATTATTAGGATTATTCAAATCAGTAATTTTTTGTTACATCAGATAATTTACACCTTCTTGTGTTAGATCTAGATATAGATGATCGAGGGCTAAGCATGTAAGTTTCGTAGATTGGAATATTCATAAATATACATAGTTTTGTCTTGGGATTTTTTCACAAGATTTTTCATCTCATCCAACATGGGGAGAAGACTAGCTAGAGTCAAGAGTGTCTCTATATCGCTTAACCTATCTAAGAGGTCAGGAGCTTTGTCTACTGTGTTGCGATGCTCGTACATCACTCCAATCAAGAATTGATATTCTAAAAGAACTCATTGTGTTGGTCCATGCAGGGAGATCCATTTGGTTTTGACATCCTTGAGAAGCCTATTTCCAGGTGTTATTCCCTCAAAAAAAATTTGAAATTCAAGGAAACGTTTGGGACTTTGGCAGAAGTATGCATGGATCTCGAAAACTAGATTTTCAACTTTTGATACTGTAGGAAACTTGCTTACAATTTTGAATGCTAAATTCATTTTGTGGGCCATGCAGTGAATGCCAAGCATGTATGGTGCAAAAGTATTTTGTAACTTTGTGAAAAGACCACTCCTTTAACCTTGCATCACTGCAACTCCATCAACTCCTACACACCCCAACTTTTTGGCAATTGTCAATTCATCCACATCTACAATTTTATTCAAAGATTTCTTAACTAGTTCAAATAGATTTTGCGATGTTGAACTTTCCTTCATTTTACGAATACAAAGAAGATGAGCTTGGTGAACATGTTGTTCTATAGTATACAAATGCATACAAACCCAAGAAGTATTGTCTACCACAGTAACTTCATCTAAAGATAATGCAATGAGATTTGACTCTTTTAATTTCTCCTTTAAATCTTGCTTTTCCATTGTAGCAAGACAGTTTTCCCATTCCCATCCACCGTTTACTAACCAATGTGAGAAGGGAAAGTGGGGAACACTTGAATAAGATAATAAATCAAAATATTCTGGGTTGTCTATCATAGGACACCCCTTGGACAAAATATGAAAAACAACACTCATTTGAACAGTTTTTGACAGATTTTTTGTTGCCATGGCTTTTCCAAAATGAGCCTCAAGTGTACCTTCACATTTTTTAATCTTCGACATTCTATGGTTATGCTCTCCATAATCCATGACATTCTTAACATGAAGACATTCTTCCTTTTATTTCCATCGTACGACTGATTGTTCCTTCCATCTATGATTTGTTTTTCTTAAACTTTGTCGATATGCTTTTCTATAGTGTCAAGCTTTAGTTGCATCGTCTTGTCTCTTCCACATTTCCAACTAAAAATCTTACATTTGACCGATGTTTCCTTTTCAATATTTTTTTTGTTTGATACCCCCACTGCTTCAAGGAATGGGTAATTCGAAAACCAACCAATTTGAAAATTTCTCGTCATTTCCCACTCGCACCCCAATTTGCTTTGCCTTTTCTTTTATTGCTACCAACATCATCCTAATCCAAGTCAATTATCTCATTCTGGCTATCCAGGGTATCCCTTGGAACATCTTCTATGGTATTGCCATCCTCATTTGATTCATTTTGATTTAACACAATGACAATCTCACCTTGACCTTCTTGTGGTGGTGAGGTATTGTCGTTGCCATATTCAATAATATTTGGTGGAAGAGTCGATGGTTTAGCTCCACCTTGATCTAATGGATTAGAAGCTTTGCCAATTCCAAAGTAAGACTATATGGTACCTCCACATTTTGGGTGTTTTGATGGCCTCCCAGTATCTTCATTACCCTCAGGAGTCTTACCCTTGCATATGTTGCTCGACATATTGATATCTCACTTCGAATAAAAGATGGAAAAAAATGTCTTCTTGTTTAAGAAGGACAAACTGACAAAGAATATAGATCCCATTCCCTACTCAAAATCATTTTTAAGAATGAAGAAAGAATGGAAAATAGATAAATAAATCTTATTATTATAACTAATAAATAATAACAGTATGAAGAAATGATCACTCACCTTTGAGTCTATGTTTTTGGGTTTTGCTTACTTCTGAATCAAGAAGTAGAACCTCAAAACCGAACAAAATGTGTAAGAACAAATAACAGTTTCAATTGTATTTATATCAATCCATATTTGGCAAATTCCATGAGATTTTTAAATGGTATGTTAAATTTTTTGCGAATATCGCATGCTTATACAATGATACCTTGCAATTTTCAAGGCGAAATAGGTCCTCACAAGAAACTAGTTATAAATTATAATTGGCAAATGGGTCTTCACAAGCAACTATTTGTAAATTTTAATTGGCGAAATGGGTCCTCATATAATGTTGTCTTAATAGTACTGGCGAATATGTTGGTGTTTTATGACAAGCTCCCCAGGATTCCAGGCTAAAATATTGATTAGTCCATTGGAAACGCATAGTCTGTTATGGTGAATTTATTGCCTAAACATGCCTCGTAAAAAAAAATTTCTGGCAAATGGACATGCATTGGACCGATAGTTCATGAAATCCAGGCGATTTGAACACCTTGCTGGATACCTATAATTCACCAATTTTGATTTTCTCGATTCTTGGAATTCGCCAATTGGCGAAGATTCACCACTAAAGTTATCCCTGAAGATAACTCTTCCATCACAAATGTTTTTAATTTTTCTTTCATTATTTTTTTCTTATAATTGGATGATTGTATTGACAATTTAAAATTTTAATCTTTCTTTTCCGCTTGGCCATTGATCAAAATTTGAGTCTATTATAGAATCTTCATCTATTTCTATTGCACAATTTTCTAAAGTTTCTTATTTATTTATTTCCCCATGTATGTGATTTATGGGGAAAAAATCCAACTTACCCAATAAAGGCCAAACTTGTAGGAGGGTATTACTTATTTTCTAATTTTGAGACGTTTATTTTTAACTACATTTATAATTATCGATGAGTCTCCTTCTATCTCAAGTTTATGACACATGTAAATATTGTAAAATTGAAGTTCTACAATAAGAGCTTGAAATTTGGCTTCATTGATAGTCCCTTCATTCAATTTCTTTGAAGTTGCCACTATTATATTACCCCTTTGTCTCCAATTAAGTAGCTCACTCCTAATGTTCTTAGATTTACTTTTGAGACTCCTTAAAAATTCAAATTACAACATCTAGATTTTGGGACATTAAATTTGGCTTTTTTTCTTAGATTGTAGAGTTAACTATGTTTTGATTATATTGGAAAAACAGGTTTTGAAGGGACCTTAAACCCTTTACATCACATTACATAAAAATTATGCTATGAAAGAGACAACACATTAAAGCATAAGAAACAAGCATTAGTAAAAAAATAGCAAAACAACAATGACCAAACAACAAGAAAACATTACATAGACACAAAAATCACTTCATATTCTTCAGGGTTGTTGTGCCTTTTGCACACATGCCCCATTCGGAATGGGGACCCTCTTTTCCCTCTTTCCTTTTTTGGTTCCTTTTGTTTCACCTCATTTTCCGTACCCCATTTTTGTGCCCAAAATCGGGGGTAGAGCGTTTACCAATGCCATATTTTAAGTCTCGGGCTATCTAGGTTTTCCTTGTCAAAATTTTGGCATCTGTGGAATTTTTCGGGTTTCCCCTTCCGAGTTTCCATTTCCGGATTGCCGTCGCCGGATTGCCTCCATTGGAATTCCCCTACCGGGTTTCCCCTTCCGGGTTTCCCTTGCTGGATTGCCTCTGCCGGCTTTCCTGTCGGCCTTCGTTGTTTCGGAACGGTTGTCCCGGGATAGCTTTCTAGACCCCAGACTCCGGCCCTCCCGCCGCCCCTACATTTTCAAATCCACCAACCTAACCTGCAACCGTACAGAGGAGTTAATGCCGCATTAATGGCTATCTTTTGCTATAAAATTGAATTTTTCGGCCATCATTATCAAAGGCTCGAGTGATAGAGAAAGATTGAAGAGCTCCCGGTGAATCTGGTTTTCCTCTTGTCAGATTTTGAGGTTTTTTCTCGGTGACCTCTGCCCATCGGGCAGTTTGTTCTTTGGATTTTTGAGGTAGGTTTTCCATCTACGTGCCCTCGTTTTTATTTTGTGAATTTTTGGATTTCCTTCAAGGTAAAATGCAAAATAAAGCCCAAACTAGATAAATTTTCCCCCTTCGCAATAACCCATGTTTTTGAAATCCTAAAATCCATTGTTAGATCACCCAAATTTTGATCTGGAACCTTCCCGCGTCATGACTGTTCTTCAGAATGACACTGGCGCCTTTCGGGCCTGGGTCTTCCCGCGGCCGTCCGTCCCCCTCCGTCGCCTTTTTTTTCCCTTCTTTGGTTTTCTATCTCCGGGATTCCGTGGTGTCCCCGCCATTCCAAACGGCCCCGTCCAAGCGTCTTTCTAACCCTCAGATCCTGGACCCTCCAATTCCATCTAAATTCAAACTTCCCAATTCTCTTCAAATCCGTCCTCGGAATTGGGTTTCTGAAATTCCGTCCCCGGGACTCCGTCCCCATTTTTCCATTTCGAATGGCTTCCACCTTGCGTCTTCCTGGATTTCGTTTCTCAGCCGCAAAATCTTCCATCTCGGTCGAAAGACTTACCATTTTCTTCCCCTCAGACTTCTACCTCCGGGATTCCTTTACTGGGATTCTGTTGCGTTTTCGCCGTTTCAAACGGCCCCGTCCGATCGTCTTCCTAGATCCCGGACCCCGATCTGCTGTCCGCCGGAACCCGAAGCCTTTGGTCTCTTTTCCTCCAATCTTCTTCAGGATTCTGGTCGCCGGAATTCCCTTCTCAGAATTTCGTTCCTCCTCCGCCATTCCAATCGGCCCCGCCCGAGAGTCTTCCCAACCTCTGGGTCCCGGTGCCTCGTTCACCGTCCGGTTGTCCCAAACCCTCTGATTGCTTCTGAAAAATTTCTACCGGGTTTCCTCCCCCAGATTTCCTCTATCGTTCCACCATTCCACATGGCCAACCCGAAGCCGCTTCCCGGCGATGACAATCTAAGACCCGGATTTCGTCACCCGGAATTTTGTTTCCTCTGCGCTGTTTCAAATGGCTTCCCTGCAGATGATGCCCGAACCTCCGAATGGGGCATTAAATGACCTCCAAATCCAAAATGTATTTCAACCCACTTACTAGAATTTTGTTTTCTTCCATTTCCAACCTCAAATCTTCAAATCCAACTTCAGGAAATGCATATGGGAATTCCATTCTCATTTTTCCCTTTCAAACGACATTCTACCAAGGGATTTCAAGCCCAGGAACTCCAGATTGTCTGCATTGCCCTCTAAATGGTGAAGTATCTAGCTTCCATGATTATTAAATATGAATTGTGATTGCTAGACTAATCTTGACATGCAGGGATTTTTTGGTGGCCCTTGTATCAGGTTCATTATCACTGATTCTCGTCTTTTGTGCAAGATTTATGGAATCCGGTCCAGAGACTTCTGGTGCTTCAAAAAAGGGAAAAGGAATAGCTAAGCCACCAAGGGGCAAGGAGGATAAAGATCTGATGAAATACAAATTCCAAGGGGTCCCTATCCAATCTAGGATCACTACCCTTTGGAGAGACGTTTCAGATACCAACATCGAGCAAGTTGATGTTGATGAATTCACACAGCGGGTCAAAATGAACCAGAAAACAACAAATGCCAAGTTGATAAAGAGTAGTGGACTTGCTAAGGCTGCAGGTTTTCTACCAGCCCTAGTGGCCCCGAAGTTGGTAATGGCATGTGCAGAAGCATACCAGTCTGATACCAGAACAATTGTGGATCATGAGGGGAATATCCTTGCAGATATGTCTCCATCGGGTATAACTGAGACCTTCCACATTCTCGCCTTTGAGAGCATGGAGGTCCCCACCTTGGAAGAGTATAAAGAGGTGTGGGAATAGGACCCATTAGATTGTAAAAGGCTCATCAACCAATGTTGGTTGAAGGACAAACGGGCTAGTGCTGGGAAGCTCCCTCAGGAGCTCTACTGCAGCGATTTCCATGAAGACTACCATGACCTAGTAACTCTGCTCAGCCAAGTCATGGGCCTTCCCAGCGAGGTTTTCTTTTAGGAGTGGATGTTCTATTTCATAGAAGAGATTCTTTAAGGTAAGGGTATAGCCTTCTATTGGGGAAAATCATCAGCGACTACTTCCATGAGCAGTTTGCCACTGTGAAGAAAACTAACAAATTCTTCATGACCTCTTACTTGGTGTATTCCCTTGCCAATCGACAACATTATCAGGGGTTGACTATGATGCCTAGTGATCCATCAGGGCTAGAACTCAAACCTTATGACAAGTACCCTCAGTTGCAGTTTAGAAATTTCAAAAGGAACTACTACAGGGTGAATGACACATTCATTGCCCACATCATCCGGTCAGTAGGAGGAGATTTTCATAGAAGGATGTCCCATAGTGCCAGGGTCCTCCTTAGATAATATGCCTTTTGGTACATCCAGTTCCCAAGGTTCACCTACATCCGTGTCGAAGGCTTCTCAGATAAACCAAACAAGCTGCCCCAGTACCCAAATGACCGGATCGTTCTCTTGGAGCTGACTCGACAGCTACGACACATTCACAGTGTCTTGAGTGAAAAGCATCTGGCAGGCCTCGTCTACCCTAGGAGCCTTGGTCAGGGGATGTATAAGGTCCACACTTCCCAGTGCGCAAGATATTCAGAAAGGGAGTTGGCAGAATATAATTTTGAACAATATACAACAAGGCCACGGATGGATCTCTTTGGCCATGTCAGAAAGGAACTAGGGCACGGATATGCCCACCTCCACAACATTGAGGACTTTTGGGCCAACTGCAAGGATGATCTTGAGGTACGGTTGCGGTATTATATGCACTTGACCGTCATCCATGCACGAAGGGTGAACTTATGCCTGATCCCTGATTAGTTGGAAGAGGATGAGGAAGCAATTGTGGATCCAGTTTACGATATAGTTTCCAACCTGCCGCTGCCCGCTATCAACTGGAATGCGTCGGAGCTCAATTATATTAGTGTGCTCACTAGGTCCATTGAAGTCCGAACGAGAGCATGGATCAATGAGAAGGTGGCCCAATTGAAACAACAAGGGGTCGTCCTAACATACACCGAGATTGCAAGTGAACATGTAAGTGAGCCAAGTGGCTCTGAGGGTGGGGAAGTTGTTGCTGCAATTGGGGAGACATCTAAGACCCCACCATCTCTGAAGACCAGGAAAAGAAAGGAGGCTAGGAAACAACTACCCAAACCAAAAGTCTATGCCCGTAAGTCTTCCGAGCCGGAGCCCTCTAAGAAGAAAAGAAAAACAAAAGGAGGCACAGAGACAACGGTGATGCCTAAGGGTTTTCCCCTCGGGATCGCAAGCAAAAGATCTAGCTCATTTGGATCTCCACCCATCATAATCACCGCCGCCACCCTGCTTGCCTCAATTCCAGCTTCTGCTTCCTCCCCACCTGCGGTGGATATCTCCGTCCACCTGCGGTGGATATCTCCTCTAATATCACAGGTCATTCCTGTGGATTCATCATCTGCCACCACCTCGCCTATGACCTCTCCCTCCATGTCACCTTCCCTTCCTTCCGTTTTCGCTACCACAACGCTAGCCCCAAGCCTTCCAGAGTCTTTAGTGAAGTATATGCAGAATGTGCCTTCTGAGCTTTCAGGGATGCTCACCAATCCAATAGTCCAGGTTGCGATAGCTCAGGCTATGGCCTCCACTCCAATGACATCCCCCTCTACTGAATCACCAAAGATGAAGGATACCATGCAAATATCAGATGAGCACGAACGACAGTAGCTTAAGGCTGAGAAGGCGCTGAAAGATGAAGAGTTTGAATATCATGAACACCCCTTGTTCAAGCATTGGAAAATTGATAAGGTGGCCTATGAATCTTCAAGTGAGTTTAGTGAGGGCAATGAGGATCTTGATGCTGAACTGATCCGAGAATCGAATGACCCCAAGCTCAATGCTGAGTGGGGCAAGTAGCTCAAGGAAATTGAGGACAAGGAGGTCGAGGACCGGCTTGCACAGAAAGAGGAGATTGCTGCTCCAGAGACAGAAGGTGATAGGTCTCCAACCGAGGAACATGGCTAGACTCCAAAGCATTATAAGGAAGCTTTCTTCCATGAGAGTGAACAAGTAGAGAGCCCCAAGGACCATCAGGATGCTTTAAACGAGGAGGAGGATACCGAGAAGAGGGATTCACCCAAGGAGCAGCAATGTACTAAGTCCCCCGCTAAACATGAGATATTCGAACAAGTTTCTAATGAAAGAAAGGAAGATATAGGAACAAATGAGAAGGCTCTTGTTGTCAGAACTATCGAACTCAAAAAGGAGGACAACGGGACTCAAAGTATACCACCAAGAGAAGAACCCCAAACGCTTGATTGGCTGCAAAGACAACTCAAGAAAAAGACTCCCACATCGAAGGATCCCAAGGCAAGGCTGGAAGCCATCATGGCCAGAGCGCGGGTGAGCACCAGAAAAGACAAGAAGCCGAGGGTTAGGTCAAAGATAACCATGGATGACTCGGGATCAAGAGAAATACAAATAGCAATGCTGATGGTTGGGGAACAAGGAATAACTTATAATGTCTCCACCATCGATCTGGGAGTGGCCACAAGGGAGTAGAAAGTTGAGCATCTCTAGGAATCGGTCGCCACAGTAGTGCATCTTATCCAGTAAGATAAGATCTCCAAGGAGGAATTAAAGGAGCAGGTGGCCGACCTAACTTATATTCAATAGTGGTCATCTCCGGATGATCAGCCTACAACATCATCGGCCCCACCTCAGTTGCTGTCTAGAGCTCAAATTGACAAACTAGAAAAGAGGCGAAACTTGGACAAAACTACAAAAAATTGGTTCCAGCAAGTTTTAGACATAGGGAACATAGGTATCAATGTGGCTATTCGGGCAGCAAATAGGTTCCTAGAGGTTCAGAAAACTCTCAAGGACACTAGGCAAATCTATGAGAAGTTCCCCAGGAAGTACGATGGAGCCTACCTGAAGAGTGAGGCCATTCTCGTGCTGCCGAGTGATATCTAGGAGAAGGACCTTGCCTTCAAGGACAATGACCACTGGCTAGTGGATACCTGGAAATGAGATTATAACCATCGAAAGCGAAGGCTAGAGTAGATTTTTGAACAGATAGCGCCTGACATTGAATGGGCAAGGGAGTCCAGGGAGGAGTGTACTTAGTACCTCAAACTAATGAAGTGATACGAAGTGCCCGCGGTCGAGATCAATCCCGAGAACATCAAGCCCCACTTCTTGAAGATAATGGAGGATGGGATGTCCACCGAAATCACCACTGAGTTCATGTGTTTTGCGGCCCAAGCCTTTGCGTAATCAGAAGTTTGCAAAGAGAATGATGCTAAGTATGAGGCAGACTGGAAGAAGCTTGGCAGCAATTCCCAGGAGTTGAGTTACCAAATCTTGAAGTCCGACATCGTGGAGGTAGATAAGCTCCAGTCCCTGATCCTGAGTTTCATGGAGTATGCCGTGGTGAAAAAGTGAGAAGGGAATCCAGTCATTGACGAATAGTTCCTTAAAGAATAGCTATAGTAGAGGGAAAATGGCTAAAAGAAAAATTTGCTACAGTGCTATCACTAGATGATGAAATAGGGAAGAGACAAGAAAGTATATATAAATGTAATATATTTGGGGGTAGGTGAAACCCTAATGTAAGATGAATCTTGGCCACATAATAGAATCAAATCTTGGCCACTCATTTTGTTTTTTGAAAACTATAAATAGGGCTCTCCTCCTCTCATTTGGAGGGAGTTGAGTTGTTGTAAAGGCATGCTGTAGAAATTATAAATAGCAAATACAGTCATTTTCTAGGTTTCTCAATATGTTTCATGATTCCTCTCCCTTTTAGTTATAGTTTTTCTCTAAGTTACTTTGTTGTTCTAGCATCTTCAAATTAGACTTGGTAGATCAGTATGATATTTCTGGTTTTGGAGATAATTGTTGTGTGTATGCTTTCCTTGTCCATACTTTTGGTCATTTGATGAAGGTAAACAACTGTGTAAAGTTAGTGTGGACTTTGATTCCATTGCTACTCATTGAACTTTGTATTTATTCATGTTTCCATAATGGATGAATGATGAACATCTGCAGTCCCTAGAAGATAGCACTGATTTCATGATATTGTGAGAATTTTGATTAAGTGAAATCTAGTTTAAGGAAACTGTCCACAGCAGGAACCTCCATGATCACTATTCATCAGTAGTTGCAAGTTCGGGAAACATCTTTCTTCCTCGCCCTTCTCTTTTTTTTTTATTTTTTAGAAACAACTTGTTCCAAGGTTCATTGTAGATTATAAAGCCAAATCCAATGAAATAATGGAGTCTAAGACTGCTGCCTGAGCCTGCAGCAAAGCATATCAATTCCAGACCTCTAGAACTCCATTTATCGACTCAATTCCCCTACAACTTCAACCATGTAAGGTCGCCTTGTGATTCCAGCAAATCACATAAACAACTGAAATATTCCAAGCACTGTCAAGATGACATCCAAGAGACCTTGGGATAGTGTTCTGCAATTTGATTGTGGAAGATTGTATTTCAAGAGAGGTAATGCACCTATGTATTACCTATGTTGTAAAGTGCATAAAAACACCATCAACAAGGGTTTTGGCCACCTCAATCTCCTGATTATAGTGCAAGTTAACCATTTCCATTAGTTTTTGTTTTCTTCTTCAAACATCTTCCTTAGGCTCTCCCTTATTCTATTTCCCGAGCCTTTAGTCTCCTCTTTTGCAACCTTCTTCCCCTTCCCCTTAGAAGTATGATCCTCTTAAGCATGTTTGCAAAGTACATTTGGTCCTCACATAGATGGTTGATCTTGCCAAAGATAACCTTGAGATACTATTCTTTATAGAACTATGGCTAACCTGTAGTAGCTTTTTGATTTCCTCATTCATTTACTTTATCTTTTCCTCCAATACACCAAGGTGGATTTCATACTGGGCTTTGAAATTAGAAAACAAGTATTCCAAATCCACCAACCTCTCAATGATAAAGTTTGAGGAAGAACCCTTTTGTTGGTTAGACATATTCTCCTTGAAGCCCCTAATTTTAATGTTGACCTTGTTGAATTCCTACAACACCCATTTAGCAAGTTTAAAAGTGCAAGTAGCACCAAACTGAGCCATATCCAACAACTCATACATGGTATTATCATCATCAAGATAATAAAAATCCTCAGATAGAGGATTAACATTTAAAGGATTTGGCTTGGCAAGGTCCAAGTTCACACACACATCCTCTCACACAACCCTCTCACCCAAGGTATCCTCACTGCCTAAATCCCCATCACCATCCACATGTGGAGAGGTCTGTTGAACAAGGTATTCCTCAATATCAATAACATTATTGGAAGCAGTCTTAACCTATTCTAGAACCACATTCTTACCCTTCACACCACCTTTAGACCTTGACCTATTCATTTTAGTAAGCATTTTGGAAGCCCTCTGAGGAATCCCCTCATCCACGATGTCCTTTAATGGAACAAACTTTTCTTCCTCTTCCTTACCAAATGCAACCAAATCTTCCCATGAAGCTCACCATTCTTCTTGGATGGGTGGCAATGAGACCCACTCAAACTCAACTCGGTATCTTCCCCACCCGACAGGAACCCACAAGAACCTCACTTTCGTATAACAAGATTCTTGGTAGGTTGCTTCTTCTTTAAATTCCCCTTTTTCCTTTTCTTAAAAGGGGAAGCCATGGAGGATGAGGAAACCCCCATAGTATTATCCTCTTCTACCTTCCATTATTCATCAATTCAGCCTTGTTCAAGGAGATTATCTATAAAGAGTTTAGAAAATTGTGGAATATAGAGCATCCCATGACCTTGTTCATGTGAGGTTTGAAAGTTTCTCACATGACCTTGTTCAAGGAGATTATCTATAGTATGAATATTCTTTTTTTAAGTAAGTTTTCTAAAAAATAATACTACCTATATTGGACTAATACTAGTAGTACTAGATTCTTGACCATCTCTTATACTAATTGAATCTTAAAGATCTAAAGAATCTTGTGGTACTAGTTGTGATTATATTTGTTACCAAGGATTTGAAGTGAAAATAAATTAAATTATATTACAAATAATTTTATTACCTTATACTTAATTATTAGTTCCAATACCTCACATATATTTAGCTTTTATAGGATCTACCTCTTGTACTTTCTAACTACCTCATCTCGTGGGATTGAAACCACCACCTTAATAACCCATTATTGGGCTATGACTACTCCTTTATTATATGTTTTTTATGGTCTCACTTACACATTGTTTGTATGCATAATCTCTACTAGAATCCCATGATAGATCCAATAATTCAAATTCATTCTCACTATCATATTCATAATTTACTATTTTAGAGGGATGCTCTATATTCCACAACTTTCTAAAATCTTTATCTTTTGGGATACTCTAAAAATATTAAAAAATGGAATATAGAGCATCCCTCTAAAATAGTAAATTCTAAATATGATAGTGACAATGAATTTGAATGATTGGATCTATCATGGGATGCTAGTAGAGATTATGCATACAAACAATGTGTAAGTGAGACCATTAAAAAAATATAATAAAGGAGTAGTCATAGCCCAATAATGGGTTATGAAGGTGGTGGTTTCAATCCCATGAGATGAGGTAGTTAGAAATTACAAGAGGTAGATCCTATTAAATATATATATATATATGTATGTATGTGAGGTATTGGAACTAATAATTAAGAATAAGATAATAAAATTATAGGTAATATAATTTAATTTATTTTTGCTTCAAATCCTTGGTAACAAATATAATCACAACTAGTACCACAAGAGTCTTTAGATCTTCAAGATTCAATTGGTATAAGAGATGGTTGAGAATCTAGTACTACTAGTTTTAGTCCAATATAGATAGTATTAGTTGTTAGAAATATTACTAAAAAAAAGAATATTAATATTATAGATAGTTTCCTTGAACAAGGTAATGTTAGAAAACTTGTTAAAAAAAATAATATTCATACTATAGATAATCTCCTTGAACAAGGTCATGTGAGGAACTTTCTACCTCCCATTCTTCATCGATTTGTTATAGTTAACTATGTTAATCCCACTAATGGAAGGAACTTTCAAACCTTACCAGTTTCATACAATTTCATTGTCTCAAAGTATGAATTTTTATTCTTAGTGATTTCCATTGAATTCTATTATTGACTACTTGAACCATTACTATTTCTAATTTTTTAAAAACTAAGGATTCTAGTAAAAATTTATCTTGAAAAATTCTTATGTTTCTCTCTTTCCGTATCTCCCAAATAACTATTGATGGATTGATGCTCTATAAAATAGAAAGGATTGAATGTTTCTCAAGAATTTACCAAGATTGGAAAAGATTGAGAATATCATTGGGAAAATGCACTTCTTCAACCCAATCTAGCACATAATCATTACCAAAATTTTGTGAGAATTGATAGTTTAAAAGCAAGTTATCTTTTGTTTTTTTTTTTCTTAAATAGTATACACCTTGAAGGTACACTATAATTCATTTTCTTAAATATACTTGTAATTAATATTTTATTTTATAATACTACCCAAGAAAAAACCCTACTTATAATAGATAATTTATTCCAACATAAGAATATAGGAATTTAGTTTTTTTATTATTTATTTCTTCCACCAAGTATACTATCCTTGCTAAGTAATTATCATTTTTTGAACAATACCATATGAAATTAACTCATTCATATAATAACCATAAGGTTTTTTTTTTTGGTAATTTTAGGATTTTTAAATATCTCCCTTCCCATTCTTTTAATCCATTTATATTCACTAGAATCATGTAATCAACTACTTTAATCCCACCATATTTCTAATAATATAAGTTTAATATTCTCAAATTTATGAATTGTTTCTATAATTAGGAATCTATTCCAAGAATCCTCCCAAACTTTTTTTCCATTTCGTATTTTCTATGTGAAATTTTTAATTATGATTGGTTTACAAGTTAGCATAAAATTATATACATAATCCCTTAGGGGCATCCTTAATAGTTAATATTTTGGTTGGGTTCTATGTAATGCTCCCCTATTCCTTGCCTTGAGATATTTATATTCAAAATTATATTTTATGTATTTTGAGATACTAAATGATTGATTAATGTTCATATTTCCATGATTTTATGATGGATGTGATATTATGCCTCATTGGATGTTTGTGACTAAATTTGACTATTATATATTAAGTAGGTATGCTTAATGTGTGTTCTAAGGATGTACATACAAGGTATTTATCCACCTAATTTTGGAGGTTTGAGGCATTCCCCAAAAATGGTTATTTTGGAAATATCACATTGGTAAATTTTCATATATTGTTCCTTATCATACTCAAAATCAGTACAAGGTACATCTTGTGTTACTTTAAGTAAACATGGATCTAAATCATATGTGATTCTGGATTTTGTTCATGTTGCGAGTCATCTATAATTGTATGTTTTAATTTAGCAATATAGTTCTGGGTTGTTGTAAATATTTTTTAATTAATTAATCATTGCATTCTAATTGAATATAATATTGTTCATGAGATTGGGAAAAGAGAAATAATTTCAAGTTAATTACACTAAGAATTATATTTAAATTATTTAGAATTATTTATTTATAACTTGGAATTAAGATATCTTATCTTAGCTAATTTTTCTTTTATGCATTCTTTATGGGTGATGCTAGGGAGACTAGAGCTTGTAGCCATCTTACTTAAAGGAAATTCCTTCTAAGGGTTCATGAGTGACTTCATCTTGGTCCACAAGATTCTTATTATCATCATAGCATTTATATTTTTCTTGATTGAAAAAGCTCACATCATCATCACCAAAGAAGGGTTTTTTATATTGAAAATGGAGCTCATCAAAATAAAATAGATTCATGAATTTGGTTTTTGAATTGGGTTTGTTGTGATATCAAATAATTTTGGGTCAATTTGCAAAATCTTAAATGTTGGATAATTTTAGATTTTGGGATTGGATTGGAGGTGATTAGGGTTGGATTGGTTTTTTTTGGGTTGATAGTAAAGGTATCAATACTTTGGGGTGGTTTTATTTGATTAATTTTTATATACTTAGGATAGGCTAGGTTCCTCAACAAGGATTTGTGTTTGATGATTATATGTAGGATAGGAAAAGTTTATAAGCAAGGATTATATTTTGATTTTTTATTTATAACTTAATCTTCGATAAGGTCATATGGAAAGATCAGTTCGGATTTGACTCTTCTTGGATTTCCCAGGGTTTTGGATTTATATTTGTGATTTGGAATAGGATCATATAGTTATTATAATGAGGTGATGAGAGATGATTAGGGTTACCTAAAATTTTATATTTTCTTGGTTTATCTTGAATTACCTAGGGTTTTGGATTAAGACTATATTGGTTAGATTGGGATGAGGGGATGGGAGATTATTAGGATTACCTAGGATTTGGGATTTTCTCTATTTGTCTTGGATTACCTATGGTTTTAAATGAGGATTTTTATTTTGATGAAGGGATTGATGTTAGGATGATTTATTGATATGGATGGATTTGGATTATAATTAGGGTGATAGGATGAGGGTTTCAACCTTTAGTTTGCAAGGGGAATTTTGATTTTGATCTTGATTTATCTTAATGTTAGAATTTGATTTTGATGTTTGAATGATGGATACAAGTTTGATATTTGGTCTTTAAGGGGCAAACATATGTTTTGACAATAAAATACACCAAGAACAATAATAACCTAGAATTATTCAATTAGGTGTATGTATGATTGTAATCTAACAAATATGCCTTTTTTAGGCACGAAGTGTAGGGCCCATGATGAGATGATAACTATTTTTTATCACCCAATATCCCTTAATGGTGTGAGGGTAAATAGTAAATAGACTAAAAACCAATTTCTATGGGAATGGTTGAGTAAATTCCAAGGGATAACCAATTAATAGTGCATTAAAATCAAACATGGTTAATGATTCCTATCTAAGATGTATAAGGTTGTTAGGTGATTTCCTCAATATAACCAAAGGCATGTGAGGCCCAATACCATGAAATAAGATGGTATGTCTTATGGACTGGTGCAAGAGGGTAACTCACCATCCTCCTTCACTTTACAAGGTATGAAGTTCTTGGAAGCTTAGTTGTAATAATGAGTGTCCTCTTAATGGAGGTGTCTTTCAATTCTCTCCTAAATTTGTATACCTATTGGAACATGAGGGTTTGGATCATCCCCTTGGAGATGAAATCTAAGACAAACCCACTAGGTTAAATAAATATTATGAACTTTCGATATCCAATATCACCTTGTGACATGAGGTGAGAGTATACACAACTTGAATCCCTTGTGATTGAAAATGATATTTTTGACCTGCATGATATTTTTTCAATATAAGGAGAGAGCACACAAACCACTTATTTCCCACTAAGATTTCACACAATATTCATTCATCTTTGAAAATTAGATGTGAAACTATATTTAGTGGAAAATTATGGGTAGTTTGATAAGAAACAATATAACTCATGTGTTAGTAGATTTTCAAAGGAGTCTTAGACAAGAGGGAGCTACAAAAAAAATGGTTATATTGTAAATTGTGATTAGTCAAATTATTAGTAACCAATAAAATGACGATATTCTATGTACACAAAGTATAAACATTACACTAGATGCAAAAATGCTAAAGCACAAAGCAAAGGCATTGAAATAGAGTCAAAATACCAAACAGTTAATTTTTCATCTATCAAGATTACCTATAGAAATCTCACTTTGTATCAAATACACTATTTTATAAAAGGAGAAATTTAATTCTATGAACTATTCTCAAGAAACCCTCCAAAAATGAGAAATTATAAGTGGATTGTTAGGAAAATTGATGGGAAGGAAATTTAAGATGTCCTAAAGCTATTAAAATATGGAAAATATGAGGAAAATAAACCCAAGGTGTTAAAAATTGGATTTTAGGTTTGGGAAATAAAGGTGTTGAGCTATAAATTAGAAAATTCTCAAGAAAATAGAAACATCTTAAGATGCAATAGAAATGTCAAACCACAAAGGAGGCTAGAAAATATGATGAAGTCTATAAAATAATGACTATATTTGTAATAAAATGATTATAGAAACATGAAGTGTAGGTTAGGAATAACAAAAAAAAAATAGAACAAGCCCAAAAGCTTGTCAAAATCCAAAAATATCAGAGGAAAAAACTCAGGGTCGTCAAAGAGAAGGTTTCCTAGCATTGAAGAAAACATGTCTCTCTAAAGGTGAACATGTTGAACTATGGAACCAAATGCATCAAAGTGGGGTGTACATTCCAATGCGTGAGTGAGGTAATATAATTATTAGGGAAGCATGAAAAATATATTAGCAATGAAAAAAATACAAACAAGGCCCAAAAAATTAGAGGAAAATAAAGTTAGTTTTGTCAAAGGGAAGGCTTCCTAACACAAAAAGGATGTCACTCTAGAGGAAAATCTATTGAACTATTAAATTGGGCAAGTCAAAGTAAGGGTAGACATATAAATCCATGAATGAGGTTGTAAAATGAGATAAAACCTAAAATATAGGGGTTAGATTTGTAATAAAATGATTAGGGAAGGATGATAATTAGATTAGGAATGAAAAACCTATATAAAAAATCCCAAAAACTTGTCAAAATCCAAAAAAATGCAAGAAAAACAATGTTAGGACAATTTTATGGAAGGTTTCCTAGAACAAAATTGGACACATCACCCTAGAGGTGGATGCATTGAACTGCGAAAGTAGATGTGTAATAGTTGGGGAAAATAGATCAAACCAACAAATCATGATAAAAACTTCACAAAAACTCAATAGATGGTTAGATTAGGGAGTTGGGTCTCATTGAGCATGCCAAAATATGGATAATTAGGATGTAGAGCATAAAATAAGGACTCAAAAATGCATTCAAAATCCTATTCTACACCTAATGTACAATTTTTATTAAGTAAAGGAATTGAACAAAAGATGAAAGAAAATAAGTGGTCTCACCCACAACCCCATGTTCCACAGATAAGATGTGTGGGGTTGTGCTTCAATGAATTTTTGGTTTGAGATGTGATATATGGTTTCTCTTCAAACTGACAAAATAAATTTTTATTCATTAGTTTAATTGAAAATAGCCTCATAGAGGGTCTATTTATTAATTGGGAAGATGATTGACCAAGTGTTAAGAATTATATAAGAGATCAATAGTTGATGATTCTTGAGAGGATTGGAGAGAGAAGGAGCCTCCAAGTAGAACCTTGTAATTGTTCCACTTGAATAAGAAATTTTTTTAAGGGTTTGGGTGGTCAATATTCTTTTGGAAAGAGATAGAGCGAGGATTAAAAATGTACTTTTTGGAAGTCCAAAAAGTTATTTTTTGGAGACATGTGAAGGGTGAAGATTTTCTTGGAGAAATGAATTTTTAGGATTTGATGAGAAGATTTTGTAGGGAAGTGGTCAGTTTGGCCATGGATTAAGCATGTTTAAAAACATGCAAGATTATTATTTATTTAAATTGATTGGTTTTAGTCAAATAATTATTTGGGAGGGCCTTGGGAGAATTAAACAAATAAGATATTTATCTAATTTTTGGAGGGTATGGATATGAAGGGTGAACTTAAATAAAAAAATCTGATTTTTTAAGGGTTATAAATAGAGGAAAGGTGGTTAAAGGATACATTAATTAATATATAATTAAACTTATTTAACTAATCATAGGAAGGAATTTTGGAAGGTTAACTAAATAATTAGTTTTATTTAATAAATTTATAAGGGGATAAAATTGGGCATGGTTAGAATGTTGATAATTATGGGTGTCTAAAAAAATACTCCCATAATTTTATCATGCAATATCACAATCTCTCTTCTTGGTAAATCTTCCTCTCTTTAAAAGGGCTCAATAATTATATCCATTTGAGAAACTCTTCTTTCTTTAGATGGCATGGGGATGACTCTTGGTTTGGGGAGTTTACCTCTTCTTAAGACCTTTTCGTTTTATTAGATGTAGATTTTGGTAACTTATAAATAATAGTTATAATAATTTTCTTCAAATGATTCAATTGTCTTGATGACAAGTTCTATGTTATTTAAAATTTTATTTATATCTTTTCTCTATTCATTTTTCTTTCTTAAATTTTTATTATTTTCAACATTATCCTATTTTGTAAATAGGAAATTCTAATCATCATATTATTTAAATACTCTACACTAAGATTAAATATTTTAATTTAAAATATGTTAAAATAACCCTTAAATTTTTTCATTAATGGTGACTTTAATATTTGACAAATTTGGAGAAGTTGGTTCATGAGTTAGAAAATCGATTGGTCAAGTAGCCTTGCTTCTAGGTCCTACTTGAGAATTGGTTCTTTTAATCCCTCCCATATCCAACTCAATTGATTATTCACACTCCTTGTAACGCCCCACCATGAAAACCTAGAGGAAAACACACTACTACACTTGAAAATGGAATAGGGTATGTGTAGGATTATCATGGAAAAAATAGGCCCTTAAGTGGCAATAAAAATTCAAAAAATCAAAGTTAGGCAACTTGACGTAAAAATTTGAATAAGTTATCTATATTATTTCAAAAATATGTAAGAATAGAATCTGTAGAAAATTGAATGTATTTTCGAAAATACTAGGTTTTTTTTTAATTTTAAATCTATTTGGTAAAATTTTAAAATTTCAATGCAGTAGTACTTAAATTTGAGGGAAAAAATAAGAAGTAGGTGTTTGTCACCACCCTAACCACAATAAAATGATAATATTTTAGATATAAGTAGAGGACTCATGTCCCGATGTGATGCATATTTTTTTGTAATTTCTTTCCAAGTAAATAATTAATTATGATTTTTTTTATTACAACTTTTAAAAAATATAAAAAATCATATGTTTGACCACCTTAACTTGGTCAAAACTTCATGAAATTCATTTTAATTTTTAATCCTATAGTATGTGAAGCATAGAATGTGACACATGTTTTAGATTCAAAAAATTTTATACTATTTGAAAGCTATAGATGTTTTTCAATCAACCTATCAATCAGGACTTTAGTCATAATTCAAATAGAAAATGAATAATAATTATTTATTAAATTCAAAATAAAGCATAATTTATGTTGGTGGAAAGCTAAGAATATCCTTTAAAAACCCTTTTCATTTCATCAATTTTGGGAAAAAAAATTCGTCAACCACATGGGCCATCATATCACTTACATGTCACCACTTTTTGGCCCATGATGATCTTGCACATACCCAACAATATTTTTTAAAAAAGTGCAATACATACAAGATTGCAAGTGAAACAACAACTAGAATTCTAATATAAGTCCTTTGAGGTTCTCAAGTTATGTTACTAGAAACCCAATAACCAAACTAAAAAGAATAGTATATCATCGCTAATGACTCGTTAAACAAGATTTATCAAACAATAAGAATTTAATTTAATTACATCACATATATATGATCAAACAATGTAAATTAACCATAATATGCCATCCATAGATATCAATCAAAATTAGTTCATTAATTAAAATTAATAAGGTACATCGGTTACATTACTCATTATAAGAGATAGTTCAACAATGAAATTACAACATTACATAATTACATCAATGATTTCTTGAATAAGAGAGGAGAGTACATCTGAATTTTATTGCATGATACGACTGAATGTTGGTACATTACAAGTACATGAAGGATAGCACATGCGAGTTGAACAAGTGTGAAAGTCTTCAAATCCAAGAGTAATCACCATGAGAATGAACAAAAGTGAGGAAACCTAATGGATTACAAGACACATTCCACCCAACCATGTGGAACCCTAAGGTCCCACCTCAAAATAGTCAAGAGACAAAGACAACACGAGGGACAACATGACTCCAATGCACATGTATCGTACAACATCACACGATAGTAACACCACTTTCAAAGACACATAAAATAATAAGGGAGACAAGAGGCAAGGGAATACTGGGTTTTCGTAGGATGAGTTTCATCATATTTTTTTCTATGGGTTTCCCTGGCGTAACCTTCCTACGCTACCAGACCCCCATCTTGGGTTACCTTGGCCACCTCTATCGACCACTAAACCCCCATACAAACTCATGTGGGATCAACATACCTTCCAAGAGGGCAAGGCAGTTGATCTTGCCATTCTAGGCCTTCTCAACTCATCTCAAGCCTAAACGAACACTTGAGCCATGAGTGAGGCATTCACTTATCTTGATTAGTGTGATTACTACCCAACCCCCTAATTCATTTTAGATTATCACTAAATTACAAAAATCCCACATGGGTAGCCTTGGTACCACTTTGTGCCCCTACCCCCATTGAGAGCCACTCCCCCTTCTACAACTAGGAAACCCAATTGAATAACAGGGAAAAGCCAACATGTTCAAATCACAAAACCACATGAACATACATAAAGGCAAGGAATGCACCATTTCACACATGAAAATCGGCCATAAATTCAAGTGAATAGTGTATGGCTAAAATCCCTTCAATAAACACTTCAAGTATCACATCAACAAAGATTACAGAGTCATCACACATACTTAGCCTACCACATGGTTTTCCAAGTCTCTGGAAGACTATTAATATTTACCTTACACAAAGGACCTTTTATTCAAGCACAAACAATAACATCCCATTAACCGACAATCAACTCATAATACATATTATAAGCCACAATTTCAAAATGCAACCATTGAATGCATAGTGAAGTTAATTTTACTTCTAAATAATTGAAAGTAATCGAACTAGAAGTCATTGTTCAAACATCAAAAATAATGATCTAACTTTCTTATTTATTAGACCTCCAATTTGAAATAAATTATTTCATTCAATATTAAATACATACATACATATACATATATGTGTATGTATATATATACATGCATATATATACATATATCATATATATATACCCACACATGCATATGTGTATATATATATATTTATATAAATATATTTTACAGTAAGTGCATTAGATTTACAGTTTGTTGTTAACATACAATTATCAAAAAATTAACTAAAAGATACATAGATAAATATGTATATATATACATCAATGTATATATATACCAATATTAATCAAAGTCGAATGTTATACATATTGTGAATCATATGATACGAGGGAAGGTCTCACATACTTTAATCGCTTAAGTTACACTATTTTTTGGCACATATTTAATATCGATATACCCCCTATCATACGTACATACATATACATATGTATATACGCATACATGCTTATATATATTTATATGTATGTAAAGTGATAGCAATTAAACTGAAACTTAAGACTATCGGTTCAAAAGGGAATTGACGCCATATTTGGCGTAGCTACTATTCAAGATAATCACAAATATAACTAAACCTTTGACTCATAGGAAATCAAATTGCATAGAAATATGATAAAGATCATATATGAACCAAACCATCAAATTATTCAGATTCGATTGAAATGAAATGTGCACAAGAATTGAGTTCTCTACGCCTCATGCCAGATGATTTCCACATGCAAATTACATATTTTGAAAGTATCGAAATCAACAGCTGACAACTATATTTCCCAAAAAAGTAGGGGCAACGCTATACAAAACAACATTATATAGAAATATTAAGGTACAAGCAATCAAACACAAGAGTAAACAACCAACACATTAAAATAATTGGTTTGTTTTGAAATAAATATGTTTGTCTCAAAGAAGGTTAGGTTATGAGGTGAATAGGTGGAATAACCAACAAAAGGTGAAATTTATGAAAGAGAAGGATTTAAGAGATAAAATTTATCGAGGAAATTGGCTTGGCGCATGAAGGCAACAAGGTATTTCCAAATCCAAGATCTTTACTTAAATTTGTGGAAAGGAAGACAAGAAGAGTCATTTATTCACCACCAAAGTGAGAAGTTAGCAATTGCCTCAAGTTTGATAAGTATGGCCCCCAGTATGACTAAGAGAGTTGGGTATAATCAAATTGCCACATGCATTTAAATATGTCCCTAAGAATGCTGCAAAACAAATTGCTCAAAGAGATGTGAATCATTTTCATCATTTTAAATAGGAACAGTGTTATCATGGAGAATATGGGTGATGCAAAGTGAAATAGTTTCAAAACAAAGCCTCATGGTAAAATAGAGTGCACTGTATCAAATACCCAGTAATAGAGGAGGCGGTGATGCCAACTGGCATGAATGCATATCGTGGAATAAAATAAATACACTGTAAGTTCCATCGACATATAAAATCATGGAACAAAATGATTACAGGATAAGCATGAAAAGGATTCGATAAAGCGGATTAAGAAACTTCCAAGCAAATGCAATTGGCAGATGTAAACTAAAACCACAACATTCAAAAAATTTAGTTATTTATTATTTCAATGCAAGATTAAATAGAGGTAAGAAAATGTGAGAAATAGAACCTAGTTTGAATGGGTAGTTCAGCTGAGGATTGACGTTGAGATCAAGCTCCACAATTTGCAGCTTCAGCTTCTTCAAAGATTCAACAATTACTACAGGAATCCAATTTTAAAACCCCAAAAATAGAAGAAGAGCTTTCAAGAACAAGATACTCAAAGCTTCTTCCAAGAACCAAAACATTCATGAGAGAGGTAAACAAAAAAATGTTTTCAAAAGGAATGCAAAATCCCCCTTTATTTTAGTCAATTAACTAATTTATTTACTCTCCCTCAATGCCCATTACTCCATCCTCTTTTATTTCTTTAATTATTTTGTTTAAATTTCCCCACTCTTGCCACAATTATAATTATTATTTTATATTTTAACCATTCCTTTTTATTTGCACACAATTAAATCCACTTTTAAATTATTTAATTTATTTATTTAATCCTTTCATATAGATTTTGTTGCTCAATACAACAATTTAATATACTTATTTTAATATTTCCTTATCAAATCATAAATTTTAATTTATTAAAATCATATAAAGACATTATTAATATTTATTTAATCAATACCTCAATTATATAAAAGCTTTTATTTTAATTCTCCCCAAGTCTTTTAATTTCGATAATCTTTATTTTAATATAACAATTAATCAAAGTACTAATCAATCAGATTAACTAAATGAACAAAATACCAAGCTATACCTAACTTCACAGCGAGTCAAAAAACAACACAATGACAACATTGATGTAGGGGCACTACATCCTCCCCCTAAGATTTGACTTACTCCTGGAAGTCACAAGGTTAGAATAAAAGACATATAAATACAAACAAAGTCAAATTATGAGGAAAACCAAATATCAAATAAATAACTCAAATGAACATAATATCAAACGGTACTTAACCTCATCACAAAATAGAAGACAATAAAACAACAACACCAACAACCAGCTTGAATTGACCTCATAGACAAGGTATGAAAAATAGATACTCATCTCGTCAAGGATGATAGATTAACATAGGGGACCTAATGATATCTCCATTTCAACAATATCCATTGGGTGTAGGCATGCTCAAACCTATCAATTCAGGTGAAGTCGATACCTGGTACCTACAACATGCAACAAACCACACCCAAATATACACACTCGACACATGAAGTAATCAAATACTAATAACATGATAAGAACATGCTGAAATGCACAAGACAACTGAGAGGGGGGGTGAATAAGTTGTACCAAATTTCTTTACTTCTAAACTTAATTAATTCCACTTTAACCCAATATGTTATTAAGTGTAAACATTAAAAGAAAATAATAGAAAGAAAACACCAAAGACACCAGATTTACGTGAAAAACACAATGAGGGATAAACCATGGTGAGGATTAGCTCACAATATAGTAATAATGCAATAATGGATACAAAGGATCACTACCCAGATACAAAGTCTCACTGCCTACAGTAGGACTCACTATCCAAAAGGAGGCTCACTGCCTATAAATAGAGAAAAGATAAATAAAGATCCAACACAAAATATTCCACACATTTGTAGCTTGATTAGAAGATTGTAGAAACCATCGGCTCACTAGTTTCAGGAATCTAGCACATCAAAGTACTGTTGCCTTGATTTTCTTTTACACACTCTGCTTTTTGCACTTGTTTGATCTTTGCTTGCTTGATTCATAATTTGTAACATCTTGATTTTATTTTATACCATTTTATATTATAGAAGCATTCTCCAAGGTCATCTATACAACCTTCAATTTAAAAATTCAAATTAGGTTGGCTACTCAACATTCCCGCAGTGGATAAGAATGAGAGAGGACCAATAACTCATTTAATTAGGACCTAAACAACATTTTGGATCAATCACACACTTCTTCAATTTGATGCAAAATATTTATGTAACATGTAGACACTAGGTTGGCCAAACCTAATGAAAGCACCAATGATCTTTGAAGTACGCGCATCTCCAACAACATGATCACACGTGGATCACCCAACACACTTCACTAGACAACTTAACATCTCTTAGAAAAATTCAGGTACATCCGCAACAAGTGCAACAACCTTTATGCATAGAAAATTCTTCACCAGTCCAATCGGATCAAGCAACAACACATAGGGGATTAGTAGAAATTCTTTCGAAGAACCAAACAACAAACATGTTTGTCAAGACATAGAGAATGTCACCATTAAACTTCACCTAGATCCACAAGATCTGAAACAAAACACCAAAAGACTATGAAGCAGAAACACTTCTCCTAGTCCACAGATAAACAGTTTTGACAAACTAGTTCACACACTGGTGAACACATCTTTCATTCTCCATTGATTCAAAAGCTAAAACTCAAGATATATAATCCATTTAGGCTCATGAAAAAAAATAAAAATCCACACATGCATAGGATCAACACAGAAGAAATACAAAGCACAATACCAGAGCACACACATAACACACACTCAACACCACCTTCATTATTTCTTAATTTTCTCAAAAGAACTTGGAAAAAACACAAATATAGCTCCATGTACTCTAAACACTTCTACAATATCTCAACTATACAAGTACCACTTGTAAACATTCTGAACAGTGTTGATATCAATGACAACACCAGCAACCACATCCATACTTGCAACAATCTCCCCCTTTGTCATTGATGGCAACACATGATGTGAAAAACCATCAAAGACAACATACACATTCTTCTGCTTGTTCTTACCTTTCTTTTTTAGATAACCTACACAAGCATTTCTCCACTCTCTTCTTCTTTCAATTTTTTCACATGACTCTCTCCCCCCCTTTGACATCAATGGCAAAGGAAAGTTTTCAATGAAAACACTTTCCATATAAATCTCAGATCGATCCCCCTTAGGAGTGCACCCACATTGCATACTGAAACATAACATACATTAGATAATCACATAATTCTCATAGCAATAAGTACCCACACAATCAATTAAATTGATCTAGTAAGCATGGAATAACATCAACATCAATAATAAAGTATCATCAACTATCATCATAACTGCGCATCAAAGTATCATAATGTCCAATACAACCAAGTAACAGAAAAAAAATAAAATTGAGGGGCACTACATCGATCCCACTAGACCTTCACTTGGACCATGACTCACCCCCGATGGTTAGTCCTCGATGCTGCAATATGAGTACGATTTCCAAATAAAATTGCACGTACCCTTCCTGAAGTCTCAAAAATTATACCCTAATGCTCGACCTAGCTTACCCATTGCTGCAAAAACCCCATGGGACCAACCTACCTCACCTACTATTGCCTCTGAATCTGCCAACCTTTGAGTAAATCTAGTTGTGCCCTTTTGAGGGCACTATCTAGCGATGTGACCCTATTGGATACAAGAAAAACATCCTATGCCTCTACCATAACCCCAACCACCTGAGGGTGCTTTGGACTCCAAAATAATTACCTTCACGAACCACAGACTGTGAGCTCTATGTTGGCTGATCATAATGATCACTCCGAGCTCACCGCCAAGTCTGATATTTTCTTTTCTAGAACCTACTACCATGTTGAGACTGAGAATTCTCAAGTCTTGGTTGAGAGTGTTGTTGTTTCTCCTGCTCACCCTTAGTGGGTGTTTGTTGGCTCTTAGAGGAGCTCACTACATGAGACTGACTACCTCAGGACTTGAAACCTTCTAGAGGTGCACTACCAATTTGTACACTTGTTTGACCACCTAGTGCCACAACTAAATTCTACTCAACTATCTGATCCTTCTCTACAACTACCTTCATGGATTTCGACTCAAACACATGAACACCCCCACTAATATAGGCATTCAAGCCCCTAATAAAATGTTGCACTAACATACCCTCATCATCACCTATGCTATCATACTGCTTAAGTTCATAAAATATCCACTCATATTTCTCAACTGACATCACCATCTGCCTCAACTCATGGAACTCATCCACACGATGTTGTTGCCAATGATAGGACAAGAATCGATATTTGAATTTCTCTAAAAACATCTCCCATGAGATTGAATCTATATCCAAATGAAGCTTCTGATCCTCCAAACGCCACCACGTGGAAGAAAAACTTGTGAGATGAATGATAGTACACCTAGCCTTAGTGTTACTACCATATGGATGCATAGCGAAACACCTGTTCAGATAAATTAACCATGTTTCAGCCTCCAAACCATTATCAATCCCATCAAAAATAGGAGGACAAGCTCTCAAAAGATCCCTCATGTGTACCCAACTAAAATTGAATCCTACTATATAGTAACCTCTTTTCTCCAAGGAGACCTCTCCCTCTCTCTAACCACCAACTATTCACCTTCCTGTCTTGGACCAAGATGGGCAAGAACCTCCTCAAGTAAGTGATGCAACTATGTGCCCTCCAACCCCGACTGACCCAAATTTTGATCTCCACCTCCCTGATTATTCTGAACTTTTTTGTTCCTCACGATCAGACTCATAGGAAATCTGAGGAGGGGAGTGCTAGTGATTAGCCCCATGAAAACCACCATGACCTCTACCACGTCCCTGACCTCGACCCCTACCTCTAGGCATGATCCTACACAAACACCACTAAGAACAAGTTTAGGGTATTATACGAGGTCAACAAGGGAAACATAAACTTTAGAATTCTACACCACTAAGACAACCTAATGGGATCTTGTATGTACCCAAAGTACCCAGTGTAACACCCCACCATGAAACCCTAGAGGACAACACACTACTACACTTGAAAATGGAACATTTAAAAAAAAAAGTGCAATACACACAAGATTGCAAGTGAAACAATAACTAGAATTCTAATCTAAGTCCTCTAAGTTTCTGAGATTACATTACTAGAAACCTAATAACCAAACTAACAAGAATAGTATATCATCGCTAATGACTCGTTAAACAATGTTTGTTAAAAAATAAGAATTTCATTTAATTCCATCACATCTATATGATCAATCAATGCAAATTAACCATAATATACCATCCATAGATATCAATCAAAATTATTTCATTAATTAACATTAACAAGGTACATTGGTTACATTACTCATTATAAGAGAGAGTTCAACAATGAATTTACAACATTACATAATTTCTTGAATAAGAGAGGAGAGTACATCTGAATTTCATCTGAATAAGAGAGGAGAGTACATATGAATTTCATTACATGATACAATTCAATGTTGGTACATTACAAGTACATAAAGGATAGTACAAGCAAGTTGAAAAAATGTAGAATTCTTCAAATCTAGGAGTAATTGCCACAAGCATGAACAAAAGTGAGGAAACCCAATGGAGTACAAGGCACATTCCACCCGACCGTGTGGAACCCTAAGGTCAATCCCTCATGCTAGGAGATAGCATTAAGGTCCCACCTCAAAATAGTCAAGAGACAAAGACAACACAAAGGTCAACATGACTCCAATGCACACGTACTGTACAACATCACATGATAGGAACACCACTTTCAGATAAACATAAACATAAAAGGGAGATGAGAAGCAAGGGAATACTAGGTTTCCATAAGAGGAGTTTCATCACATAGTTTGTTATGGGTTACCCTGGTGTAACCTTCCTAGGCTACTAGACCCCCATCCTGGGTTACCCTGACCACCTCTACCGACCTCCGAACCCCTATACAAACTTATGCGGGATCAACATACCTTCAAAGAGGGAAAGACAATTGATCTTTCCATTCCATGCCTTCTCAACTCATCTCAAGCCTAAATGAGCACTTGAGACATGAGTGATGCATTAACTTATCTTGATTAGTGTGATTACTACCCAAATCCTAATTCATTTTAGGTTATCACTTAATTACAAAACTCCCATATGGGTTACCCTGGCACCACTTTGTGTTTCGTCCCCCATTGAGAGCCACTCCCCCTTCTACAACTAGGAAACCAAACATAATCAACAGGGAAAATCCAACATGCTCAAATCACAAAACCACATGAACATACATAAAGGTGAGGCATGTACCATCATGCACACAAAAATCAGCCATGAAAGCAAGTGAACAGTGCATGGATAAAATCCCTTCAATAAACACTTAAAGTATGACATCAACCAAGATTAAAGAGTCATCACATATTCTTAGCCTACCACATGGTTTTCCAAGCCTTTGGAAGACTATTAGTATTTACCTTACACAAAGGACCTGTTATTCAAGCACAAATGATAACATCCCATTAAATGAATTAAATCATAATACATCTTATAAGCCACAATTCCAACAATACAACCATTGAATACATAGTGAAGTTGATTTTACTTCTAAATCATTGAAAGTAATCGAACTAGAAGTCATTGTTCAAACATAAAAAAGAATTATCTAACTTTCTTATTTATTAGATCTCCAATTTGAAATAAACAATTTCATTCAATATTAAATACATGCATACATATACATATATGTGTATATAAATACATGTGTATATATATAGATATCTTATATATATAAGTATATATATAGATATATATACCTACACATACATATGTGTGTATATACATATATATTTATATAAATATATTTTACAGTAAGTGTATTAGATTTACAGTTCGTTGTTAACATACAATTATCAGAAAATTAACTAAAAGATACACATATAACTATGTATATATACATCAATGTATATACATATAGATACTAATCAAAGTCGAATGTTATACATGTTGTGAATCATACGATATAAGGGAAGGTCTCACATACTAATTGCTTAAGTTACACTATTTTCTGGTACATATTTAATATCAATATATCCCCTATCATATGCACATACATATACATATGTATATATGCATACGTATATATGTATGCTTATATATATTTATATGTATGTAAAGTGAAAATGATTAAACTGAAACTTAAGACTATCGGTTCAAAAGGGAATTGACGCCATATCCAGCGTAAGTACTATTCAAGATAATCACAAATATAACTAAACCTTCAACTCATAGGAAATCGAATTGCATAGAAATATTCTAAAGATCAGACATGAACCAAACCATTGAATTATTAAAATTCGATTGAAATGAAATGTGCACAAGAACTGAGTTCTCTAAGCCGCATGACATATGATTTCTACATGAAAATTACATATTTCGAAAGTCTATCAAAATCAATAGTTGACAAATATATTGCCCAACAAAATAGGGGTGATACCATACAAAAAAATGTCGTACAGAAAGATTAAGGTACAAGAAATCAAACACAGGAGTAAATAGCCTACACATTAAATGAAATCAGTTTATTTTGAAATAAATATGTTTGTCTCAAAGAAGGCTCAGCTATGAAGTGAAAAGGTGGAATTACCAACAAAAGGTGAAATTTATGAAAGATAGAAGGATTTAAGAGATAAAATTTATTGAATAAATTGGCTTGGTGCATGAAGGCAGTAGGGTATTTCCAGATTCAAGATCTTTACTTAAAGTTGTGGAAAGGAAGATAACAAGAGTCATTTATCCGCCACCAAAGTGAGAAGTTAGCAATTTCCTCAGGTTTGATAAGTATGGCCCCTAGTATGACTAAGAGAGTTGGGTATAATCAAATTGCCACATGCATTTAAATACATCGCTAAGAATGTTGCAAAATAAATTTCTCTGAGAGATGTGAACCATTTTCATTGTTTTAAATAGGAATAGTGTTCTCATGGAGAATATGGGTGATGCAAAGTGAAACAGTCTGAAAAGAAAGGCTCGTGCTAAAATAGAGTGCACTGTATCAAATACCTAGTAATAGAGGAGGGGGTGATGTCAATCGACATGAATTCATATTTCAGAATAAAACAAATAAAAAAGTTTCATCGGCATATAGCCTCATGGAACTCATAAATTTCATGGAATAAACAAGTGGCTTAAGAAACTTCCAAGAAAATGCAATTGCCAGATGTAAAGTAAAACCACATAATTCATAAATTTCAGTTATTTTTTATTTCAATGCAAGATTAAACAGAGATAAGAAAATGCGAGCAATGGAACCTGGTTTGAACGAGTAGTTCAGTTGAGGATTGATGCCAAGATCAAGCTCCACAATTTGTAGCTTCATCTTCTTCAAAGATTCAACAATTACTACAACAATCCAATTTTAAAACCCCAAAATCAAAAGAAGAGATTTCAAGAACAAGATACTCAAAGCTTCTTCCAAGAACCAAAACATTCACGGGAGAGTTAAACAAAAATTCATTTTCAGAAAGAATGCAAAAGCTCCCTTTGTTTTAGTCAATTAACTAATTTATTTACTCTCCCTCAATGCCCATTAGTCCATCCTCTTTTATTTCTTAAATTATTTTCTTTAAATTTCCTCACTCCTGAAAAATTGCCACAATTATAATTTAAACATTCCTTTTTATTTGCACATAATTAAATCCACTTTTAAATTATTTAATTTATTAATACAATCCTTTCATATAATTTTTTTTGCTCAATACAACAATTTAATATATGTATTTTAATATTTCCTTATCAAATCATAAATTTTAATTTATTAAAATCAAATAAAAAAATTATTAATATTTATTTAATCAATACCTCAATTATATAAAATATTTTATTTTAATTCTCCCAAAATCTTTCAATTTCGATAATCTTTATTTTAATATAATAATTAATCAAGGTACTAATCAATCAGATTAACCAAATGAAAAAAATACCAAGTTATACCTAACTTCACAACGAGTTGGAAAATAACACAACAACAACACTAATAGAGGGGCACTACACTCCTTTAATTCTTCTACCATTTGTGTTAGATTTTATTTTTCTTTTGTGATTATGGTTAGTGGTTTCTATGTTTTGTCAATATTAGTATCATCTTTTCTATTGATCCCTATGATTGTAGACTCTCCAAAAATTTAAAAATATCCTTTCTAGTACACTCTAATGAGGCTTCCTTAGGCTTATCAATCATTTTATGATATGTATCCTCTCTTTCTTAAAAAAATTCAAACTCCTCTCATACTCAATGCTCAATTCAATTTTTTTCTCAATCTCCACAACAATTTTTCTCAATTTCTTTCCATCGCCTTTGGCGATGGGTATTTTTATTTATTTTTATGTTATTTCATTCATTCTCAATTTCTAAAACTAGACCTTCCTCAATGGTCACATATTTTTAGGATCCCTTTCTTCCATTTTTCACCTATGGGTGCCTAACCCCTTCAAAACTCATTTTAAATTCCATCTCAATCTCATGAACAATCTCTCTTAATTTATTGCTATCTAATTTGTACATGGGTTCTTTTCTTTAGTCTCACACTAATCCTTTTATTCATCCTCAATGACTCATACTAGACCTTCATCAATAGTCACATCTTTTTAGGATCCCCCATATTATTTGTCATTCCTAAGGGCTAGTAATATAGTGGTGTTACCACACAACATAAATATTACTTCCTTTTTATTTGTATTTGCTTCTCTTTAAAAAAATTCTCACTACAACACTCTCTTAGTTTGCTCTTTCCTTGCCACCAACAACTAGGACCTTGATAATAGAATTTCATGTTGACAAGAAATCACAAACCCTCTAGGTTATTTATATGTCAATGTTGTGTTTTACTCAATTTACTCATCCCTCTCCTTGTGTTCTTATCCCTCTCTTTTCCCTTATATAGCCTCTTAATTTATTTTTATGGTGTATTCTCCTTATATGCTTCCATAAACCTTATTATGTATCTTCTTTCCAAGATTATGAATTTTCCTTATAATATTTATCCTTATTATAAATTATTTAAGTGTTTTAAGGAGATTTTACGACCATTTAATGGCTATATGACCCATATATGGGTCTAGAAATGACCTGAATGACATATGTGGAGCTTGTGTAGTACCATACAACCTAGTACATATTTCTACTCAATATCTAATACGCATAGGTAATACCACAAGGTCTTTATTATAGTGTGTGGTATCACACAACCTTCTTATGTATCTTTATATGATGTGGAATTTTTCTCATAGGAAACTAAAAACCCTTCACAATATAAGATAATTTCATATGAGGTAGTATACAAATATTTATAGAATCACCAGTATTTGCTAGAAATACATATTATCCCAGATATTTATGGCTTGAAATTTATCAAGTTTCAATGATGACACTAAAATGAGTTGTAATAAATTATTTACAAACCATCATATCAACTTCAAACTTTATGAGCACTTGAAGATAATTGGTAACTAATTTTGAAATTTCTCTTAGATAAATACTGATCTAATGATGGTGATGTTCAACATGTAGGAAAGTAAATAAATCCATAAAGGAACCTAACCATAATTAATAAAGGTAGAACACACCAATAATAACATTAATTCTTCAATTAATAAACATGAAATCATTTGAAAATACATATTTGGATGTCACAAGGACCCTTAAAATATGTATTGACCAATGAATGGTTACCACATAGCTATATTGTGTACCCATTTATTAAAATATTTAAGTATGAATCATAACATCATAATTTTATAGCCTGCATATAAAGGTTGACGGAAAGAGTGGGAGGTTGGGTGGGCACCTTTCCACATGTCATCTTGTGGAAAGGTCGGGTTTTCACAAGGCAAGTTAACGATTCCATGGAGTTTGTAGAGTTGGCGATCTGAGGTGGCAAAGGAAAGTATTCAAATAGGGTGACCGAAGCGAAATGTGGTTCAGACAAGCTGGGTTGTGTTGATGGTTTTTTTATGCACTTCAAAACATAGGTAATACGTAGGTGCACTACCTCTCTTGAAAGACAATCTTCCACAATCAAATTGCAAAACACTATTTGAGGGTCTCTCGGATGTCAGGTCATGACGATGCTTGGAATATATCAGTTTTTTGATGTGATTTTGCTAGAATCACAAGGCGGTCTTACGTGGTTTAAAGCTATGGGATAATTGGTTCAATGAATGGAGTTCTTCGAATAGTAAATTACTGCACTTTGCTGTAGGTTTGGACAACAGTCTTGGACTCCATTGTTTCGTCAGATTTGGTTTTACAATGTGCAATGAACCTTAGCACAAATTATTTCTAAAAAAAGGAAAAAAGGCAAGGAAGAAGGATGGTTCCTGGACCTACAACTACCGATGAACAATGATCATGGAGGTTCTTGTTGTGGACAGTTTCCTTAAAAAAATTTTCACTTAATCTGAATTCTCACAATTTCATGAAATCTATGCTATCTTCTAAGGACTATAGATATTCATCATTCATTTGCCATGTAAATGTGAACAAAGACAAAGTTTAATGAGCAGCTATGAAATCATAGTCTAGGCTAACTTTATACAATCATTTACCATCATCAAATGGCCAAAAGTATGGACAAGGAAAGCATACACACAACAAAAAATTTCAAAACCAAAGACAACATACTAAATCCACTACATCTAACTAAAGGAAACTAGAACAACAAAGTAATTTGAAGAAAAAATTTAACTAAAGGGAGAATAACCATGAAACATGTAGAGAAACCTAGAAATACACTAGGAAATGACTGTATTTTCTCTTGTAATTTTTGCAGCATGCCTTTACAACAACTCAACTCTCCTAAAATGAGAGGAGGAGAACCCTATTTATAGTTTTCAAAAAGAAAAATTAATGGCTAGGATTTGATTCTATTGTTTGGCCAAGATTCACTTTACACTAGGGTTTCACTTACCCCCAAATACATTTCATTTATAAGGCATTTCTTGTCTTTTCCCTATTTTGTCATCTAGTGGCAGCACTGTAGCAATTTCATCTTTTTGTTATTTTCCCTTTGCTGTAGCTATTCCTTGAGGAATTCTTCATTGATGATAGGGTTTCCTTCATGTTTCTTTAATGCTGCATACTCCACAAAGTTCAAGCTCATCGGCTGGAGCTTATCTACTTCCATGATATCTGATCACACCACTTGGTAGCTCCATTCCTCAGAATTGTTAATGAGCTTTTTCCAGTCATCATCATATTTGACAACAATATCTCTGAAAAGTTCTGACTGTGCAAAATCTCGAGCAGTAAAACTCATGAAGTCCATGGTGATTTCAACCGACATCCCCTCTTACATGCTCTTCAAGAAGTGTGGCTTAAAGCTCTCTAGATTTATTTCAGCAGCGGGTAGCTCGTACCCTGTCATTAACTTGAGGTACCGAGTGCACTCTTCTCTTGACTCCTTTTCACATTCGATATCCAGTGCTATACGTTCTAGGATCTGCTCCAACCTTTTCCTCTGGTGGTCAAAATCTTGCTTCCATGTATCCACTAGCCAACGATCATCATCCTTGAGGGCAAGGTCCTTCTCCCATACCTTGCTTGGAAATGCGAGTATGGCCTCAATCTTCGGGTAGGCTGCTCTGTACTTTCTTAGAAAATCCTCGCAGACCTATCTCGTACCCTCAAGGGTTCTTTCTACTTCTAAGAACTTATTTGCTATCCGCACAACCAAGTTGATACCTGTGTTTCCCATGTCCAAGACCTGTCGGAACCATTTTTCCATAATCTTATCCAAGTTCCTTCTCTTTTCTAATTTATGGATTTGTTCCTGAGATAGTAACTGAGGCAGGGTAGATGATGTCATGGGCTACTCATCTGGGGATGACCATTGTTTAATATAGGTCATTAGATTAACCACTTGTGCTTTGAGTTCCTCCTTTGAAAACTTATCCTATTGGATAATGAAGCCTTATCTAAAGAACAACACAAGAGCGGGAAATAGGGCCAGCCATTTGTCATGCCAAGCATGACCACCATAGCAGAATAGGGAGGCTCTTCCAAAATAAAGACAAAAATAGCCGGGACAACGAGCAAAACCGAAGGAAAAAGTGGGAAACCTATTCTAACCTAGGTAGAGGTATTTACATAGATAGCTCCCACAAGAGCTAAGGCTTGGAAGTAATGCTTAAGGTGTTGCCCGTTGGTCGGCAACGGGACATCTTCACCAGTGAGAGTCTTTAGGTGGAAGGCATTATCTCCCACGATTTCAGCAATCTGAGAGGGGCCAAGCCAAAGCTTATCAATTTTTTTGTGTCCCCATTTCTTTTCATGGGCCTTGTACCAGTAAAAGACTAGATCAAAAATGCAGAAGACCTTAATTTTAGCCCAGCAGTGGAACCATCTCTTGACGACGCCTTGATGTTTGGCAAAATTTTCTAATGCACAATCTCACACTTCTTCGAGGTGCAATAGCTCGGCGAGATGAGCTTCTCTACGGTCTCCTCCTTCATAGAAATTGTTGACAAAATGGAGGGTAGGGATTTTCAAATGTATGGAAAAGACAAGCTCTATGCCGTAGACTAGATGGTATGGGGAATCTGCGAGGGCAACCTTGTGATGGGTGCGATCCGCCCTCAAGGCGAAACAAAGTTGGGTATGCCAATCCTTGGGATTCCTTTCTAGCAACTTCTTGATCACCGCGATCAAGTTCTTGTTGGTGGGATCAGCAAGGCCATTGCCTTGAGGGTAGTAATTGGATAAAAATTTGAGGGTGATGACTTAGTCAAAGGCCCAACTTGTGAATTTTAATGAAGCAAACGCAGGGCCGTTATCACATAGTAGAGCATATGGGCAATCAGAATGATTTAAATTGAAACTTTCTAAGAAATTGGTCACGACTTCAGTTGTACATTTCCTACAAGTTATTGCTTATGTCCATCTAGTGCAGTAATCAGAAGCAGTTAGAATGTACCTGTGTCCAGCAGATGATGGAGGGCTTACCGGACCAATGAAGTTGAGACCCCATTGCACGAAAGGTCTTACCTCTAGAATAGGTTGCAATGGGACAACGACATTCCTTTCTCTGGTGGAAACAATTTTCCATACATGATAGGTACAAACATGACCATGATCATCCTTGAAAATGGTGGGCCAATAGTACCCAACTCTCAATATCTAGTATGCAGTTGATAGACCTAAACCATGACCAGTCCCGAACTTGTCATGGAATTCTTTAAGAACGCGATCAACTTCCTCCTTACCCAGACATCTCAAATAGATACCTTCATGATTATTTTTGTACAATATGGCACCCTCTAACATATAGCTACTACTTTTCATCCTAAGGGATTGCCTTTGGACTCCATGCAGATGAGGCGGACATCTATGTTTCAGTTGGTAGAACACTATGTCATCATACCACTCCACTAGGGGGACATCCTCCAACTGGTATTGTTGTACTGCGAGTTCAGGCCCAACATCAATAACTACCTCTGCCATTGTTTGATTGAGTGCCTGCCCTCTTACCAACTTCATCGGCTGGATTTCCATGTCATACTCCTGCAACAACGTGATCCATTTTATCCTTCGTTCCCCTAACTTGTTTTGCATAAGTAATGTCTTCACTGCAGGGTCGGGAACTATAGCAAATACCTTGTTGCGTAAGATATAATGTCAAAACTTCTTGACTCCCTTAACAAGAGCATAAGGTTGTTTTTCAACGTTATGATAGCACAGTTCAACATCCTTCAAGGGGGCACTCATAAAGGTAATCGGATGCTCGCTCCCCTCGCCATCCTTTTGTGTCAAGATGTTGGCATAGGAATGATCTGAAGCAAAGGAGTAAATGTAGAAGGGCTTTAGGTAGTTGGGGATGACCAGCACATGGGCATCAACAATTGCCTTTTTGATTTCCCTGAAATCCTGTTTTGCTTCGGGAGTCCACTCGACCTTAGCGTCTTGTTTTAGCATGGCATTGAGCGGTTTGACTATTTTCGTGAAGCTAATGATGAATTTGTAGACAAAGTTAATCTTTTCAAAAAAATATTTTGATTCCTTCTTACTGTCGGGCAACTGGATTTTCATAATGGATTGGATACGTTCGGGGTCAATAAAAATTCCCTGCTCTTACAAGACATGCCCAAAGAGCTTCTCCTCAGTGACCCCAAATATGCACTTCCTCGGGTTAAGGGAAACTCCGAATGTGTGACACCTCTCAAAGAACTTGCATAAGTCAGCGACGTGATTACCCCGCTGTTTTGAAAACACTATTAGTTCATCCATGTAGATGATTATGCATTTTCCTATTAGATCCTTGAATGCAATATCCATGGCATGCTGGAAAGTGGTGCCAGCATTGATTAGCCTGAACGACATTCTTCTATACATGAAATTTACCCACTTGGTGGTGACTATCGTCTTGTGTTGATCTTCATACTGCACCATGACCTGGTTATATCTCAAATATCGATCCAAGCAGGACATCATCCGGGAGTCATTTACTACTTGTAACACCTTGTCCAATGAGGTTATAGGATAGTTGTCTTTCTCTGAGGCCCGGTTCAGTTTGCGAAAGTCCATGCACAATTTGATTTCCCCATTTTTCTTTCTGACAGAAACCAAATTCGCTACCCATGTGGAGTGTCTAACCAGAAAGATGATTCCGGCTGACAACAACTTTTGCACTTCCTTGTATATTATTGGTTCTAATAAAGCATTGACAGGGCGCTGCCATTATCGGAACGGCTTTGCATCTGGTCCAAGAGGGATAGTGTGTGTGATAATCAACATGTCATATGTTTTGAGATCATCATAACTCTAGGCGATGATGTCATGATACTTCCATAGAGCCTCAATTATCCCTTTCCTTTCTTCATGGGTGCACACCTTAACTATGAACACGTTCTTGGCATTTCCAATCATCCCTAGATTGTTAGTGTCACATTGGCTGCTAATGGTATCCTTTTTAGCTTGTTGATCTTGGTCTTTGATCTGATCAAGGTCAAAGATTCACTCTAATTGAACCATTCCCCTGGGGATGGTGTTGGTTTTCAGGTTGATAATCCCTTCTATATCCAAGTCCGCCTCTTGGGGTTTGACCTCATCAATAATCTTCATAGCAAACACATCCAAACTAGTGATAAAATCGAGGATGTGTTTGTCATTATTGAATACCTAGAAATTAGCCACATTATTCGGTATTGGCAGGACGAAGGTGAGTTCCACTGTGAATCTCCTGAGGCTCGATAGGGACAACGGCTGTAGGGTGCTTGTCACCTGTGCCAGGGCATTGGTGGTATGATTATGTATGCGTGGGATCAACTTAATTTTGAATGTGTTTAGTCCTTCCAACAAATCCCATACGCAGTGTCGGTAGTTAGTGAGTCTTCGATCATAGCAGGAATACAACTTCCTGAATTGTTTTACAGCTAACTCCAAATCTTTGTACACTTGGAGCATTTTGACACCCTTCCTTAACGCCATTAATAGGCCCAAGACCAAAGCCTCGTACTCTGATACATTATTAGTACAATAAAACTGCAGTCTACGAGCAATAAAGTATGGCTTACCTTTGGGATTAATCGATTTGAAACCTGCCCCAGCTCCGTGCTTAGATTTAGATCCATCAAAACACAATATCCAGAAACCAGGAGAATCCTTGGATGGAGCACCGACAGCCTTGAATTCCACCTTCGATGGAGCCTTCATTTCAGTAACAACTTTAGGAGATACAGGAATGAAACGTGTTGTTTGGGTGATGAAGATCCTGTTTTCTCCATTGGAGTAGCCTATTTTCTAGCATGTTCGATTTTTGCTTGACACAGGCAACAGTCAAATTCTGCGTGAGCATCATTGTATACCTAACACCACTCAGGGAGCAAGAGCTCCTAGAAGTTCATTCGAGTTCCCAGGCTAAGCTGGTCCCGAACACATTTTTCCATGAAGTCTAGGAAACCATCGAGTAATCCTCGAGTGTCATTCTCTCCTAGTTCTTCATCATCAGACTCGATGAGCACTTCAGTGCTCTGAGAAACATTGGTCAAATTAGCAGGCAGGCTGCATAGTACAAGGAAGACCTCGCTCATTCCTTCGTCTTCAGGGTATTCCTGTTCATTTTGATATGGCACTAGGGAATATTTCCCCAAACCTATTTTGGCATACAACACCTTGTTTGTGTTGTTATACTCAGTGATCATAAATCTCATTTGTGGCTCCCGATCAATCTTGATCATATTCAACATTCTTGTCCATGGCAGCCACATATGTGAGTAATTAGTCACGACGTATCCATTCAATGCCCTCATGAAATCCCATCCTAGGACTATACCATATGTGTCTGGGATATCGACCACCTGAATGTCAATGGTCTGCTGGATCTGAGGATCAACAACAATTTGCATGGGTATTCTATTAATTTCCCCTACTATGTTGATTTTAGTCTTGTCAAGTTGTGTTACTTTTTGTTAGGAGGGAGTTGGAGTTATTCCGAGTGCTTTACATACACTCGGGGGCATAACATTGGCTGAGGCTCTTGAATCAAGAAACCAATTGTGGAGGTTCTTCCCGAACATGAGGATGGTGGTCAGAAAAGGAGGAGTTTCGAATTTCCCTTGAAATAATCCTCTGGAAATGTCCACCTGAGCGACTTGGCCTTTATCTTTCTCACTGCCCTTTCCCTAAGTTTGTGGTTGATTGGCCACCCTGTTAGGTTGCTTGTTTCGTTATTGACTCGCTGACGGGTCAGCCTTGCTATTAAAGGAGACCCTCTTCACTGGAGCTTCTTGAGTTGACCCCTGAGGTGGAGTCACATTCATCATTCTGAAAAAGGTGTTCCTAATGGTAGGTACCTTTAGAAGTTCAAATGCCGACACGCTCAGCTTTACCTTTTTAAATTATTCTGCAATATACTCCCCCATCTGCTCAATTTATTGATCACAGGATACCTTTTGGGGGGAGGTGGCAGTTTGGCTTTGGCTACCGCTTTGTTGTTTATTTCTACTAAGGCACTGCGTGGGGATATGGGGAAAACCCGAGTTATTATTTGCATTCAGATCGGGAGGGGTGTTGAAACTGTTCAGGGGAGTGGAGGTCATAAAAGGACCTCCAGCATGACTGCCAGTCCGTATGTTTCTTTGGTTGTAAGGGGTGGTCCGTTGGTGAAACATTTGGACTTCACCCTCTCTCGGCTCTTCTTCGTCATCTTTAGGACCATTATCTACTAAATCAAAAAGTTGAGCTAAAGGAATTTCAAAACTTACCTCTTTCATTGTATCATCGTTGTTCGAATCAGCATCCTCTAGTCTGGTGTGTTACATTCTACCCTTGGGAAGGGAGCCTGGTTTAGCACCAATACCGAAGAATCGTACGGGTCAGATGGGACAATGTCTCTACATCCCGAATTAGCGACTGCATTCTAAACTTCTACTTGGAAAATCTCAGCGACTGTTTGGAATTCCAGACAATCCAATTCAGAATGATGACTCATTTTGTGAATGCGACACCAACTAGATAAAGCAGCCTCCACCAAGTACACTTTTCTTGCGGGGTTTTCATTATTGTTGTTGTCCTAGTCAAGATGTGTGCGAATGCCACCATTGTTGGGTTGTGTATTCAACATTTGGTTTTGCCTTTGGAAGGGCCTTTTGTCGAAGTTCTGACCCGAGGTCTGATTTCTGTCATAATTCTACCCCGACAATATGCCAACATCCTGATTGTCCCAATTTTCACGCTGATCTCAGTTTTCCCTATTAAGGTTGGCCTGGATTCTCTTTTGTGATGCATGTAGCTAGTTGTTCTTATTCCTTAAGTGTGTCATTTTGGTTGACATTTTCTTGATCATTTATGTGAGCTCGTTGATTCTATCCTTTTCAGCATTGTTTGGTTGTGGCACGACGTTTCGAAGGAACACGGGCTGTGCCATCGGTTGATTTTGATGAGCGGGTGGGAATTCTATTGCTTGGAGGTACACAGGCACCTGGGGTTTTTGAGGATATGACTGTTGCTACTAGGGCAATAGGTAGTGAGGTACTGGATATGCCTGGTTCATCGGCTACCCAGGATGCAGAACCAAAGGTAGCTGTGGCACTAGATTTAGCAAGGGTGTTTGATGCTGCAATGCTTGCGTGAGTCCTTGAATCTGTGTTGGATGCACGATTTTCCCAAGAGAAGGCAATGGATCAGATATGTTATGTCCCAAATCCATGCTGGTGATAATGATTTTAGTGTATGCGTCGACCAACCTAGCTGGTGGTGATCTCATTCTTTTCACTAAGGTTGAAGTGAGATTGTCCAAAGCTACATATTAAAAAGGAAAGACAACAACATCGTTGAAAATGTATGGGGCCTACAACTGAGTGTATGCTTTGTGGAAGCGATCATTGAACGAACTGATTGATTCATTGATTTCCCTTTGAAATGACATGAAGTGTTGATACGAATCTGTAGGGTTGACCGGGGTCTTGAACTTCTGTAGAAATACATTCTTCAAAAGATCCCATGTATTGATAGTTCCGACTGGCAAATTGATGTACCAGTAGAATTCCTCCTCCCCTGAGGAGTAGGGAAAGAGCCTGTAAGTCACATCTTTGTATATGATCTGCATAGTCTTTAGGGAAATTTCAAAAATCTTGACATGCTCCTCGGCTATCCTCTGCGGATCCCGAGAGTTGAACTTCGTGTAGAAATTCTCAAGATTCTTTGGCATATCATGGTAAAGGTTGAAGGTGAGAGGAGATGGGTTATTACCTAGCCATGCCATTTGGAAGGATGGTGGAGGTGGCTGTGCCATATTGTTCTGTAACTATGATGGGATGGTAGCAACTGATGAGGCAACAACAGGGCTGGTGACTGTGTTTGGCTGAATGGCAGCGTTTAGCCCAGATGGAGAGGTAACCTGGAAGGTTGTATGGATTGGATGAGCGCAAGGTGGATCTTCTAGTGAAGAAGAAGGAGATGGAGGTGAAAGAGTAGTCAGCTGCTCAGTAGAATCGATGATGGATGGTTCCCCTTGATTAGCTCTCTTAGTTGGAACAAGGGGTTGTAATTCCTAAAACTCTCCCTTGTTTGTTATAGACCTCAAGACTCGGTGGAATCTCTCAAGGGAGAATGACCCAATTCGATCTAGCTTTACCCTTTAGCCCTCTTTCTAGCACCAATTCTATTGATGGTATTTTTATGCACTTCACAACATAGGTAATATGTAGGTGCACTACCTCTCTTGAAAGACAATCTTCCACAATCAAATTGCAGAACACTATCCCAAGGTCTCTTGGATGCTAGGTTATGACGATGCTTGAAATATATCAATTGTTTGATATGATTTTTCTGGAGTCACAAGGTGGTCTTACGTAGTTTAAAGCTATGGGAGAATTGAGTCAATGAATGGAGTTCTTCAAATAGTAAATTATGGTACTTTGTTGTAGGCTCAGACAACAATCTTGGACTCCATTATTTCATTAGATTTGGCTTTACAATGTCTAATGAACCCTAGCACAAATTGTTTTTTAAAAAAGGAAAAAAGGCGAGGAAGAAGGATGGTTCCTAGACCTGCAACTACCAATGAATAGTGATCATGGAGGTTCCTATTGTGGACAGTTTCCTTAAACAAAATTTCACTTAATCTGAATTCTCACAATGTCATGAAATCTACGCTATCTTCTAAGGACTACAAATATCCATCATTCATTCACCATGTAAATGTGAAAAAAGACAAAGTTTAATGAGTAGCTATGAAATCATAGTCCAGGCTAACTTTACACAATCATTTACCATCAACAAATGGCCAAAAGTATGGACAAGGAAAGCATACACACAACAAAAATCTTCAAAACCAAAAACAACATACTAAATCCAATACAACTAGCTAAATGAAACTAGAACAGAAAAGTAATTTGAAGCAAAGTTTTAACTAAAGGGAGAAGAATCATGAAACATGTAGAGAAACCCAAAAATACACCAGGAAATGACTGTATTTTCTATTATAATTTTTGCAGCATGCATTTACAACAACTCAGCTCTCCAAAAATAAGAGGAGGAGAGCCCTATTTGTAGTTTTCAAAAAACAAAATTAATGGCCATGATTTGATTCTATTGTGTGGCCAAGATTCAGTTTACACTAGGGTTTCACCTACCCCCAAAATACATTTCGTTTAGAAGACATTTCTTGTCTTTTCCCTATTTTGTCATCTAGTGACAGCACTGTAGCAATTTCATCTTTTTGTTGTTTGCCCTTTGCTATAGCTATTCCTTGAGGAATTATTCATCAACGATAAGGTTGCCTTCACGTTTCTTTAATGCTACAAACTCCACAAATTTCAAGATCATCAGCTAGAGCTTATCTACTTCCATGATATCCGATCGCAGCACTTGGTAGCTCCATTCCTGAGAATGGCTAACGAGCTTTTTCCAAAGTTCTAACTGTGCAAAGGCTTGGGCAGCAAAACTCATGAAGTCCGTGTTGATTTCAGCTAACATCCCCTCTTCCATGCTCTTCAAGAAGTTTTTCTTTATGCTCTCTAGATTTATTTCAGCAGCAGGTAGCTCGTATCTCATCATTAACTTGAGGTATCGATTGCACTCTTCTCTTGAGTCCTTGTCCCATTCGATATCCAGCACTATACGTTCCAGGATCTGCTCCAACCTTTTCCTCCGGTGGTCGAAATCTTGCTTCCATGTATCCACTAGCCAGTGATCATCATCCTTGAGGGCAAGGTTCTTCTCCCAGACCTCACTTGGCAATGCGAGTATGGCCTCAATCTTTGGGTAGGATGCTCTGTACTTTCTTAGGAACTCCTCTTAGACCTGTCTCATACCCTCAAGGATTCTTTGTACTTCTAAGAACTTATTTTTTGTCTAGATAGCCAAGTCGATACCTATGTTTCCCATGTCCAAGACATGCTAGAACCAGTTTTCCGTAGTCTTATCCAAGTTCCTTCTCTTTTCTAATTTATGGATTTGTTCCTGAGATAGTAACTGAGGTGGGGCAGACAACATTGTGGGCTTCTCATCTAGTGACGACCATTGTTTAATATAGGTCATTAGATCAACCACTTGTGCTTCGAGTTCCTCCTTTGAAACCTTATCCTATTGGATAAGGTGTACTACTGTGGCGACCGATTCTTGGAGGTGATCAAATTTTTGCTCCCTTGTGGCCACTCCCAAGTCAATGGTGGAGATGCTATAAGTTATTTCTTATTCTCCAACCATCGACGTCGCTATTTGTACCACCCTAGATCCTAAGGCATCCATAGTCACCTTTAATCTAATCTTTGGCTTCTTCTCTTTCTTGGTACTTATTTGTGCTCTAGCCATAATGGCTTCCAACCTTGGCTTGGGATCTTTTAGGGTGGGAGTCTTTTGTTTTAACTCCTTTTCTAGCCAATTGGGCATTTGGGGCTCTTCCCTAGGTGGTTCACTTTGATTCTTGTCATCCTCCTTCTCAAGCTCAATGGCTCTAACAAAAAGAGAACACTTCTTAGTTTTTGCATCCCCCTTCTCCTCATCAGAATCCTGTTCAAGCGTTACATACTTAGTAGGAGACTTGGCACGCAACTGCTCATTGGAGGGATCCTCCATTTCAACACCCTTTTCTTCTTCATCTTGACCTTGTTAATGTTCCTCAGGCTTCCCCTCTTGATCATCTTCATGGAGGGATGCATCCTCATCGTGTTCTAGGTTTTTCCCATGCCCCTCAGTCAGAGACCTACTGCCTTCAGTCTCCGGAGCAGCAATTTCCTCTTCTCGTGCAAGCCAATCCTCGACTTCTTTATCCTCAATCTCCTTGAGTTGCTTGCCCCACTCTGCATTGAGTTTAGGGTCATTTGTTTCTCTTATTAGTTCAGCGTCCAAATCCTCACTGCTCTCACTGGAGGACTCATAGGCTACCTCATCTATCTCTCAGTGTTTGAAGAGTGGATGTTCGTGGTACTCAAATTCTTCGTCCTCTAGCCTGGTCGTAGCCTCTAGCTGTCGTTGCTCAAATTCATCAGATATTTGCATTGTCACCTCCATTCTTTGTGGCTCAGAAGGTGGAGGGAGAGCTGAAGTGTGGGAAATAGCCTGAGCTATTGTAGCTTGAACCACCAGATCGGTAAGCATCCCCAAAAGCTCCAACGACACATTTTGCATGTATTTCACAAAGGATTCTGTGAGGCTGAGGGTAGGCATTGTAGCAACAGAAATAGAGGGAAGGTAAGTAGACATGGACAAGGAGGAGACCAGTAAGGCTGTAGCAGAGGATGAATCCATAGGAAGAATCTGTATGATAGGAGAGGTGGATGCAAGGTTGATAGAGATAGCCATAGCAGGCGGGGAAGAAGCGAAAACTGCAAGTGAAGCATGCGGGATGGTGGCAACAACAACAACAATTGTAGTGGAGGGAGACCTTGGTGGGTTAGATTCTTCTCCTCAAATCCCATGGGGTGGACCCTTGGGTGCCATAGACAGCTTCGGACCTTCAGTTGTTTTTCTTTTCTTCTAGGAAGGTTCACCCTTTGATGCCTTGATGGCAGAGACCTTTGGTTTGGGTAGCTGATCACTGGCTTCTTTTCTCTTCTTGGTTTTGACTGATGTTGGGGTTTTGGATGTTTCCCTAGTGGTAGTAGAATACACTCCACCATCAGAGCCACTTCATTCACTTTCTAGTCCCTTAAATGTCAAGGTGACTCCTTGTTGTCTCATTCAGGCCACCTGCTGGTCGATCCATGCCCTTGTTAAGAACTCGAGGGGTTTAGTGAGCACGTCGATGTCATCAAGTTCTCGCTTATTCTAGTCAATTGCAGGCAATGGTAGATTGGCGATGGCATCATATCCCAGATCTATCACCGTGTCCTCATCCTCTTCAAGCTGGTCAAGAACCGGGCACAGATTTATTCTTCGCATGTAAATGGCTATCATGCACATGTAGTGCCACAACCGCACTTCAAGATCATCTTTACAATTGGCCCATAAATCTTCTACTTTGTGGAGGTGGGAATACTCCTGTCCCAATGCCTTTTCGATATGTCTATATGGGTCCATTCGAGGTCAAGTTATATATTGCCAAAAGTGGTATTCAGCCTCCCTTTCTGAGTACCCCGCACATTGGGAGCTATGAATCTTGTACATCCCTTGGCTGAGCCCAATGGGGTAAGGCGTACCTATTAAATGCTTGTTGCTCAAGATATTATGGATGTGTCATAGCTTCCAAGTCAATTCTAACAATATAATCTAGTCGTTGGGGTACTAGGGCAACTTGTTTGGTCTCTTTGTGAATCCTTGGGCACAGATGTACATAAACCTTGGAAATTGAATGTATAAGAAATCATATTGCTTGAGGAGGGTTGATGAATGCATCATTCACCCTACAATAATCCTTCTTGAAATTTCGGTACTATAGTTGAGGGTATTATCATAGGGCTTGAGCTCTACCCTCGATGCCTCACTAGGTACCGTAGTTAATCCCTGATAGTGTTGCTGGTTGGTGAGGGAATACGCAAGTAGGAGGTCATGAAGAACTTGGAGGTCCTCTTCACAGTTGTAAACTATTCAAGGAAGAAGTCACTGATTATCTCCCCCTAGTAGAAGGCGGTATCGTCACTGCGGAGAATCTACTCCACAAAGTAGAACATCCATTCCTAGATGAAGGCCATAGGAGGAAGGCTCATTACTCAACTCAGCAAGGTCATGAGGTCATGGTAATCCTTGAAGAAATCATTGCGATAAAGCTCTTGAGGGAGCTTACCAGCACTACCCTGCTTGTCCTTCAACCAATATTGATTGATTAGATTCTTACATCACAGCGGATCCTACTACCATAGTTCCTTGCATTCATCCATGGCGGGGGTCTCCATGCTCTTAAAGGTAGGAATGTGGAAACTTGCTGTTATACTTGATGGGGACATGTCTACAATGACATTCCCATCCTAGTCCACTATTGTTCGGGTCTCAGGTTGATATGCCTCTACGCATTCCATTACCAGTTTTGGGGCCACCAAGGCCGGTGGGAAGCCTGCAGCCTTTGAAATTTCGGTGCTCCTTATCAACTTTGCATTTTTTGTCTTGGGGTTCATCTTGACCCTCTGTGTGAATTCATCAACATTGACTTGACTGATGTTGGTATCTATGACATCTCTCCATAGAGTGGTGATTCTAGATTGGAAGGGAACCCCCCGAAACTTGTACTTCATCAGATCCTTATCCTCCTTGCCTCGAGGTGTCTTGGCTATTCCTTTCCCCTTCTCCTTGGAGGCACCGGAAGTTTCTATGTTGGATTCCATAAATCCTACATAAAAGACGTGAATTAGCAGCATTAAACATGAGAAAATTGTCCCAGATGAGTCCTTTCACATCAAAGTTAGCCCTGCAATCATTATTCATATTTGATAATCGCATAACATTTGATAAAACCTCATTAGAAAGCAAGGCAGGCAATTCGGGTTCCCAGGGCCGGAGCTCCCTTGGTAGAATGTCGTTTGGAAGGGAAAATTAGGCATTGAACTCCAAAAGGAATTTCCTGGCATTGGATTTGGTCAAATGAGGGTTGGCATGAAGGAAGACCTAATTTTAGAAAGTGGGTCGAAATCCATTTTGAATTTGGAGGTCATTTGATCCTTCATTTAGGAGTTCGAACATTAGCTGTAGGACAACTATTGGAAATGACATAGAGGACACGAAACTCCGGGCACCGGAACTTGGAGCTCGAACCGCCATCATCAGGAAGCGGTCATGGGCCAGCCATTTAGGACGGAAAAATACAAGAGGCAATCCGGGAGGTGAATTCTGGAAGACACTCCCCAGGGACAAATTTTAGGAGTTCTCGAAGCATAGCGACAAATAGATGGTTAGGTCTCGAAGGTCAGAAAGATGCTTCAAATTCACTGTGTAAAACGGCACCAGTGGAACATAATTTCGGAAGCAGAAATCCGGGGGTCAATGTCTGGATACACCTTGGGCGCTTGGTTTTTCATTCGGATTTCTTACAAGGCGAAGCGAGGACCAGGGTCTGGGACTTAGAAAGACGTCCTGGGACGACCGTGTCAAATGGAAAAAGAGAAATTCAATTCCAGAGGTCGGGGTCTAGAGTGATTTTGGATTTGGTAGCTCTCACAAAATTTGGAATTGGACATCATGCAGTTGGGGTCCGAGGTCTAGAAAGATGCTTGAGACAGGCTGTCAAAACGGCAAAATCAACACGAAATTCCACGAACGTAATTCTGAAGATTGGATCCCAAGGACTGTTTGCTTCTTTGCCGATTTTCAATTTTTCTAAGTTTTGACACGGACTTCGTAGGGTCGGGATCTGAGAGCTGCAAAGACACTTGGGGGAGGCTGTTTAGAATGGTGGGGATGCAACAGAAACCCGTGAGAGGAAATTTGGATCCCGAGGTCTGAGACGAGCTTGGCCGCATGAAGTGTTGATTTTTTAAGTTTGAGTTACACGGACGGCCATGGGAAAGCCTAGGCCCGGTTACTGTGTTTGTCTGTTTTGAAGATTGGTGACGGGGAGGTCCACCTCCAGTTTGATTTTGACTCCTCAAATGATCAATTTTTCTCATTTTAAAACGTGGGTTTTTAGAGGAGGGTACTTTCCTACCATATTTTAGCCTTGTTTTACATTTTACATCATTCAAGACTTGGAATTTCACAAAATAAAGGACAAGGCATGTGGATGGTGAACGTACCTCAAAATATCAAAGAGACTATTGCTAGTTGCACCAAGAATCTCTGAAGAAGGGCTCAGATTTAGGGGCTAAAAATGTCGGATGCTTTAGAGCTCTCCAAATTTCTATAACTTCAGTTGTGTGAAAATGACAGTCGAAAAATCCATTTAAATAGCCAAAATATCCATTAAAACCACAATTACTTCCTTTGTACAATGACCAAGGAGTTGGTGAGTTCAAATCTCATAGGCGGCAGCGGACGACCTAGAGTCTAGTGGCCAGAAAGACGTCTAGCCGCAGCAATCAGAACGATGAAGTTCATGTGGAATTTTGGACATGAAAATCCGAGATCTGGGGTCGGGGGTCCGAAAAGACGTCGGACATCGAATGCCAGCAACAACAAACCCAAAACAGAAATCCGAAGACAGAAACCCAAGGGTCCGGACCTGGAAGGGGCCACGGATGTCCGAAAGGCATTCTGACAAGGAGAACCCGAATTGACCTTAGATTTAGCATTTTTCAAAGGGGTCGAGTTTGGTCAAATTGAGTATGTGACTTTGAAGGGTGAGTTGATCTATTAGGGCACAAAAATGGACACACAAAATGAGGCGAACCAAAAAGGGCTCGACAATCATAGAGAGGTAAGAGAGGCTCCCTATTCTGAATGGGGCATGTGTACAACAAGTACAACATGTTGCTTAACAGATGGTGACATGATGGCTAATCAATGCCTCCTATATATCGTGCCAATTTTTTTGACATTAATAATGGCTACAAGAGGTAAATCTATGGGGTGATCAATTTGGATATGACATGCTTCCTCGTTGGTGTTCCAAGATTCCACATCAGGTACAGTTGGTGATAGGTGGCAGTTGTGCAAGGAATCCTGGGTGGAACACATGCACTTGCACATCATTGTAAGTGTGTTCACCTTGGTGGAAAATAACCATAAATATCGAGGGTGGCATGGTTTTTCCAAAGAGTTTGGAATTATTTTCTTCGCTTGCACTCTGTTAGTGGGTATGGTAGAAAGATCTAAGTTTGTAGTAGAAATGTTTGTGGAATCATTGGTGAGACTAGGCCTCGACACCCCCATATATTTGGATTGTAAAGCCTGGAATATTGCCTTCAAAGTCATAACTAATCAGTGGTTAAAAAGGGTCATGCTAAGGATCGATCATCACATGGTAGAGTTAGTGAAGATGATCTTGGGTAAAGGTCATTTATCAAACCTAGATACATTATGGGTTAACACCCACATTGTCTCTTGGTTCCTAGCGTCAATGTTGGATGTTTGCACACCAAAAGTAGAGGTGAAGGAAATAATATCCAAACTCTTCAAGAGATATCTTTTGGGAGGGTTGGAAAAAATCCTACAAGTGACATTCTTGGGTTGCAACATACCCCGACCTAGTGACCTTCCACTGGTAAAGGTTCCTGGAGAGGGGATACAAGTTTACCCCCTATTCTTGGAATTAAAGGGTATGGCCCTAGTCAAGCACCAAAAAATTGTAGCTTATGGGCTAAGTTTTCTCAAAAATATGTTGATGCTTGAACTAGTGACTGATTTCGACTAGGTCCCTGCTTTTGATCAATTTGTGAAATTGAATGGTTCCTAGGTGGCAGTTAGGTAGTTGAGGGTTTGCAGTATGTAAATATTGACCTTATAGGTGGTGTTGTTGGGTCTTTTTGTTGTCATGAGCATACTATACTTACATATGGCTTCAGTGGGGAGATTTTTTTGGGGGTTTTGGATAGCACAATGTTGGGTGCGGGTTGCTGGTTTGGAAGGATTTTTGTCCTCCTTCTAGATAGGTGGTTGGGGTTCTGATTAGGAGAAATGTTTGGTAATGGTCGAGTTTGAAAAAAAATTCTCTGGTAATAATCCTCTATGGTTCCTACTATGTAGATGTTTGTAATCATTCTTTTTTAGTTAATATAATCCTTTTTATAAATAAAAAAAGGTTGACCAAGAAAAGATATTAACAAATAATAATCATGCTTATAATTTTGAATTTATTTCTCTAAGAAAAAGGGATAACTTAAGTGATTTGGCTACTATTAATAGAAATTAAATATTACAACATAACACAAAGCATGTTTTTTGAAGGTTTTACCAATATTTAAAGCATATTGTGAGATAAAATGATATAAATAATTATTTATAGAGTGATTATGAAAAAAGAAGGAACTTATTTATAATTCTAGTAGTTAGTTGCTTGCAAACAAAAATAAACAACTTAAGTGACAAGGTATCAATAGTAGCATGCCAACATTGAAACATAACATAAAATACCTTTGAATTATTTAGTAAGTTTTAAAAATATTTTAAGGATTTAGGGATTTGAGGGTGGATTTTCTTAGCTACATCCCAAAATTCAAAGATCCTGTTACCAATTAAAATATAATATAGAAAAGGGAACTTAAATGATCTATGTATATTGATTATAAATAAAATTCAAAATAAATAAAACATAGTATAGTATAAGTAATACTTTAGGATCAATATTATAAACGGTTTTATAAGGGCTTCTCAAGGCTTTAAACACAAAATATTTAAATCTTGCACAATGTAAAATTAATCCTAGAATAAAAATTTAGTTTCTAGCATAATTTGGTAGGATGCAAACACACATTAAACAAATTAATTAATATTAATATGAACTATTGGGATTTACCGATAGGATGGAGCAATAATATAACTAATTATTAAATACAGATAACAAAGTTAATGGAAACAATTTTATAAAGGCAAAAATTTAACGTGGTTCACCCAATGTAGGTTACATCCACAAAAAAAGGTCCAATTTATTTATTAATTTTTAGTACAATACATATTATATTAACCTGTAGCACATACTACCACATCATACAACTTTACCCAACATACTTTAAAATCTCCATGCACAACACTCCATGTTGCTATGTGTTCTTTCCAGATTGCATAACCTGGAAACTTCCATCCATTTATAGATTGCTTGTTATGTTCTCTTCACATTCACACTATGACTATCCAATTTTTATTTGCAATAAAGAAAATGACCATTTTTTATAGTTAAAAACTATTTTTTAACCAAATTAATAACAAAATTCCTTTATGAAAAATATGTAATTTTTTCTTTAGGGGTGTTTCCCTAGGGCCCTTGTCGGGGGGGTCCCCTAGACCTCAGAGGAGGGGATCTACCCCCTAGACTCCCCCATTAATCAATTTAGGGGGGGAAAATGGTTACCAAAGTCACCAAATTATTAACTTGGAACACGATCAAGCTCCATAAACTAACAATCTCCCATTGGAGATGGATCAGACTCCACACAAAACCATCTACCACTTGGAGACTCATCTTGAAGCACTACTACCCTTGTAGCTCCCATTGGATTGGAACTCCTAGACATATTTTTTTCTTATTTCTACCATTTATTATTCTTGAATAACAACATAAATTGATGATGAAATTAACCTTTTTTTTATTACCACCTTCGTAAACATGTCTTCAAGATTCTTAATTGTATGTATTTTCTCCAGCTTTAATAAACCATCATCCAAAACTAATTGGATGAAGTGGTACCTAAGTTGTATGTATTTTTTCTTTGAATGAAGTGTAGAGTTCTTGGCAAGATGAATGACACTATGGCTATCCACATATAAAAAATTATCAGCATGTTGTTTTCCTAATTCCTCTAAGAAATATTTAAACCAAATCATCTCTTTTCTAGCTTCAGTTATAGTTACATCTTCCATCTTTGTGGTTGAAAAAGCAATAAAATTTTACAACCTTGAAATTCAACTAATTGTCATCCCACCTATAGTAAACACATAACCTGTTGTACTGCACCCGCTATCAATGTCACCCACTAGATCAGAGTTAACATATACTTTTAGAGAAGTATTTGATCCTCCAAAACATAATTTTGTTGGTATTTTTACCTCTCAAATACATCAAAACCCCTTTGACAACATTATAATATTTCATTCTTGAATTTCTCATATACTTACTCACAAATCTAACAACATGAGCAATATCTAGCCTCGTACATACTATGGTCTACATTAAACTACCAACAGTTGAAGAATATGGAACCTTAAGGCATATAAATTTTTCTTCCTCCTCTTGTGTCTTTGGAGATTCTCCTTAGTCAATTGAAAATGACTAGGAAAAGGTGTGCTAACAACTTTTTCATTTTTCATATTAAACCATTTCAACACCTTCTCTACACATTCACTTTGAGAGAAAGTTAACTTTCTATTTTTTCCATGCCATGAAATCCTCATACCAAGGATTTTTTTGGATATATCGAGATCCTTCATAGTAAAATACTATACTGATTTTTGCTTCAACTCATTAATATTTTGCATGTTAGACCCTACAACAAGCATGTTATCTACATATAATAATAAGATAATATAACTATCATTATTTAAACCTCTTAAATACACACAATGGTTAGAATAAAACCTATTGCAATGAGTCTAGCCTTAAATATTTTCTTGCATCCTTTCAACTTGTAAACACATTTATTTGGAAAATCTCTTTTACCTGCAGACAACTTTAATAAATCCCAAGTCTAATTTTTTGAAAAGGAATTCATCTCTTTGTTCATTCCTAACTCCCACTATTAGTTGGAATTCACTTGGATAGCTTCTTCATATCCATCCACTTCACTAGTATCAGTTAATAAAATAGAATATAATGAAGGAGAAAAAATTCTACAGGTCTACTTATCCTTGTAGAATTTCTAACATTTTTAGGATTTTGTGGTATTTATTTATTTTGTTGAGCATTAGGTACCAGTGGAATTTGATTCTTTGGAATATTATCGAACACTACATTTTTTTTTCTTGTTCATGCTTCCTTTCCTATAGTTGATCCTTAATCTTCTCATTGAATGTAACATCCCTACTTTTAATAATTTTTTGATTGTCAAAATCTCATAACCAGTAAAAAAATCATCTATTCCATATACAATGAAGGTACATATCTTATATTTATCTTCCATATTGGTTCTATTTTCAATATCAACATGTGCAAACTCTTCACAACCAAATTTCTTTTAGAAAATAATAACTCACCTTCTTACTTATCCATGCCTCCTCTAGAATACCATAGCCCAACCTCTACCCAAATAATAAACAGTACTATGTACAACCTCTACCCAAAAAATATAAAGGCAGCCCAAAATGCAATCTCATGCTTCTGGCATATTCCATTACCATTATGTCCATTCTCTCAGCCACACCATTTTCCTATGGAGTCCCTAGAATTACTTTTTGCCTATGAATTTTCTATTAAATGAACAACAATCTTTGAATTCTCTACTGCAATACTTGCCTCCATTTCAAAACTGAGACACTTTAGATTTTTCCTTGTCTCATTTTCAACCAGGATTTTCCATTTTTAAAAGTTTCAAATACATCTAATTTTTGTTTTAGGAAATACAACCATGTTTTCTTTGTTAGTGTAGGTTTTTATTTTCCTAGAGGGATATTTAATTTTCTCTTATTTATAGATTTTTCTTACACATTTATTAAGCTTTCTTAAGATAATAAAGTGAGTTAGTCATTTAATAATTAGGAGATAAAGTGGTGAGTTTTCCTCCAAATTTTATGTGTGGAGTATTTATTTTTTCATCACTTTATTTAATGTTGGTGATTATTGGCGGTCAATTCTCATTGGTTGATTTTCCACCTACAACTTCTTGTTAGTTCTATATAAACTCACTACCTAGATTTTATTTTTATCTTAGAAGCTCTTAATGCAATTCTATCATATTGACATTAAATAATCTCTCAGAATTCTAGTTTACATTATTTATGTTTTTCTAGTTTATGTAACTTTGATTTTGTCTTAAAACGTTCCTTGGGTTATTCAATCTATTTCAAATTTCTAACATGGTATCAGAGCTTTTGTTTTGAGAAATCTAAGTTCTTGGCTTCCTAATTGAGAGATTGATATATTTTCATGTAAAAATATTGTAGATTCCTATATGCTCTTCTCTTGTGTTTGAATGATTTGGAAAACCACAAAGGGTTTGCAAAGATTTAATTACCTCTTTATATTGCATGTGTTTTGTGATATTTGGGTGATTGTAACATTTTTAGTTATATTAGTGGTATTTTTCACCATTCCAATGCTTCTAGGAGGCTCAAGAAAGTCAATATTATCTTTTGCTTCATCCAAATTGGAGATCATTTAACATAGTTGCAAATGAGGGTTTGAAGCTTAGATCTAGTGAATGGGTTTTTATTGGAGTATTTTTGAGAAAAATGGATCATGTCATTATGTTTAGGAGGTCGAGGAGATACATTTTGATGTAAAATTTTCCCATATTTGGTGTTGGGAGCTTCCAAGGAAAAAAAAAAATCCCAAGGTGTTCTATGACCCCCTAGGTTGCACAAACATGACTGACATACACAAAATTTCAAAAAAACATTCAAAAATATATTTAAGTGTTTGTAGCACTGAAGCACTATCTAATAGCTAAGTAACTTGCTAAGGGGTCAAAGCACCCATGGTCCCCCCTTTTGAACCATTACAACTTATAGCCGCCTATCTATATAGGGTAGTTAAGAAACCACTGACAGTCAAAATTAAACCATGGCAATTTATTATACCAGTGTTGAAGATTGCAACAAGAATCAAAACCACATAGTTTCCACTTGATCACTAGTAGTAAGATGATAACCACTAGACTCCTCTGCCCAAATATCGCTCATGTGCCACCTAGCAACGGCCTCACCAAAGTGCCACCAGAGGATCACCAAGGTCCTCTGATAGGCCAAATTAGGTCTTTTTTTCAAACTTGCATAGCTTTTCTCCATGATGTCCATTTTTTGAAAATGAGATATCACCGAAAAGATGAAGACAAGAAATTTCCATCCACGGAGGTATTGAAAATATTTTTTTCCATTTTCTACTAGATATTTTAGGTTGAAGTTATTTGTTGCTAATTTCTTCAACAAGCCATAACTAGTGAAAATGGTGGGAGTGTATTAGTGTTCTCTTTTGATATCTTTTTTAATCATTTGAGGGTTGTATCATGAGTTTTATATTCATCCTTTTGTGATAATCCTACATAAGGCCAATTACGAGTCTTGGGAAAAAGGAAATCTAACCCATCTTAGATGGCTCAACCTTTTGCCTTACCTTTATGGGCTCATTCCTAAACTAGAAACATCTGGAAGGAAATTAGTGCGGGGTAATAAAACTGATCATGTATTAGGATTGATTGGTTCTCATGTTGATAATCACACTATTTGGGCTATAGTGGACATTGAATGTCCCCACACACTTTGGACCAATATTTAGGAGATATTTGGAGATCCTCATGTTTCTTCATTCCTAGATGATCCTACTTTAGATTGCCTCATGTTCTAGTTGATGATATAGATAATATACTCTTTGATGATGCTACTTTATAAAATCTTGAGTATTATGCAAGTCTTGAAATTTTAGATGACACAAATACTTCTCTTATTTCTTCTAATCCTCATGTTGAGATCACATCTCATATACATGTTGCTACTTTAGATTCTAGAGATGCTTCTTTTAAATCTTCTAATGATTCATTTCAATAGGATCATTTATGTCTTTTTGATTTAGTTCATTGGGACAAATTTCTACTAGAAATCTCTTATTTTTTTGTAGAGTCCTTCATTTTGAATGATCTCTTGATAGGATTTTTAGATTTGTTTATGGAGATACAAATTTAATATTTGGAGGACATATTTGAGGGGATATCCTCCTCTTTGATGATAGTCATTACACAAATATTATCAAACCATCATTGTCTTTGGATTGTGCTCTACATCAGTCTCTAGGAGATTCTAGTTTGTCATCTTCAGTAGTGTGCCCTAGAATACCTAATTTGATTGTGACAACTTTCAACATCAACATGGGGATACTTGAGCCAACTTCGGAGGCTTCATATATCTTACAATTTCTTCCTAAATATTCATTTTAGGATTTGAGATAGATTGCATACACCTTTGGTTTTGTTTCTTCCTAAGGGGAGGAATGTTTTTCAATGATCGTGGAGCATTTTCTACATCCATTTTCAAGAATCTAATATTAGATTTCTTCAGGGGGAGGGCTACTTAGTCCTTATCATATTCTTCTCGCTCTATTATGGGGGTGTTCTCTCTTTATTTGTGGGGGGGATTCTTCTTATTTGAGAGGGAATTTGATATGTACTTGGGTACCTAACATGGCCTCATTTTTTGGGACCCATCATCATTTACATCCTCTTAAGCTATGCTCAAGGGGGGGTGTTAGTGTAGGTTTTTATTTTTCTAGTGCGATATTTAATTTTCCATTTGTTATAGATTTTTCCTACACATTTATTAAGCTTGCTTAAGATAATAAAGTGAATCAACCATTTAATAACTAGGAGATAAAATGATGAGTTTTCCTCCACCTTTTAAGGGTGGAGTATTTACTTTTTCATAATTTTATTTAATGTTGGTGGTTAACAATGGTCAATTCTCACTGGGTGATTTTCCATTTCCATCCTCTCATTAGTTCTATATAAACTTACTACCTAGCTTATATTTTTCATCTTGGAATATCTTAATGCAATCCTATCATGTATAATCTCTCAGAGTTCTGTTTGTATTATTTATATTTTTCTAGTTTATGTAACTTTTATTTTCTCTTAAAAAGTTCATTGGGTTATTCAATCTATTTTAGATTTCTAAAATTCTTAGTTGCATCATCTATAAAAGCGACATAATAAAAATATCCACTGAGAGAAGATACTTAGGTTGGTCCACAAACATCTATATACACAAGCTTCAATTTCTCATTCTTTTTTTTCCAAACTTTGAGAAATTTCACTCTCTTTTGCTTCCCATAAACACAACTTTCACATAATTCCATGTTAATCTATTTAAAACTTGGCAATAAGTTCTTATAATGAATAATTGAACACCTTTCTCACTCATATGCCCAAGTATGTGATTCCACAGTGTTTTTTTTATATCATAGCAATTATTTCTATAACTATTGTTGAACCTACATCAATTATTCTTGTAACAACTGTTGAACCTACAACAACTACTGTAACTATTCTTGTAGAAAAAATTTCTACTATAATTTTTCCTACAACAACTAACGTAGAAGGAACAATATTATATGTACATAAATAGAAAGTGGCTACTTTAACACCTTTAGTTAGGGTAGATGCAAAAAGATGTGGCAAAAAAATATGTCACTTTTTTTTACCTCAAATGACCATTTGACAAGTGCCAAATGTGAATGATAAATTTTTAGAATGCATTTTCTTGAACTCTTTATTTTTTTTTGTTTTTTTCATGTGTATAGTTTCAAGATGTTTGAGAGTGGTTTTGGATCTCTTGGAGTTATAATGTAAATTATAGTTTTTGGAAGATCTTATAATTTTCAAATTTAGTCAAATTTCAGTAATCAACATTTCAAATTTCAATAATCAAAATTTCAAATTTCAGTAATCAACATTTCAATTTTTAGTAATAGGAAGTCAAAATTTAGTACAATCAACAAGTTGTATCATCTCTCTCTCTCTCTCTCTCTCTCTCTCTCTCTCTCTCTCTCTCTCTCTCTCTCTCCAATCTCTCTATATCTCACCACTCTCTCACCTCTCTCTCCTTACCTCTACCTCCCTCTCTCCTTCCCTCTCTCCTTCCCTCTCTACTTATTTGTATCTCCCCCTCCCTCTCTCTACCCACATCCTTCTCCATATCTCTTTCCCTCTCTACTCCTCTCTATGTTTTCCAGAAAGGGGTAACCACAAATCATGGAGATAAATATTGAATAAAAACTAACAATTCTCACATCATAATACTTGTATAGAAAGTGACCATTATCATGATAACTTGAATATAAATTGTGATCCTAATAAAATGTTGCTTCCTAAATGTGAGATGTTAGATAAAACTAATAGCAATAAAGAGAAACAACAAGATAATAGGGCACCTCAATGATTAGCCTAAGAAAATGAACAATATGAAAGCAAGATGAACAAGTAAATTGCTGTTATACCTTCATGTTGTTGCTTCCTTGGTTGGCCCTTGATGTTGAAGTCTTGTGTGCTCCTTGGATGGAAATGAAAATGAAGTGGATGCAAGATGAATTGATGCAATATGGATGCTAAAATAGATGAGAGATTGAATGGCAATTTTGCAAGAGTTTATTTGCAAAAGACTTGATCCTCCAAAATGAAGGAATTGAAGGGGTATTTATAGGCCAAATTGAATTCTCTAGAGAATTCAACGGTTGGGATTGATCCAACAAAGATCAAGATGAAGGGCTATGGTGAGTTGAGGACTCACAAGCCCTCACATCTTGACATGTGGAGGGTGAGATGTCCTAGGGTGGAGTGATGTGGAGATGAGGTGGATCTTGGGGATGAGAAGATTCCTTGGAGGAATAAAAGTGAATTTAAAATTCACAATGATTGGAAGAATCTAGTGGATAAGAGAGTGTCTCCAAAAAGCTGGAGATTTGTCACATGTGGGTGATGTGACAAGTCCAAGGTTCTAGAAGCCCTTGGCACATGTGAAGTGACAAGTCAAGGCTTCTAGAATCTTGCATGGGGGATGGGGAAGACCTTGGGAAGATAAAAGTGAATTAAAAATTCACATGGGGAAGAGGGGAACCTTGAATAAATGTGAATTAAAAATTCACATGGGGAAGGAGTCCATACCAAAAATGGTAAGTGGGAAGGTTGACCAAAAAAGGTAAGCCAAATGTGGCTAATGATTCTGATTAAGGTTGTGCAAACACATGATTAAGGTAATTAATGAGAGATTAGAGGCAAGTGGGAGATTATGGAGGATGTGACACTTAATCTTGATTAAGTGGTGCACATCCTAATCACAGATTAATTAATTTAATCCGGATTAGGAGAGGGTTATGGAGAATGTGACAAGGAGAGAGAAAAAAGGAATTAAAAATTGATTTTAATCAAATGGGTTAAATGACTAAATTAAATAATTTGTCATATTTATTTAATTTAGAGAAGAAAGGGGGTAAGGTAAAGTATTTAATTTATTTAATTAGATACTTTAGGAACCTTAGGCAGAAAATGAAATAATGATTAAATAAATTATTTAATCACTATTAATGAAATAGATGAATAAAGTAGATGATTTTGATCATATGAGAGTGATCAAATTTGGATGTCTACATAAATAATAAGCATAATGAATTAAGCATTGAAATTTAGATATAAAGTTAGGGGAAGATCATAAATTCATACTTGAGATAATTACCTATGTATTTGGTATGAAAGATACACCCACAATTTTCCTCCAAGGGGGCTGTGTGAATGCATGTAACTGTCAAAGGAAAACAAAAAAAAATTCTCCAAGTGACAATACCAAGTGAAAACAATAGAAATGGAAGATGAAAAAATAAACATAATATATAAGTTGTAAGAAAATAGGCAATTAAATGGATTTAACCAATAAATTTATAACCATTGGACATGTCTATTGTAATTTTCTCAAGATATTTGTTACTTAAATCTATGTCCTCCAAGGAACTATTCATGTCATTTTTAATAAAGGATAAATTATGACCATCAAGTGCTTATTTATGACCTACAGTGTGATGTAAAATGATACCAATTTTGATGTATTCTTCAAAAAATAACTATATTATATGTTGTTTCATATAATTTTTATTATCCTTTTATGTTAATGTTGTTTGATAACCTCATTTATAATTCTAGCATATGACATGCTATGATAATAAACACCCATTTGTTCATCATCAATAATAATGGAATTAGGTCCTAACTATTCATTTACACATGTGCTTGGCTCCATTATGTGGAGTATGTGTTTGGTATTCAAATTTTTTCATCCCTATGTTTATAAGATATTTAATTTTATATTATCCATGTATTCACTAGTAAGCACAAAAATATTTAACCTTGTAATCCAGTACAATACTAGATGATTTTTTTTCTTAACATGCAGTAAAGTTATGTGTTTTTTGTAAAATTTATCTTAATATAATATGTGAAGAATCCTCAAATATAGTGAAGTATCTCTATATATATTTTTAAAGTTTGTAATACAATCATCATTTTGACTAAATTCATCCTAATTGACCATATTTTTAAAATATGACATTTATGACAATGTTGATGTATAGGGTAAATGATGCAATGAAAATATTAAATCATATAGAACTTAATTTGATTAGGATATGATTAAGCCAATTAAATTATATCAATAAAATAATGGGGAAGCACTATAGAAAAATTATAAAATGTAAATGATTTCACTAGATATACAATGAGAAAACCCTACAAGAAAATACTCTATATCCTAAATAGACCCAAGCTTGTATTATTCTCAAGAGATGAATTAAACTAATAAAATAACTTATTTCTCTAATAGAATAATCACTACATAAGATTACTTGAAAATAACCATAAAATATACTATCAAGAATATATAGAAAATTTGGAAACAAGAAACCATCAAGAAGTATCCAAAACCATGTGTCAAAATAATAAGCCATGACAAAAAGTACAATAACCTTATGGTTTGATTTAGCATCTCAAACTAGTATGTAACTCTTCTAACATATTTTTCACACTCCTTACATATTTTGGATGTTAAATATTTGGCTATAATGGTCAAATTGACCAAGATCTCAATCCTATGCACTCCATGAGGCCATTGATTTCCTTATCATAGTGCCAAATATGAAAGATCTTATAACTTGTAATCTTGATCAATTTTGTGTAAGATCCATATTAAATTAATTTTTACACAATATCCTAAGTATCCTAGAGAATAAAAAAATAAAAAAATAATCCCATTTGTCACATGGTTATCCAACTTGGCCCCAATCCATGATTTTGGAGACTAGAGATTATTTATTTATCATATCCATAATTAAATTATAATTACAAGACTCATGACTTGTGAGGTGATTTCCATATGTATTCTTAACAAAAAAATCATGTAAATAATTAGTGGACACATCATTAACCAAAATGTGCAATATCGACACTATAGACTAGATGTGAAGATACCAGTTATACTATGGACCTATAGAACAACCTATAAAATACTAACTAGGTTTTTCTCCTTTGAATTATTATACCAATAGATGTCTAATTTCTTATAAATATAGTGTGCCAAATTTAAGGTTGGTAACTACTTTGTAGATGAATGATGAAGAATCTCTACAAGAAAGGTAAAGAAAACTATATAAACTAGTAGAGAAAAATCTATAAGTGGTATACGACCAAAATTTAGAATAGAAGCAATGTAAGACTTGGAATGACCATAGTTTGAAAATAAAATCATTTGATTTACATGTACAATAGATTCAAAAAACCAATATAATTAAAGATGTGGTGGATAGGACCATATAAGATTATAAAAATATCCTCATAAGCAACCATTAAATTAAAAAAATAATAAAATGATTTATACTAGATGAATATGTGAATGATGCAAGGCTAAAAAATTACCATGAGGGGACTTAAGAATTAAAATCCTACCAAATTGTATTTATGTATTATAGTATAGCATATCAATAAAGTGTAGAGGGTGCCTAAAAGGAATAATATTGTCCAACTAGAAGAATTGGTGGGAAAGTAAGAGGAAAATAGTCATAATAAATATAAAACATACAATTGGAAACCTATATAGGTAGCCATGAAGGACTTGAAGAAATTAGTTTTAAGAAAATTATTGTGTTGAAAGTCTACATGCTATAAACCCTAAGATGAGAATGAACTACCTATGAAATTTGATTAGTTACGAATATATTTGCATGAAGGAAAAGGGGAATAAAATCAAATATAAATAAATATAAGAGGAAATTATGGAATCTCTAACACTAATTGATATTGCACAAAACCACACTCGAAGTACAAGAAATATCCATCCAAGGCTCTGTAGGTTGACCCAAAAGGTAATTTCTCATCTTTACCGTGTAATATGTTGAGGATGTGAAAAAGTACATGCACTAATCACTCATGGATATTGACCACACATCCTTTGATCCACTCTATAGGAAACTATTGTAGTTGGTGAAAAAAGAATATTTAACTCAATATCAACAAATTATTAATTTGAAGATGTTTGTATGAAATAATTTCCCTAATTTTAAAATGGAGGAAACTTGGGTGAAGATAATTTTTAGTTGCATACATGATCAATACATGTATATGGATGAGCCCTATCGATTAAACACTAACTCATTTGACCCCAATTTCTGACGAAACCTTCTAAAGAAAGCTATATAATCAGATGTATCGTTGGGCACTTGTGTGAATTTTCATTTTTGTTAAGTTTTATCCCCGACGTTTGTCAGAATTTTGACAAACCTTTGTTTCATCTACGTTTCGATGAAGATATTTCACCGAAATTATGATGGACCTGCAAAGTTTAATTGTGGCGGGCATAAATTGAAATGAGCTCGACTATTTACTGCGACAGTGTTTTGCTCGACGATTTTCTTGGGGAAAATCAGAAGAAACTCAAGAAGATATCGCCAGGTTGAGGGTAGTCATTGTCTTTTTCCAAAATTAATTTGTGAAGTTAGATTTGCTTTCCAAGTTTGAAAATCATATTTTAAAGCAACATCTCATCATATTTCATTTTTAGTCTTGTCCATTTTTAGAATTTCATTTCCAGATTTTAGACCTGGCTTCACAAATTCTTTATAAGGGAATTGTTTATAACTGATGGAAAATTCATGATGGATTTGGACAAAGATTATATTTGCAAGGTTTCAATTTTAGCCCTAATGATCAATTTGCAATAATTTGGGAGCCATAGCTAGATAATATCAAAGGTGTTGGTTATTTTTTACTATAACCAAGTTTATCTTCTACACACATAGCATATAAAATCTCAGATAACATTGCCTTACAATACCATCAATCTATATTCTAACTCAATACTACTTATCAAATCCTTATATGAACATAGTCACCTATAACCTCAATCAAGCATTTTAATTAATTCCTTTAATTAAATCCAAAATGAGAATTACACACACCATAACAGTGAGATGAATAGAATAACCCTTGATCATTTTATTCAAGATAATAATATATTAATACAATGGAGATACATGACCTTGAAATGAGTAATTTTCATTCAGATGCTAGTAATGTCTTGAAAATTAAGTACCTTTGAAACTAAAACCTACAACAGAATGACAACAAACCTAAGAATAGTATTTTCACTATAATATCAGGCTCTTTTTAAATTCGCTCTGAAACTTCAGTTAGACTCAATGTAAAGATATCTAACTTGCTAACCCGTATTTCTAGTCCTGAAATCCTTCTTATAGGGAAAATGAAGGAGCAAGAAGCATCGGACCAGAAATACACCTGTCATTGGTCACTTGGACCACCTTATGACATTTCAAAAATTGGTTACAACAGCTGAGTCTCTGGAGAATCTTCTTGTTCATCCCGTCCACTGGATAATAACTGGTGCATTTTCCAAACTTTGAAATCTTGCACCAAAACTGCCACCAAGACATAGCCAAAATTTGTTATAACCATAACTGTTGAGTTGTTAACTGTCGGTTGTAGACTTTGTCCTATTCTTTTTTCAGTTAAGTACTTTTCTACCCATCCTTGATATTCCTCATCCGTTGGCCAATTAAAATTTACCACCTCATTTACCTTGGCACTGTAAGGTGTATGCTTTACTGCTACTTGATTCGCCTCCCTTTCAAAATATTCAAAAAATGTGCTAGTGTTAATGATTTTATCCATACTACTCATCAACATCTCATAATTTGAGTCATCACAAATCAATTTGATTTGTGCATTGATGATTTCATCTACCCTGTCTTGCCATTGCTGCAGTGATCTAACATTTCCTTGGGCATCTACAATATCTGGTAAAGATGTGTCACTCCAGTCATCAAAACTCTTTACCAACTCTTTAATCCTCCTGTTGAAATCATTATGTAAGGCCTGGAAACCTTGCAGTGACTTCACAAAGTCTTGAGTAGGCCTTAATTATTAAGGCCTATTAGCTGCATTTTGAGAATTTCATTTCCAGATTTTGTTGTGCAAGTTCAATATTCTGATTTTAGGAGTCTAACAGTTGGAAATCATAGTAAAATCAAAATTTAATAATTTCTAGAATTAGCATTTGAAAGTGTTTTTTGGGGTCATTAACTTTAGACTATCTTCTCTTTTGCAGGGGTGGTTGCATGCCAAATTTTTTTGGTGTAAAATATCATAATTATTATATTTTGTTACCTATGTATGATTAAAAATTATTGGAGTCTGAGTTTTATATTTTTTGAAGATCTAAATATTCAAGCTTGGTAAAGAAAAATAATGTCAGATAATATTAGTCTAGAACAAAATGAAGAGACAATTGCTAGATTGTGGGCTATATTGAAAAGAAAGGGTGATGGGAAATGTTATTGTCCTTGCAATAATTGCAAGGGTTTAAAGACGAGAATACTTTTAATCACAATAGCTGAGAAACATTGTAGGCAGCATGGTCACATTGAAGGGGGGCATGATTATCGTCCATTGGTAAGTTTTTCATTAAATGTGTTTATATTGATTGAATTTGTAAATGTTTATATTGTTTTAACATTTGATATATATATATAAAATCACTTGATCATGATCGTGGTTTATTTGTGTCTATCATCATTATAAAGGTGGGATGCCCTAGGGCACAAGATATTAATTATCATCGCCCAGAGAATGTGATTTTGCAAGCGGAGGAACATGGAGCTATGAATATCGAAGATGAAGTTAATGATCCTATGGAAGAAGATGATCATGTGCCAGAAAACACAATTGAAGATGATAGTACAAATACATTGATCCATGAAACATGTAGTGGCACATCTAATCATGTTGATCGAGATGACTTTGATGATGTTCATGATTTACCTGTACTTGAGAAGGCATACAAGCCCCTTTATGAAGGCTCCCAAACAACTCTTCTCTCTGATGTATTGTTGCTGGTGAACTTGAAGGTTATGAATGGTTTATCCAACATAGCAATCTCATGGATGTTAAGGTATGTCATATATGTCATCTTTTTTCATCTATTTTAATTGTTGTTAGTTCATCACTAGTAAATAAAAGATGAAGTATGTACCATTAATATTCTTTATATTAAGAAATTATTTTTTGTTGTAGATTGATTGGTGAATTTTTATTACCACCATCAAATATTTAACCTTGCTCATATCGAGATTTATCTGGCATTATGAAAGATATTGGAATGGAGTATAAAGCAATAGATGCATGTCCCAATGATCTACCTCACAAGGTTCTTCGTTATATTCCCATTATTCCACGTATGCAACAATTATTTAGGTGTGAAAGCTTAGCGCAATTTATGGATTACCATGCACGTAATAGAAGTGGAGATGATATTCTTCGAATGCCTATGGATGGTTCTACATTTAGGGACATGGAGAAAAAATGGCCACACTTTAAAGAAGAACCTCGTAATCTCAGGCTTTCATTGGCAACGGGCGGTGTCAATCCATTTGGAGAGCTGAGATCTATTTACTCGGTGTGGCCTATTTTTGTTATCAACAATAACATTCCTCCATGGATGTCAATAAAGAGGGAGCACATAATGTTGGCAATGATTGTTCCAGGTATTTATTTACATCAATTTTCTTTAACGTAGTAGCATCTCATTTGTCTTATTTGTTGCATAAAGACTTATATGTTTTTTCATGTAATAGTCATGTACATGAATTTATATATATTGCAGTAAAATGGTTATAATAATTATGTAATGTTTATGCTCATTCAACTAGGTAAGTACCAAGTTAAAGATATGAATGTATATATTGAGCCTCTTATCAACGAGTTACTAAAGTTATGGAATGGCATCACTATGTATGACGTATCTAGACCAATAGGACAAAGATAATTTCATTTCTATGCAATGCTTGTATGGACAATTCATGATGCCCCAGGGCTAATAAATTTTTCTGGTATGTTATAACGTTCGCCTGCATGAATTTAACGATATTTAATTTTATAAAGTAGATATCATGCATGTTTTTTAAGTAATCTACTCATTATATATAATTATAAAAATTGACATATTTAATCCAATTATATATGATTTGCTGGTCTTCAAACAAAGGGAAAATTTGTATGTCCAATTTGTGGTCCAAAGATGAAATCTTGTCATTCAACAAGTTTAGGAAAGCAGGTGTTTGATGAGTATAGGCACTTCCTCCACAAAAATCATAAGTATCGAACTACTGAAAAACATCTTTTCAATGGGAAAGAAGAGACTACATCAAAACCGCAAAGAATGACACCTCGCCTATGGAAGTTGGAATATAATATAATTAATCATCAAGGTTATACATCAGATCAAATTGTTAATCTATCATTTATGATATGTTTTAAATTTATATTTTTATATTGTGTTGTGTTTACTCATGTTGTAATTGACAATGATTGTTGTTGTTAATTTGTTTAACTTATATGCTTCATGAAGGTCATCAAGGAATTAATGGTCGGCTTCCACAGGACTGAAAAGTTATCCCAGACAATTTAGTAGGTTGCCCTACTATGAGCAGCTACAAATTGTGCATTTGTTTGATATAATGCATATCAGAAAGAATATGACATAAACGTTATGGAAAATATTGGATGGAAGGCATGACAAAGAAAATATTGTCAAAATTTGTAGTGACATTTAGGCAGCCAGTCATGCAATGAAAAATTTCATTCAATTAAATAGTGATGGAGAACAAATTAATATAAGTGCCCTTCCTTGGTTATTAATAGAGCAACAAAGCAATGCTATAAAACAAGTCATACGAAAAATTCGATTTCTCACAGGATTTGTTGTGAACATAAACAATATCATAACAAAGAAAGGTGAATTTGGGTCAGGGATGAAAATGCATGATTGGCATACCTTCATTAAGGTAATTATTCTAGTATATTATATATATATGTATACTGCATGTATTTTTCAGTGTATTATGTTTACTACTTTTGGAAAAATATTAATGAAAAGACCATTTTATAATTGTTGCAGTACGTTCTACCTCTATCTCTCCTAGAAAACTTTGACAACAATATCAAGCAATTTATATATGATCTTGGAAAATACATGAGGTAAGTAGCGATATTTGTTCAATTCTTTGTATATTTTTGTTAAATCTCGTTAATATATTTGTGCCTTGAATCACTTGTAGATGGTTGTCATCTAAAGAAATCCATAAAGAAGATATAAATTATTGGAAGAGAAAAATTCCTCGTCTAATGTGTGAAATGCAAAAGTGTCTACCTTCAACAATTTTCAATGCACAAGAACGCTACCTCATACACCAAGTGTAATACCACTCCGTTTTGCTTCTTGTTCGTTTTGCTTTATGCTATGTTTGGGTTGTAACTACTATGATACTGGACACACCTTGTTATTTGTGTTTTGATCGCTACTATTGAGAGACAACTATTATTGTGTGATGTGTTGATTTGATTATTGTTTCATATGCTTTAATGGTTTAATGATGTTGTAGAGTTAGCATGAGATGTTATTATGAGATTATTGATTATGATGTTAATGTCAGTCTTTGATGAGTGGATTGGTGAAGAGGATGGTTTCGCATCACTCGCTTGCAAGCGCCCTACAAATCTGTGATTTCTTCTTCACGGTGTGTATTATATGTTGGATATAGTGTATTATGTTGTTTACTTCGTTTCAGGTTGTAGGTACATGACATCAACTCCACCTGGTTTCACAGGTTTGAGCATGTCGATCCAACGGTTAAGTTCAACGGGAGATAGTAGCTAGGTAAAAACTATTAGGTCTATGCCCTAGCCTTAGTGTGTTGTTAGTTCTAGTTATTGAGTCATGTTTTACCTCATTTAACGTTATTTGATTCTGTTAGATGCATTATTATTAAATCAATGTCTAGAATAATTGCATTGGCAAAAGTAGTGATTATGCTATATTAAATTAATAATTATGCTTGGATGTTACATTTAAAGTTAATAATAAAGTTTAATTTAGTTAAATTTAATTTATTTAATTAATTAAATTTAATCTCAAAAGGATTGAATTTAGTTATTAAATAATTAAAATTAATTAATTAATTTTATTGGATTAAATTAAATTAAATCAAATGAAATTGAAAGAAATTGAAATTGCATTTTAAAGTCAATTTGGGTTTTCGAAAATGGAAAAATGAAATTAATATCTAATTTTCAATTTTGCATGCATTGAGATTTAGGGTTGCGTGGCGGGGCATTAAACCAAGTTGAGGAGATTGAATTGTGTGGACTTGTACACACAAGGTCAATGTGGATGGTTGAGAGGCACTTGAAATTTTTGAAAGCTTTGGTTAGACAAAGAGCACATCCCGAGGGTTCTATGGTGGAGGGATACATGGTATACCAGACCATGGTGTACATTACTAAATATCTTCCTAATTTTTCAGCAAAGATCCATGTAGATCGCATTTGGGATCCCAACTCCATTAAAAAATTTGAAGGGGAGTACCTAATGGGGAAAGGTAGATTGAGGAAAGTGACAGGTAATTATAAGATGGTCATGGAGATTAATTAGAATATATTTTACATTTGGTTTTTATGTATATTGTACTTATTTAATTATTGATCTTTCAATATTCATCAATTATAAATTAAGGTTGTATACCGTGGTAATTAACTAATTATACATCGATTGTGAATTTCATTTTTTTTGATACAGTTGGTCGAGAGTGGGATGCACTACATTCGTACATCGCAAACAATCTTGATTGGATGACGGTATGGATTGAACGATGTCAACAATCTGGTCGTGCATTAACATGGGAAGGTGTGGCTTCATTGGTTAAAGAAGCTCATCGTAATCGAGATTCCAATGTTACACCTAGGGAAATTGATTTAGCATATGGTTTAAGAGATAAACAGGTATGTATAAATATATTAATCACCCATATTATTTAATTATTTTCAATTATATTGATGTATATATATGTTGAGATTTATTTTTCTTTGCATACATTCGGCCAAGAATAAATATGTTTATCAACTAACGATATTGCAATAAGTTTTACATGTTTGACATATTGCAGGTGAAACACCACAAGGCTATGTGGTGCAATGGTCATAAATTTCGAATCAAAAAGTTGGATGACATGAAGAAAACTTGTGATTATGGGATAACTGCAGTCTTCCAGGTGACTAATGTTTCATCTAGAAGCGACATACATCCAGAACTCTCAGAAAATCAATACTATGGGATTTTGGATGATATACTTGAGTGTGAATTTAAGTCCTTCAAATTAGTTATGTTTGTTGTTCTATGGTACAGACTACGATTGAATGAAAATGATCCCGAGAGAACTATTATTGAACATGATAATGGATTTACCATGGTTAATACAAGGTATTTTGAGCGAGCTAGAAATGAGCCCTATGTTCTTCCAAGCCAATGTGAGCAAGTATTTTACTCAGAGGTTCCAGGTAAAGCGGGTTGGTCATATGTTGTTAGACATGATCCAAGAGGAAGGTCGTAAAGTATAATGTGGTGGAAGAAGAAGATACTGAAGAAATAGAAGATGATGTAGATGATGATCAAGATCAACAGTTAGTTGATGATGTGCCTGACGAAGATGATGAAAAGGAGGAACTAGACATGATGATGTAGGACTTAATGTTCATGAAGATGATATCCGTGTGGATTATGACATTATTGAAACTAATATCAATGACGATGATGATGATATGACCAATCCTTACAATGTTGAATCTGGATCGGATGATACAAACAAAGAGTTGGATGAAGAAGAAGAGCAATGACATTGAAATGTATGAGTTATGTGATTCTATTATCTATTTGATATTAATTTCTTGATAGAATTATATTTGACTTATGTGGTTACATAATTAATTTATGATTTTTTTTATTTTAATTATATTTGAATTATATTAGAATATGTTCAGTTAATAGATGTAAAAAATAAAATGGATAAACCAAAATATGAAAGCATGAGACCACTGCCCTGTTGGGTGTATGGAGTCTAATGAAGATCTATGAAAGTGTAGTCTACGATGGCAATAATTCAAAGTGTTTGGCACACAAGTGTAGTTTATAACTTGTATAAATGTGCAAGTAAATGACTGAAAAACTCTAATTGAGATAGAATGACAATGCTAGTTATGTGATTCTTCTTATTGATCCAATTAATACTCTTCATTTACTGTGATTGACTAGAAGGGTTTAATCTTTACTTGAAAGAACCAAATAATCACATCACACAAATACAACAAATATGTATCGATAAATTGAATATATTTATATGCTTCATATATCAATTTAGACAATAGAAAAGCATCAAAATGGAGACAACCAGATAACTATATAATTCCACAAATAGATGATACCAAGATTAAGCCACAAGTTTAGACATCTTCATTAACTTCATCAAAATTCATACATGCATCCGAGTCTTTTAAAGGAAAGTTTCATTGCAAACTATCTACTGTATCTTTCTCCTATCCACCTATATATGTTTTACATTATGAAACAGATATAAATATATCAAAATTGTGAAAGGGTGCATCCTTTGAGAAATGTCTTTTTCTTAACAACAATAAAAAACTAGAAATTATGCTCTATTAATCCATAAATAGATGTTTTGATAGATAATCTCGATAAGCTTGCCGCTTGTGTGTATCAGCATCCTCCAGTGCATTCCTTATGGCTATCTCCATTTCCAACATCTTATCATTCTGTTCACATGCCCTATCCATTGTTAAATAATTTCTTGTGGTTGTCTCCAGAATTGTTTGCATCATCATTTGACATTCCTTCATCCATCCTATGGTAATAGAACCTATTTTACTCCTCTTCGGTTAAGTACTTATCCACCCATCTCTGATACTCTTCATCTGTTGGCCAACGAAAATTCACTTCATTCACCTTAGTATTGTAAGGTGTGTACTTCACTACAACCTGATTGGCTTCCCTTTCAAAAAAATCTAAGAATGTGCTGGTGTTAATTATCTTATCCATACTATTTACCAGCAAATCATAGTTTGAATAATCACAAATCGATTTGATTTGTGCATTAATAACTTCTTCGACCTCATCCTGCCACTATTGCAATGTCTTAACATTTCCTTGTGCATCAATAATGTCTGGAAAAAATGTATCATTCCAGTTATCAAAGCTCTTTATCAGCTCCCTAATTCTTCTACTAAAATCATCAAGTAGGGTTTGAAATCCGCTCAATGATTTTTCAAAGTTTTGAGTAGGCTTCAATGACTGGGGCCTATTGTCCACATCAAACCTAGAAGATTTGTACATAATACCTAGATCGTCATCCCTAGGGATCCATTTCTCAGCCAAAGGAAAAACTATTTCCCGATCCCTATTGATATTTTTTATTCCATCCAAGAATAAAGAATACAAAGAATGTACAGATGGTAATTTACCATCAACCTTTTCATTAAGATGCCTCAAAACTGTGTCAACCACCTCAATTTTTTTGGCAAATGCATCATCCTCACTTGCCTTTAAGGAAGCCTACAATTTTGTGATCCTATTCAACATTTTCTTCTTGGTGGGATCCATAGAATATTCAACTTCTTCTTCAACTGGCCCTAGTGTAGGACTGAGAGCAGGTGCCTAGATGGGGGACCCCAGAGTTGAAACAATTGGAGTAGTATGGGGGACCAGTCCTACAATAGAAGGTAATGCTATGATACCAGGAGCACTAGAGGATTCTCCCACCTGCCCATATTTCAACCTATCTACTTCAGATTGCAGCTCAACATTCCTTTGTTGCATCCTACTATATTCTGCAATTATCATATTGTATTTCTCCATTAGACTCTTCTTTTCAACCTCTTCTCTCTCAGCTGTCTTTTGGGCCAATTTGGCCACATTCATTGTTAGGCTTGTAGCTTATGTTGTTGAAGTTTCAGAAGCTCTCTTGATGATTAGCCCTCCCCTTAGGTGTGGGCTAATATCAGTTACATTTGGCTTTCTGCCTTAGAGTGCCAATGCCCATATGGTCAGAGTTTCATACTCCTCACTGAAGGCAGAGTCCTACAGAGATGGCTTAACCTCTTCTTCACTATTTTGTATAGGGTGCTTGGACTGTAAGATAGCGTAGAATGCAACCGCATCAACTATGTCCCATTCAGGCAAAAGTAAGACACCAACCTGAGTCACAAGTCTTCTTCCCTCCTCAGGAGTGATGCCTTTGAGTTCTTCCATTAATTTTTCCTTGACCTCATCATCATTCTCCTGCTCAGACCTATCAGGTCTCGATTCTCTCCTACTCTTGCATTTGTTCTGGTACTCTTCTAGTTTCATCCTCCAAACTAGTTGCAAGAATACAGGAGTCTTTACAAATGCACCATCGTCCAAGAATGCCTTGGAGGCCTCCATCCTAGCATCTTGTACACATTGCCCCTTTACATCCATGTTAGAAAGCACCAATTGTGTTGATCTAGGAGGGGAAGGGATACCAACCTGCATGTCTTGATCAGTCACAATTATCTCATCCATCAGAGTTTCCTGCGTTTCCTCAACTCTCCGCCTCTTAGAGCTTGGCTCTGATGGTAACACTATAGGATCACCTCTTGGTGGTGAATCTAGATCCACAATCCTTATCCCTCTGGGTGCTCTGATCCTTTGACCTAGCTGTGATGATGCTTGCCTGACTTGTTTTCCCTTCTTATCCCCTTCATCCTCATCACTACTCACATTCCTCTTTCTCTTGTATAGAGGCCTGTCAATTGGTGGCTGATAAGCTGTCCTTGTTTCTTTAGGCCTCACATCTAATCTTTCTATACCAAAATATAATTCCAAATGACCCTCTTGATCATCAAGGTGCCCATGATACTTTTAAAATTATCCATTAAGAAGTCTATTCTCTTGTGAAATGGAGTGAACTCCATTAATGGATCATATTTTGGATCCATTTTATGTATTATAGCCAATAGCTTTTCATATGCAATCCATTTTTCTTTATTCAACTCCTGCCTATTCAAATCAAACTCATTTATGATTAGGTCCTCAAGAAAGTTGAATTCATGTGCAAATTTTTTCCCTTTAATTCGTTGTCTGAACAATGCAAAGAATCCCCTAGGGTCATGTTGTCTCCTAGGACCATTCCTTAAATTGAAGTCATCAAAAAACCTTCCGAAGTGGACCCATCCTCCCTTGGAATAAACAAAATCAGAAACAACAGTGTAGTCAAGGAACAAAGTCCCTTTTCCTTTATTTGTTAGGTTGTCCTCATGAATACAACCTAGTTGCCACATTACTTTGGCAAACCCCAACCCTGATGGTACATTAAAGGGGAGGATATGAGGGGTTCCTTAGAAACCATACACCCTCAAGACAGTGCTTACAGGGTACAAGATGATATCACCCCAATTGTGACACACTTTTAAATTAGGCTTCCTCACCTTTGGTTGGAGGAAGTCCTGCAAATCTTCAAGGACTCTTGGCACATTTACCACCAACCGAGCCCTGAGTCTGGAGGAAAAGCAATTATCAAACTGCACAAAGTTGGCACCTCCCCTGTTGTAAGACAAATCTGCACTCCACACCTGTACTGGTAACCTTTCTCCATTCACCTCCTACCTCAACTCCATGTTTTTTAAGAAGAAAATGACATTCTTGTATAGGAACATATGCATCAAAAGGGAATACCTAAAAAAGGAGTGCCAATATCCCCCATATGCAGCTTCATCAAACCCTCATGCATCTTCTCTAACAAGAATGATGCAAATTCATATACCACAGAGAAGTTGGGACGTTGAATCTAGGCTCCCATAAACATGTATGCAACTGGCATCATAGTACTAGGGTTGAACCTTAAAATTTGGCACAATGAATAAAATGTTGCCAAGAAGTGACTGGCAAAACAGCTCAGCCTAAAAGGCTCTTGGTCATTTGGGCTAATAAGAATTGTTGAATTGCCTGCCCTGGCCAGGTGAAGAGGAAGCAACTTCAATCTGAAAAGAGGCTTTAACCATTTGTACTCCTCCTTCATCTTCTCAAAATCTATTTGGACTAAGAAAGGGCTATACTCATTCAAATCAAAAATTCGTTGAATCTCATCTGCATTTAGGCTTAGCAAAATTCCACCATCATTATCCCTTATGACCCTTGTCATAGGATCATACCATGTTGCCACTACTCTGAGCAAGTCAACATTAGGGAACACATTTGGCACTGTTAGTTTACCCATGTCATATCTCCAGGAATTAGAGAAGGGGTGAGGTAAATTATTCTATCCATACCATAGCCTAAACATTTCAAGACCAGTCATAGGAATCCTGGCATCTACAATGTTATAATTTTTGCACAGTAGACCTTCACCTAGGGTCTTTCCATTCATTAAAACCAAACCACTCTTCCTATCATTTGTTGAAAATGGGAGTTGATCCAGGAAGTCATCATACAGATTCCTCTTCAAATAATCAACATGGCCAAAGTGCTACTTTGGTGTGCCATCTTAAACAACTAGGGCTTCTTTTAAAAAATCAAATCCTCGAAGAAACTAGGGGTACCCAGAACACAAAAATACAACACAACTGTGCAATTCCAATAATTAAAACGAACCAATAACCCTACAATAATAATTAACAAAACCCCTTGACCAGCACAATAAAACCCTTCACAAAGACAAGTCAAATTAGCCCTGTAGTTTAGAAAACAACTCACAGGATTTCGTGCCTTGCAGAGAACCAAACTTCACGGTGATCACTCAAAAAAATTTCTTTGGCTCTGAACTGCTTGGAAAATACATAAATTCTTTTGTGATGAAGATAGATAAAGAGAAGATACTTTATGTCAATTGAATTGAGGTAGTAGACGTATCATCTGCCATTAAAGCTCATTTGCATGCCGCCCCAACGGCTCCAATCGCATTTGATGCAAATTTAAACTTCAGTTGTTGATCTTTTATTTTTGTCAGATCATTGAACGACCATTTTCAAAAGGGCTGATGAAATCTCCATGTTAGCATCAAGGGCCCACCACAAAAGCAGTGCCAAAGGAATACATGTGGCACCCCCCTGTGATATCACTATCACTAAACATCCTGCATCTTTGGATCATGCGATGGTGGGAAACTGTTGATTCCTACCATTGGTGATCATGTTCACTCACAACAGTCAACAACACCAAACATAACCGTCGAGCAACTTTTTACCAAGATTATAACACCACCGTCGATCTTGAGAACATGCATCTTGTAGCTATTTTAGTAACCCACTTTATAACGTATTTAAGTCGGACACAAATATTAAACGCTTTAATAATCCCTTTTCAGCATCGACATCTTGGGACACATGGCACTTGTTGATGGTTAAAATGACACAAACAACATTAAAACAAAATATTTCTACTCTATTTCTCTTGAAAAAGAAAGACAACATATAGTGGCCTAACTCCCAAGGTCCTGGTAGTTGGTTCTCAACTGTGTGGTGTCACTCAATTGGTTCATGCAACTGTAATGTTCAAGGGGCCTATGCTGGTAATAAAAGACTTTAATCAATGACTCTTTTTCTGTAAATAAATGGGTTTTAAACAAAAGAAAAAGATGGAACAAAGGGGTAACCGATAAATTTGACTCAAACCTTATCTAATGTCCGAACATATATCTTCAATAATGAATGTTTTTCCAATCAGATCAAGAAAACCATAAGATGACACAATCTATAGAATGATCTATACCATTGCATACATTTTAGGTGATTAATTAATTCCAAACTTAAAATATCATGAATACTTCAAGGATTTCAAAACAACACACATTCATTCATCATCAAGATTATAGATCAACAAACTTCAAATAAATTTAATTCAATGACAATCTAACAAGATAATCTTTAAATCTGGTTTCTTCTAATGACTTTCACAACATAAGAAACTATCATACTTCAGCACAATCACTGGAATTCAGATGGATTATAACTTATCAGCCTTATCAAATAAAACAACTCAATTCGAACTCCATATTGTGTAAAAAAACTTGTAATTCTATTAACCGTAAAAAGATCAAGTAACAATGTATCTCCAAAACAATGATCACTACAAAACTCTATCTCCTAGCATTAGGTAAGCCAATTCTATTCTCAATTAGCCGACCTTTACAATATGGTACCCATTGGGTAGTTATAGATATACAAAAAGTTCGAACTCTACTTCTATTTTAAGCTATCCACCTTTTCAGGAACTAAACTCTCTTGGAAACTTAGATCAATTTGATCTTAAGTTCTTACATTTAAAGCTTTTAGTTAATCTAAAAATAGAAGATAGAAGAGAAGAAGAAGAAGTCATGCGCTCAAAAAGGATGTCAATATTGCATGCAACATGCAAAGAAGGAGAACAACATGCATGCAAGATTTTGTGCATGTGAAGCTGGATCCACAATGAACTCATCATAACTAGTGAAGACTTGTTGTAATGTATTTATCTCTGGCCCATCAATCCAGCTATCCTAAAATTTGATCCGATCCAACTCTGCTGCAGAAAATTCTTTCATGCTCTTTATTTTCATCAATTCTCTCCCCGCAACTTTTATCTCTTCTTTGACTTCTACAAGGTGATCTATTACCAAATCTTCTTTATCATCCTTTTCTTACAGGAGTCCTTGGAATATTTCATTCCATTTGTCTTTAACCTGATTCAAAGGCATGCCATCTTTTGTCATTACATTCACATCTACAATTATGGCAATGACTGCTTCCATCTCTTCTAATTACTCAGTCAAATTATTAACTGCTTCCTGAATCTCATCCTTGTGTTTGCTCAAAAAGCCAGTCCTAAACTTGAGTATGCAAGAAGTTTTCTCCACAAAATCTTTGTTATCCTCCTCAAGTATGGATTGTTCTAGAAGAGTTGTTAGAGGCAATGCATTCACCTTTTCTAACTTTTGACTATATTCCTTATACTCTTCTTCTTGTTTTTCTGATGCCTCAATGTATTGATGCATCTCTTTTATTACTCCTTTTGCCTCCTTGTAGGCTTCAAACCCTTTTAATAAAACCTCACGTACCTCTTGGTTCAATTTGTTTATCCATTTTTCTACCATCTCTGCCTTACCTCTAACCTACACCAAATCATCTACCTCCTTTTTGCTTAACAAAATAGGAGTCTCAATGGCTGCTACTTGTTGTGACCTTGGAGAGGAGACACTCTTCAAGAATGAATGCAACTAATCCAATTGAGCCTTAAGCTCGTCCTTCTTTTGCTTGTCCTTTATCATTCTTGATTTAATTGTTGAGGCCACTACATCAATTAAATTCATTTTTTAATTTCTACTAGGTCTTCCCAAATTGACCGTACTCAACTGATAGTCTATTAGCAGCATATCCTCTACCTCCTTTTCTATCATAGGCATGGCACATTCAACAACTATCTCCCCTTTATCTGTGATTCTGGTAGAATGTAGACTTTTAGCCTTCTTCTTAGGCCTTTCCTGCTCAATCCCTTTCATCATGTCCTCCCAATTGAGAGGTTGTGGAGGTGTTCTTGCTCTCTTCTGTAGGTCTAACTTCAACCAAGTAGGAGCCATTGGAGTAATAATCATCATAGAAGAGGAAGTAGCAAATATAGAAGGTGGCTGAATATTTACCCGAGGTTGAGAATCAACCTTTTCTTTCTCTTGTTGTTCTTGTAGCACATGCATTTGCACTAACTTCTTGGCCTCTCCTTTATCCTTTTGTTCTTTTCTCCTCCTTTCTTCCTCTTCTTCTCTTTCTTGAACTTCCTTTTCCAATCTCTCTTTTTCTAAAGCCTCTTGTTTCTCTTTCTCTAACCTCTTTGCTTCTAAGGCCTTGATTTTCTCTGCCTTTTCCTTTTCTTCTTCGGCTTGTTGTTTCTTTATTAGCTCCTCAGCATCTCTTTTCTTCTTCAAAGTTTCAGCTTCTTCCTCTTTCTATCGAGCTTCCTCTGCAAGTTTTAGTTTGGAAACTAAGACTTCTCTTTCTCTTCGGTTCCTTGCTTTCTCTTCCTCAAGGTCATGGATTTTCTATATTAATTCCAATTTTTCATTCTCTTCCTTGACCTTACATTCATTCTCTTGTTGCCTTCTTTGTTTTTCTACCTCATCAGCTGCTGCTTTAGCTTCTATTTCCTTTTGTTTCTCCACTACATCCCTTGCATCAAAATCTCTTTTTGCATCCTCAAATAATTTCCACTGATCTTCATGTGTTAACATTTGTTCAATATCCTCTTCTAGAGGCATATTATCTTGTAGATCCTTCTTCGATAGAGTCTCATCATAATCTGTCTCTACTTCCAATACTTCTTTCTCCATTGCTTTTCCTTTAGTAGCTTCAGCGATGCTATGAAGAGCTCCTTCTTGAATCTCTTTACTCTTCTTCCTCGTTATTGTAACTTGTGTAGATGATTCACCTAAGGTAGGTGTAGAAACAATAGATCCTATTGGAACATCTCCTTTCTATGCTCCTTCTTCTTCATCCACCGCCTCAAGTTCTATTTCTTCAACATTCGGAGGAAGGAATTCTAATGGCTCCTTGGGAGGTGTCTTCCTCTTGATTCCTTTGTAGCCCTTACCCTTCTTAAGGACTAGTCCTTGAAGAGCTTGTGTTTTCAACATCAACCATTGCACACTCCTGTCTAAGACTATCCTTCCAATTTTCTTGATGTCAATCATTTCTTCAACATCCTAGTCAATTGGATCCAGATTCTTGGTGCCAATACTCAACGCTTCATAAGAAGGATCTAATACTATTCCATCATCCAAAAACGTGTCAGGAATGTTTTCTTTAATACCTAATTCTGCCATGACTGCAACCAGCAATCTTTCATAGTTTTTCTTCCTCAAATCATATTCATCCTGTCGGTCACTCCAAAAGTCTTCTAACAAGTGGAAATTCCTAGTGAATACCGAAGGCAATAAAGCATACATCTTTTTATTGGGATCAAAACACTTACGAGTTGTGTACAGTCCCAATTTCAACTGTACCAATTCATTATAGATTACCTTCGCTCCTACTAAGTGTTGACAACTATATTCCCCCAACCTCATGGGAAATTTATGACATCCAGTCTTGTGCTTGATCCTGAATCGAGCATTTACTCCAATGGCTTGATATACAAACTCCATAAGCACTATCATGTTACCGCAGCACCTTGGGAGCAAATGGGGATGACCTTCAATACTAGCCAACCTGAAGTATGTAAATGTAGGGTATTGGATATACCAACTTCCCCATTCAGCAATGAAGGCCATAGCTTCTTGACTCAACCTGTATCCAACATCTCCATTCAATTTATTGATAACTACATATAAAAATGCATCATTGACTCTTCTGAAATGAGTCTTAGCAACTTGAAGAGACAATTGATCATAGTGATCCCATACCTTCTTCTGCCCCTCCAAGGCTCCCATTATACCTACCCTATTCAAACCTAGGAAAATCCCTAATTTGGCTGCTGCATATACAACATAGGAAGTCATAAAGAAACACTTAGTGTTTCTAATGCTAGTCAACTGATCATGTATAGCATTTGACACAATCATTGGCCAGTCAAACTGATAATCACCATGTAAAATTATTTGGATGAAAGGAAACATCCATTCCTTGAACCTAAATGTGTCTCTCTTCCCAAACACCCTAGAGAGCATCAATATCAAATTAGACACTTCCTTCTTGAAATCTACCCTCTTTGGCTGATCTGCCAGTTTGCTCAAGGATTTCTTCTCTATTTTCAATCATTTCTTATTTAAATGAGACTTATTGGAGTCTTTATGCTTGCTATACTTCTCCAATGCTTCTACTTCAGTTAGCTATAGCAAGTTCTTGGGATTAGGAACATCAAATATACTTTGGAACATTTGAGGAGTAAGATCTATAATCACATTATTTTGTGAATCCATGCATACTCTTGTAGCAGGATTATAGGCACTAGTTGTATTTAATATCAACTCCGGGCATTGAACTGATAAAGGGAAAATAGTAATATGTGCAAGACCGAAATCAACAATCCTTTGTGTTCTCCCTGTCAAGTTTTCTCGTTCTGCAAAGTTTTCTCCATATAATTCTTCAAAGTTATACTGGCCCAAGTTGGTATCCATGATATCGGCCTACTCTGATTCCACCTTGCTCATTTTCACCACTAGACTCCTGTGATTATACCTCAAGGTATAAGGCAGTTGTTCTGGCTTTAACTTATTTGGCTTCAGTGATGCCTTTGATGTTCCAGTGGGTTGGTTCCTCTTAGCAGCTTCCCCTAATGTTCCTGACATCTTTCAACTCTCCTGCAAAGAAAACCTCTAATTAGATCATCATAAACATGCTTTTAAAACATACCTATTATATAGGCATTGAAGTCAGAACCAGACAAAAACTCAAAACAATCTCTTTTACAACATTGCCAAACTCGGAGCCAAAACCAATACAGATACTTCACTTAATAATAAACAAGCTCGGGGTTGGAACTGGGATCGGAATGAAAAAGGGATTTGATTTTCTTCAGATTTTCCAATTTTCATATCCGGTTTCAACTCTGCCTCCGCTTCCATCTAGGTTATCATTACTCTTTAAAGAATACTTCCATTACATGTGGAGCCGGAAACGGGATGGAAACAAAATTGATAACTTTTGAAAAATAGAATTCTTAGGTTCATAATCGATTCTGATCCGGCCTCTGCCTAAGTTAATCATGACATCATCAAATATTTTTCATTAATTAACATATAACTTCATGATTAAAACTAAGGTCGCTTAAAAATGAAAAAGAGCTTTTAAATACTACACCCATATGACCGTGGGGAACAACTGTATTTAGGATATCTTATTTAAATGTTTTAATTATGATCATCAAGCGATACAAAACCCTAATCTAACAAACCCGATAAAACTAGGGCACAGGTTTAAACCTTGCCATTTTACCAGACCAAACACACGATGAAACCCTAATTAAACAATAAATCTAATCTACCCTAACTCATTGTAAATCATTAATCTACCTCATTGTAAATCTCTAACTTTAACAAATTCCATTAAAACACTTAATCTAATCTAATCTACTGCAAACCAAAAGCATCACGATGCAATCATGATTAAGATGTGAAAGAAACTATGCCCAAAAATAGAAAGAAACCACAACAGTACAAGAAATCAAAGACTAAAGTAAAACAAATGAGACAAAACAAGAACCTACTCATTCAATCATATCAATAATCATAGATTTTCCCTAAAAACAAAATGATTGAAAACACGAGCAGATATAAATCAAAACGTAACAAACACGACCGTAAATAAATAATGAAAAACAATGATAAGAAAACCTACCTCAAATGCAAACAAACCCAAGCTAACCTTCTGAAATGATTCGCACACAATATCCTTTCTCTCTTTCGATCAATTTGCTCAAATGAACTCTATTGCTGCTCTTTCATGCTCGTAGATATTTTAACAATAACAATAATGATCGGTTTAACCCTTAATAAAGGTAAAAATGTGAATTTCTACCTACACAGGCAACAACCATTAATGCCTTAATGCGCAGTTAAGGTGGAGTCAGAACTATGAGAGAACGAACACTTTTCTGTAGTGCTACTTCAGTCAAAAAGTCAACGACAAAAAGTGGTGGGGGTGGAACCAAAAATGAAAAGTGATTATGAAATTTACCAAATTTCCAAACTTAATTCCCATTCTGATTTTGGGTCCGTCAACTAAAACAAAACAAAAGAAAACACAAAAAGTAAAGTAAAAGACTAACATAACAAAACTAAACACAAAGACCACAACCAAAGCATAAATCAAAAATAGCGGAGGCAGGGTCGGAATAGGTTATGATTTTGCAATTGTTGATATTAACACTCACTCCGGCTCTAGTTCTGCTGAAGACAAACAAAAAGCTAAAACGAAAGACCATCGGGATGGGAACTAAAACATACTTTCAAAAGAACTTCCATAACCCAATTTAGTTCTGGTTCCGCTTCCAACAGACTAAATCAAAAACCAATAAAGTGTTGGAAGTAGAATGATCCCAAACTTTATTTAAAAACTAATAAAGGATAAAGAACAACAAGGGGGGCCCTCTTTTGACCAAGGCAAAAGATGGGGTGGTTATGTAAGGCATAACAGCACTCGCCTGTGATATCACAATCACCAAACGATCAGCGGTGAGATCGCGGGGATCAGTTAGGATCAATTGTAGGAAGATTGACGGTCATTAAAAACATAGCAGTTAGTAGCACCAAACATAGCTGTCGAGAAACTTTTTACCAAGATTATAAAATCACCGTTGATCTCGAGCATGTGCATCTCATAGCTATTTTAGTAACCCACTTTATAACGTATTTAAGTCTGATACAAATATTAAATGCTTTATTAATCCCTTTTCAGCATCGGCAACTTGGGACACATGGCGCTCGCTCGTGATATTGAAATCGCCAAACAACCAGTGGTGATGTCATCACGAGATCACGGGGAGTGGTTAGGATCAATTGTAGGAAGATTAACAGCCATTAAAAACACAACACTCAGCAACACCAAACATAACCGTCGAGCAAATTTTTACCAAGATTATAACATCACCGTCGATCTCGAGCACGTGCATCTCGTATATGTTTTAGTAACCAACTTTATAACATATTTAAGTCTAACACAAATATTAAATGCTTTATTAATCTCTTTTCAACATCGACAGCTTGGGACACGTGGCACTCACCCGTGATATCGCAATCTCCAAACAACCAGCAGTGATGTCATCACAAGATCACGGGGAGCGGTCAAGATCAATCGTAGGAAGATTGACAGCCATTAAAAACACAGCAGTAAACAACACCAAACATAACCGTCGAGCAAATTTTTACCATGATTATAACATCACCGTCAATCTTGAGCACGTACATCTCACAACTGTTTTAGTAACCCACTTTATAACGTATTTAAGTCTGACATAAATATTGAACACTTTATTAATCCCTTTTTGGCATCAACAGCTTGGGACACATGGCACTCGCCCGTGATATCACAATTGCCAAACAACCAGTACTGATGTCATCTTGAGATCGTGGGGAGTGGTCAGGATCAATCATAGGAAGATCAATGGTCATTAAAAACACCCCCTGCAAAATAAAACAACTATTAAAAAGTCAGGCGAAATAACCCTTTTGCGTGTACAGATTGCAAGGCCATCAGATGAAGTGATTTCAATCTTGACCGTTGCTCGCAGACCTCACAAGGTTTCTGATAATGTCAAAAATATGGTGTGAGGCATGCGAGATTCTGCCATCTGTCACATTTGATGGTGGGGACTAGTTTTTCTTGCTGATTGATTATGAAGGATGATGTCGACAGTTATTTTCGTACCGATGCATCATGGTTGTTCCTCGTTGACCTCACACAATTAAAATTGCAGTTTCAATAATGATGTGAGTTGTGCGATTTGGTGACGCATGGACTCCAATGTTGTGCATTGACAACAGAGGTGGGGCCCATTTCTGTGCTGATGTGGTGCTCGGTAGGTGAATATCCTATCCATTTGGTGACTGGAAGGAGAACGTGGCATTTTCAAACTATTTTGACTAAATCTGAGTCATTCTCCTAGCCAACGTTGCGATTGATCAACGACTCATATTTAAAAATAAATTGGTATTGTACGATAGTCGTTTTATCTTGTGTGAGTGAATAGTAATGGTAAATTTTGACTCTACCTACATAATTAAATGCTAAAATTTGTAAATTACTATTTCAGTTCTGTATCTCTACATTGAGGAAGAATTTCTTGGTATCGAGTGAAGCAAGTTGTGGTTACGATTTCTCAATTTCGCTGCCCTAGATGTTCTACAATTGAAACCATAAGTAGCACGTACGCCATTTCTTATAAATTCAAAATATTTTATGGTTGCTTGTTGGACAATTCGTGATTGTTTCCTGTCTCTGTTCTTGAAGAATTGATTGAATAGATTCACTTTTAGAGCTTGTCTAGATAATTGCTAGGATTTTTTGAATATTGAAGAAATTTTTGTTAAGGCTAAAGGAGAAAATTGTAATTATTTGCTATCTGAAAATAAGAAAACCCTAGTTTGATAATCTAGTATAAATGGCACCCAAGGCCCGAAGTTCTGGTTCTGAAACCACTACAAGGTTTTTATCCTAAGATATTATTGATTTGTTACAACCCTCTACTAGCAAGAAGTGGGAGGAAAAGGTTTTGTTCTATGGGCTTTGAATCTTGGAAGGATTGACAGACAAGCAATGTGAAATTCAAGATGTCGAGTTACCATACACCGGGTGGTAGTTGTTCTCCAATTGGTTTGGGAACAGGAATTTGTCGGTTCCTTTGTGTAACCTCTGGAGGTTAGACCTGGGTAAATTGGTGGTTCCTAATGTTTATATGGATGTAGTTACTTTAAAGGACATTACTAATAGATATGACCCTGTGGCCCGAATTGTCAGAACACATGCTGGTGTGCAGATGCTTAAGATAACCAAAGAAGAAATTGCAGAGATTTTCAAATTGCATGAATGGAGTCAGGATATGGTTCCCGTCGACTTGGAGGTTTTCAGACAAGAATATAGAAATACTAGGGGTTTGTTCAGAACATCCTTGTTAATACCTCATTTGGCACCCTCAGAAAGAGGAAAAAATCAGAAGAAGGTAGTAATTGGCAGGAATGAGCCCGAACCTTTTCCTGTGGGCTATTTCACCAATTATTTCAAGAAGACTGTTTGTGATTTATGTCAAGTTCTGGGAGTCAGCTTAAAGAAAAACTTGCCTACCGATATTATGTATATGGCAGTAAATCTCCAACACCCAAGTTTTAATGTAATATATGATTTTGCCACTTATTTGGTAGAGAAGATGCACACAGATCTGATAGCCCTAAAGGAGGGGAAGAATTGGGTTGGATTCAGATGGTATTCCTTGTTAATCCACATGTTTCTATATAGGGGTCAGGCTGTGTTCGAAAAAGATATGAAATTAAAGAAGAAGGAAGGAAACATTGAAATGCCTATCGAATATTGGACTAGGATTCTTGACATGTATGATCATGAGTTTGATTATGTAACTTTCCATAATGTCTTTGGATTTAAATTAAGGGAGGCTCTAGTTCATGACCCCCCAAGGATCCCAAAATAAATTCATGACTTCTTGAGGCCGATGGAGAGAAGGCCTGAATTGAACATAATGCACAATTGGGGAGACATTTTCCCCTATTGTAATACCATAGTTTTTAGGGTTTGTGGCACTAATTTCAATCCAAAGGTTCTTCCAAGGGAGGTTCCCCTTAGACTTGGATTATTGGAAATCATGAGGCAGTTGGGGGGCACTCAGGAACTACACTTCCCAGCTAAACAAAAGAAAGGTTCTTTCTTCTTTGAATATACAACATTTTCCAATTTTGTTATGGCAAAGGGAGGATGGAAGGATTTGCATCAATTACTTTGGCCTTATAGGCTAAGGATTGTGCACCCCTGGAATCATGATCCTAAGGGTTTTATCTCTCAAATGAAGGCAAAACATCATACAGGAGCTTTTGTCTACAACTTCTACTTTCCTGAGGACATCACCAGGAATATTTTTTATTTGGAATTACAAGATGATAGAAAGTCACTATACATTGCCTACTCTAAAATGGTAAAAAGTAAGCAGGAGAAAATACCTAGTTTCAATCCCATACCTAATGCTAAAGATGAGTTTAGCAGGGAAATGTATGCTATTGATTATTTTGAGAGCTTGGTTGGGGTTTTGAAAGATGAAAAGGTTGTGGAAGAAAGGGGAAAATAACAAACCATCGAGGAGTACCTTGAGGTAAAGGAAGAGGAGAGGCCTACTTATCAGCCCCAAGAGAAGATAAGGATTTTTTTTAGAAGAAAGGGAAGTGGGGCTGAAGATGTTGCTAAAAATATTACACCATCTTCTTCAAGGCAGTCAGTACCAAATGTTGTTGATTTGGATTCTCCTCCAAGTTTTTCAAAATAGGCTTGCCCACCATCACCAAAGAGGCAAAGGGTTGAAAGGGTAAATATTTTTTATTGTGATGGTGATGAGGATGATGACATTATTGTCACTCCAGATGAAATGAATCTTGAAATACCATTGGATCCAATTGACATTGCAATAGGTTCAGGTACAGTTTTTTTGAGGTTAGGAAAAGATGAAATCAAAGGAATAACAAGCATTGATGACTTGAGAATAGAAGCTTGCAGAGAGTTCATGATAAATGACTATTTTATTCAAATCAGTGCTTTTAAATATTTTGTGTGGAGAGCACATGCTGCATTATATGCTGAGAAGGTGGCACATGAGAGAAGTCTGCATCTAGAGCTCCTGGAGAAGATAATTCAAGCTAAGGTCAGGGAATAGATGAGAGAAAGATTCAAAGCAATAACACCAAAGCAGGGTCGAGAATTGGTAGAAAAAAGTGGAGTATTGCTACTCCCAAAATGGGATATCACTGATGCTATGGTGTTTGACACAATAAGAAGGGTTAATAAGCCACTTCTTGCTACTGAAGAGGAGGCTACATTGGCACTCAAGGGATCGCCCTTTAGTGAGGAATGGGATGCATTGACAATCTGGTTCCTATCTACTGGCTCTAAAAAGCCAATTATTGCAGAACCTTCTGACTTCAATGGTCACTTGGTTGTGAGGAGATTTTCTGACACCCCAGAATTGGAAGCTACTGATATGGTCATGAATGTAACCAAATTCACTAGAGAAACTGTTCAATATTTGACCAAGGAGCAAGATACTCTGATAGGCCAATATAATGACATTATTATTGAATATAATAAGAGTCAAAAAAAGGTAGCAGAGTTGGAAACTGGATTGGATTTATTGAGGCAAGAAATGGATACCATAAGATCTCAAAAGCAAGCCATTTCTATCCACATTGTTCCTAACCCACCAATAGAGCAGTCTCAACCTCCTGCACAAGCATAGTCTTTGGCTATTGTTCCATATAATATGGGACAAGTGCCTATCACTATTGAGAGGGCTACTAGCCCTAGAGGGGGACTTTATAGGGAGAGACTGATTCATCAGGTTGAAGAATATAAGGAGATGGTAAAGCAAATCTAGGATGCAGTAGGGAGAAACAATGCAGTGATAGTGGACACTATTTTGAAACATTTAAACAGAACGGTTCAGAGTAAGCTAAACAGTGTTCATGCAAATTATGTCCTTATGTTGCAAGCACTAAAAATGTTTCCAAGGGATAAAGAATTTTCCATCTCATTGCTAAACAAATGGAGCCCTAGAATGGAGAAGTTGAGATTCATGGCAGTAGGGGAAAAACAGCATGGTGATAAATATCCTACTATTATTGCAACATATCAATTGTTCAAGGGAATTGTTGAGCAGAAGTTTCAAGGATTTTCCGCCCCAATGGAATCCAAGATTAAATTGCTAAAAGATGTGTATGATGGAAAGGACCTTACCCCATTGCCTCATATTTTACATAGTCAAGATGAATTCAAACCCCTGCAGGTTTGGAAGGAGCAAATGAACAATATAATGATCTCTCAAACACATGAGATATGAAAAAATGCTAACATCCGCATGCTAGAGAATACATTGGAAAAGTTGTCTTTTGTTATAAGTTTCTTAGAGAACTCTGATAAAAAGGCCACATCGATAATGGTAAAGTATGCTCCCTATCGAAACAAGGTTGATCAAGTTGTGGCTTTACAGTGGCCTTCCGAGGAGGAGTTTGAATTATGGAAAAGGTGTTCACTGATGAACTAGAATTATGAGTGTTATAGTCGAGAATTGCAACTTGGTCATGTATAATACAGGTCTGGCCTTAGATATTATATTCTAAAATTGCATTCTCCTTTTGACTCCAAGTGCAGGGTGTTGAGGTGGAGTTAATACTATAATGGCTAAGCATTCCTTCGATGTATGGGGAGAGGTCTTTGGAGCGATGTTTTCTTTCCTCCTTATCAACTAATGATGATCTTTATCTTATGCTCTCCTCTCGCATAATAGAATTGTAATTGAATCAAGAGTTAGTGGTCCAATTACAAATGGATATGTGTACTCTTTGACCTGAATCTTGTTGGCTCCCTTGTTTTATAAAAGGGAATTTTGGGCCGAGAGAGTGGTCCGTTGAAATATCCAAGATGTGAGAAATAAGAGTCTAGTAATATAGAGAGTATGAATTGTAAGTCTAGGTTTTAAATTTTTTTGAGTCAAATTAGAGAACTTTGTTAATCATGGGGTTTTTGAGCATGTTTGTATCAAACTCGTGAATATTTGGAGTTTATTTTGTCTCCTATTGTGTTATGTTACATGGATTATTAATGAGATATCGATCAAAGATGATTTTCATTGATTTTCATTTGTTCTTTACTATGAATTATGTTTAACTACAGCTCTGGTTCAAAGGATCAGTTAAATGCTTCAGTTAACTAGTAAATTCATGCAATATAACAAATAGGATTCGTAAAGGAGTAATAAAATCAGGTATAGATATATGGGTTGTAATGCAATTCATAATAGATTATAAGTGTTCAAAATGAAATTTACCCTGTAGTTCAGTTTTCTCTTTTGACTCCTTGCGCTGGAATATGGCACTGGAATTCTAATTACGTTTTATTCTCGTATGTTTTATGTTATGGCTTCAGGATATTTTACTCAAACATTTCCTATCAATTTACTTTATGTGAAGTTTCCGATTCTCTGTTAAATGGACATGAGTCTTTTTTAAGGAATAGCCAATTTCTTGAAGGATTTGATCCTTTAACATTAATTGGGGATCTATCTGTTGCTTACCTATGTGAAAATTAAATGAATTGTTTATGTTGTATGTTAAGAGCACATGTTAGGGAATACCCTCCTAGATTTTATAGAGTTCGAAGTGTAGGAGAATTAGCCTTATTTCTATTCTCGTAAAGTTGGCCATACTATTCCTAGTCTTTTATTATTGAATGTGGGGAGTTCATAGGAGCTTCTAGGAAACAAGTGTGGGTTGTAGTAAAAAAAAGCCAACAGGTTCAATTGACAGCATGATCTATTGAGTAATCATAAATAATTCATAATTTGAAATTCTAGATTTTGACAACATGATCTATTGACAAGTAGGAAGTATTTTTCACATTGTGTCAAATTTTGATATTGTTATCAGGATTCAATTATGTAGTTTTACAAGTCAAACTCATTGACCCATGTTTCATGAGTAGTTTTTCACAAGAACCCATCTCTCATGATAATGAATGGTCCACTTAGCACTCATTGCGTCTAAATGATTCTCAAAGCGATCAAGCACTAGGCCTTCCTAGGAGGTCACCCATCCCAATATTACATGATCTATGATTTTATTAATAATTGATCATTTTGGATTTTGACAAACTTGACACACAAATAAAAATTTGAAAATGAACTTAATGTATCACAATTAAGTTTCAAATTGAGTAACACAATAGAAACTAAAACAAATTGAGAGATTTTTATGAGGGTAGTGATGCAACTTTTCTAATTAGAGTGTATTCCACGAGATTACAATTCTTTGAGATATTTTGTCAAATAGTTCACAAAATTTGTCTATCCTCCCACATTTTACATATATTTCAAAATGGAGTCTACAACCACGACATTTGAGAAAATTCATCTTCATATTATGCTTTGGTGGATGTCTATACCTTGTTCCAAATCTCCCATATTAAGGAAATCGAGAAGAATTTTGGTGAAGGTTGTGAAATTTTTCTATGCATCTACCAATTGCATTTGATTGAAAGTTTCTAAAACCTTTTAAAAAAATCCATTATAATTATTCTACAATCATTATAGTCCACAATTTCACATTTATTTGGTTTTGCATCTACCAATTGTATTTGCTTGAATTTTCCTACTAAATTTTCAATGTAGATCCATTTTGTGTATATCTTAATTACAATTTGTTGGTGTTTTTTCCCACATAGGATTTGCAATTTTGTAAGAGGTAGCCAACCTCCCTTATAAATAACTACAAAGGCTAGTGGTCAACTAACAAGAGTCAGTTAAAGACTGACATCTCCTACACTTTTGGCTCTGTGAAACCAAGGTGGGTAAACCCAAGTGTGTTCATAAGAATTTTTCATGATTGGTAAAAACACTTTTTCTTACAAATGCAGTCCCCACTAACACTAACAAATAGTCATTACCCTAGTTGTGGCAAGACCAAAGAATAATAATAGATATCCCAAAGCAAGGAGACTAAAAATTATCATAATATCTATATCCCAAAAAGAGATTGCAGTTGATATTTGTTAAAATGTTCAAGTATTGAATCACCGTGCTTAGAGTCACAGTCCTATACCTGAAAAGAATTTACCAATACTATCCAATGCCTCATCCATTGGGTGGGAGTCATATAAAACATAATTCAGATGAAATTGAACTTATCACCATATTTCTTTGCTACCATGAGATTTTTCAGTATATTAAAACAGTACTCCTTAGTAAATCTTGAGCATATAACCATAAACATGCAATTTGTCTTCAAGCATTTGATTAACTCACTAAGTCAAAGCAAGAGAACAAATTACACTTTCAACTACACCATTGAAACTGAATGAACAAACCCTTGATAAATACATTCATAATCAATGGCCCATACACAGGAGAGAAAAATGTCTTAATTTTTTTAGATTTCTTTCGATATCAGTAATTACAAAAGCATAGTATACTTATTTCATACTATTCCCAACCCAGCATGATTTCCTTCATAATACCTTCAAAATTCTGCATTACCACTAACTGTACCTATTCTAAGCCTGCAGACCCAAAATGAACAACAACCCTTAACAATGAGCCATCAAATCTCCTTTATAGGACATGAGAGCAACAAAGAAATAGGCTACATTGTTCATTCCAAAATTGAATTTCATTTAGAATGAAATTCAAATTGACATTCCTCATCATTATAAAAAACCATAATCATTTCGAGGAATCAAAATAGTTATTCCATTGTAATCAACCAGAGCTAAAGACAAAAGAGTGTGGCAGGAACGCGTGCGTCCACATCAACACACCACCCAAAAGTAACACACCAACCAATTGCAACTACTTGCAAGACACATGGCCCCGATAGAGGTGACCGCTCCTGGTCCTTGCTTCAGGAAGAAGCGAGACCAACTTCCTTTTATCCGCTTTAACACATGATCTAGTAGCATGGCATCGCGCCATCGCAGTTATTGGGGCAACTGTGAGGGGCTCTTCATTGACCCCCAACAGCTCGGTCATGGATGCCAAGTAATGTTAGTAGTCTGAGTTAGTTTCAGACCCATCACCGTCAGAACCAGAATACAGCACCAGTGGGGACTTCAAGCTCCCCATCCCTTTAAAATTAGCATCATGGACAACCCCGAGCTTGCTAAGGATAGGTTGTACCCCATCAGGCTGCAAATTTATCACCCTGAGTCTGGTCCTTCTGCGCATAGCCGAATGGTCCATTGCAAAGAACACCTCACAAAATACAGGAGAGACTCGACCACCTACAAAAAAGACAACTCAAAATGCGATGATAATACCATAAAAAAATTTGTACCATTAATGAGAACAACTTGCAGAGAGCAAGAACTCCCAACGTGGATGAACAGGAACCCAAGAAAAATTGAACCGTTAATGTGGATCGAATAGGGCAAGTCACACAACTCAGATTGAGTCAAAAATTGTTTGAAAATCCACATCAGTGCCTTGGGAGAACCGTGCCCAATCACAACCCAAGAAAAAATGAGGTTGTAACTAGACAGCGGGTCCCACCTAGCCCTATCACTTTAAGAACCAGGCCACGTGTCGCCTCTTCAAAGACCTCGCAGTACCCTCAGGGGCCTTTAATCTGATCGTGTGAGATCCGTGAGGAAGGATTATTATTGATCTCCCTCGTTCATACCATAGGGGTAGTAAATTTTAAGTCCCACCATAATCCTTGTACGGTCCACATGATTTTTTTATCCTTTGTTGAAGAAACTATTACAATATATTTCTTATTTATGTACTTATTTTCCATACATGTTTATAAAAGTTTGAAATTATTAATAATATTAATTTTGGCAAGACATTAAAATACTGTTGATTGTAAAAAATATGCATCCTAATGTGAAAATGCAAACAATGGAAGCAATGGCTATAACACATAATTTTTTATGTAGTATCCAATTCAAAGAATCATGTTACCCTCTACCTTGAATTTTTTAGTATAAAAAGCTAAGGAAATGCTATAAATAAGATAATAAGTTGACTATTAGCATATACCAATTTTTATAGAGATGTAGATTTTTTGATGTTGTGGTTGTGTTGCTCATGATATGTGGTTGTCATTGATGTCAAAACTATTAGCATTAAGGTCTTAAAGGTTGTATATGTCGAGGATATTGAGAAAATTAGAATAAATATGTTGCAGATAGTCTACGAATTTGTGAAGATCAGAGTGGTGAAATTTTTTGTACCTTGGTATTCTAAAGTCATGTATTAAAGGGTTTGTTTCTGATCCTATCTAGTATATCCTCTGGAAGTTTCAGAGGTGTGCATCAAGATTGGAGCGAGTTATGAGTTTTTGTGTTCCTACAGCTATTTTTTTGCTATAGTTGGTGTTTTTGAAAGAAGAGAATGTAATTCTAGTGAATTGAATTGTTGTGTATGCTCTTGAGATGTTCATTGACATTTTTTGATCTCATACTCTATCATTGTGGTACGTCCACGTTGATTAGTGTGCTCGTGATCAAAGATTTTTCCTTTCCATGTTCGAGTTTTCATGTTCTTGGTTGACATGATGGTGGTAGCATGTTGTAGATCCTTGTGGATTATTTTTTGAATTCTTGGCATGTTTGAGGATGTTGCTTTAGGTCTTCATTATGTTGTGACCAATTTAGGTTGGTGCGCATTGAGATTTGTTCATGAATTGGGATGAGAGTTTGTATTCATCTATTATTTATTTTTGGCCAACGGAGTTGTTAATGTAAATTCATGAAGTGGATATATAAGGGCAGTTTTTTTAATCATTTAGAGATAATTTATGTGAATTGTATGTGAGATATGTGTGAATAAATATTAGATCATTTGAATGTAGAGCAGAGTGTGAAGAAGTTTACGCAAAGTATGAAGAAGTATTTATGTGCCTAACTGAAACAGTCATCAGGATTTTGAAGAAGCCAATTTCTCAGTTCAACCTCATTAGATGGATTTAATTTTATTACCTTATGTAAGGCAGTGAGCCTTCCCTTTGAGCAGTGAGCTCTAGGCAGTGTTCCTGAATGCATGTGCATTCCTTATTCATTTCTTTTATACTTTTAACAGGGTATAAATTGTGGATTAACCTCCACCATGGTTTTTCCCCTAACAGGGTTTGTACACAAAAATCTTGGTGTTATGTGTGTTTTTGATGTGTTGTTGATTCATGCTTTCACTATTAATTATCAAATCCGAGATTAAAGATTAATAAGGTTCAATAAGTTTCAATTTTGTAACAACTGATTCACCCCCCCTCTCAGTTGTCTATCCTTGTTTTCCAACATAGATATCTTCCATTTCAAAACACACAAAACAATATTCATTAGATAATCAACCATCTCTCATTTTTATAGTGATTAAATGTTTATCCCTATAGGAAACAAGTAAACTATATAAAGAAAACTAACAAAGCCACAAATACCCCTATTTTGTAGTTTGGTGTGCATTCCTTCCTCTCCCTAATCTTCTCTGATTATTTTGAAGAGACCAAGTGTTGTAACTAAACTATGGTTCATTCTATGTGCATGTAATTTTGATCTTCATATAAAAAATTAAAAAAATATTAATCTACTCTTTTCAAAACACAAAAAACACTCAAATTTAGTATAAGAGTCAACCAATCATAAGGAAAACATAATATGAAAATAGGGTTAGGGTTAGATTTAGAGTTTTGGTTATGGTTGGGATTAGATACGAAAATAGGGTTAGAGTTTAGGATTACAATTAGGGATTATAGTATTAGGGTTATATTTAGAATTAATTTTTAGGGTTATTGTTATGATCAAGGGTTGTTTTTATATTTGGCTTAGAGTTGGGGTTAGGATTAGGGCTAGGGATAGGGCTAGGGTTAGGTTTACGGATAGGTTCAGGGTTATTAGAGTGAATGCAACTAATTAATAAAAGAAAAAATATTTAGGGTTAGGTAATTAGGGTTAGGGTTGGGGTTAGAGTTTTGCTTGTGGTTAGGGTTATAAAGATAGGATAAAGGTGAGGGTTAGGGTCAAGGATAAGGTTTCGAGAAAAAGGGTTAGGTTATGATTAGGGTTAGGGCTAGGTTTAAGATTTGGATTATAGTTTAGGGTGTAGCATTTGTCTTTAGTTTAGGGTTACAATTAGGGTTAAGGTTAGGGTGTAAGCTAAGGTTAGTGTTAGGGTTAGATTAGAATTAGGATCATGGTTTAGGGTTTAGGGTTGTGATAAAAAGGATTTGGGTTATGGTTAAGATTATGGTTTTGAGAAATAGTGTTAGGGTTAAAGTTATGGTCAGGGTTACATTAATGAGAAAATGATGGTTTAGTTTCCAAGTAAGGGTTAGGATTAGGTTTATTGTCAGGGCTAGGGTTAAGGCCAGGGTATGAGTCAATCTTATGATTAGGGTTAGGGTTATGGTTAGATTAGGAATATGATGTTAGGTTTCAAGAAAAGGTCTAAATTTAAGATTAAGCCATACTTGGCTATAATGAACATGAGAAAAAATGGATCTAATTTCCTTTTGTGGGAAAATAATCAACTACGACTTAAACTTAAATTTAGAGATTACCCTAAACTCTAACCATAAACATAAACCTAATCCCAAACCCTAAAGAAAACACATAACCTGACCTGGCCCTAATTGTAGTGTTTGAGGCTAGGCTCAAACACTATATAACCTAACCTTATATAACCTAACACATAACCTAGCACTAGAAAATAATTATTCTCCCAAACAATCTCCTCTACTTCTATTCATGCCTACTGGAGTTGCAACATTCAACATTGGTGCTTCAACCATTCATTCAAAGCAAAGAATTCCAATAAGAGATTTCAATGAACTAGAAGGGACAAGACTTACAAATTTCCAAGAAGAAATATCACATTTCAGATACATATTGATAGATGAAATGAGTTTATTTGGGGAGAGGTTTCTTGAAAACGAGGTTTCTTGAAAACATAGATTTCAGGCTTCGACGAGCATTCCCAAAAAATAGTAACGAAAGTTTTGGAGGTGGGTTCTAGATCGAAATTGCTAACTTTGATAACTTTACATTACAATATTTTTTATTCAATTCTATTATAGTTCCTTCTATACAAATTCATACTTATCAATTTAATTAAATATTTTATATTCAGGCATATCTACATGATTTTAGTTGGATACTTGGCACAATTACCTCCAGTAAATGACATGGTTCCATATGAAAGCAAAAGGTGAGAAAAGATACCATGGGAAGAATTCGAAATGGTCATTACATTAAGTTGTGTTTTTCGACAAGATGGACAAAATGAAGAACAACAAATATTTCGTAAAATTCTAACAAACATTAAGGATGTCGATCCCACAATCGACGATTGGATGTTGCTTGTGTCAAGAACAAATGCAAGACCAATGCTTTAGAGAATGAAGAATTTGAAAGTAGTGTTCATTTGTAATATAATTAATGATTTAACAATATTATAATGATTTAACTAGCTTATATACCTTATATATAATCTATATAATATATGCCAAGATTTATCATTTTTGAGGCATATTTTTCTTTTCTTTTTTTCTTGTTTGAATCTTAAGGTGAGTTGGGACAACAAGGTTCTAATTTTGAAGCTGAGTTACCCAAGGTAGAATGGGCATAGTAGCATGGAGCATAAAGAAGTGCCAAGTCATGCCAAGTCATGGTGAGTTAAGGTAGGTTTCAAGGGTAATTCAACTCTACAAGGTGAGTTGGACTCATCAAGATGTTAGCCAAGCTAGGAAGAGTCTGCAAATCAAGGGTCGACGGTCCCTATGCATGGGTTATTACTGGTGATGAGAAGTCAGAAATGGGGGAGTCAATCCAAAGTACGATGTCATCCTACCGATGTCTAGTATTTGGACTAATAACTTATATAGGGAGGTACGGTTGTTCAAGCAAAGGAGCACCATAGGGATGCAATCAGGTTGCACCGAGAGTCTATAGCCGAACACCAAATGGAAAGGGTGTTCCAGTACTCTTCCTTCTAGTAGTGAAAAGAAGTAGCTCCCGCCTCAAGTCCCATAGTGACTCAAGTGTTCATCATAGTCTTAGGAGCGAGGAAGTCTCATTTTTACCTAGCTATGAAGTGATGGGTTTTGTGGTGAACCCAACATACCAAACCTTGTGAATGCAGTAATAGGACCAACATGGGTTCGTTCCCAGACATGTCATCAAGGGAGCTAGATGTTGAAATGATTTTTTAATGACCGTCAATCATCCATTAGTTGATCTTGACTGTTCCCCGCAATCCTGACTGCTATGAATGAACACGATTGTCGATGGTGGCCACTTCATTTTAGCTTATAAGGTAGTTTAAAAGTAATATACTTATCTTTGATGTGGTTAATGAAGCCTTGACATGGTCTATTAGATTCCAAATTTAATTCTTAAACGTCTAATTCAAATTCCAAGTGAAAATCTAAGTTAACCTAGGCATCACTATCCATATTTGTAAACTATTGTGTTACACATGGATAAATTATTTCTAAGATATCTTAAGAAAATACAACAGATTTAGCAATAAATAGTGAGGTGTCTTATTAAACTATGCCAAATCCTCACTTTATCACAATAATTGCAAAAGATAAATCGACTTGGTTATTTTTTATATAAAAATTGGGAAACCAAGGTCCCAACCCTATTACATAGCAATCCCGGAGGATATGAAAAGAAAAACCAAAAAATAACTAACTATAAATAATTAATAGAAGAAAAAAGAAAAATAGCACATAAATAACTAACAAAAAACAAGAAAAAACTACAAGTTGTAGCATGTCTTTTGGGGAGTCACATATCCCCAATCTTCAAAAAGGAAGGAAAAAATATCATCCTTAGGTTATTCCTTTCTATCCTTCTTTAAAACAAGACTATCAAGATTACCCTTCAACCTTCTTTTCTAGAAATCCCACACAACATTCTGGAGTAGAAGCATAGAAGTAACCTATGAATCACCTTATTACTAAAATTAAGCACATTATTGACTCTTTCCTCCAAAATTTCTAGAATTTTCTCCAAATAATTAATAGAATTGGTGTTATGGCCACAATGAGAACATAAACGCACAAGATCAAACTTATTTTCCACCTAAATTCCTTTACCCTTGACATCATCCATGGCCACCATATCATTTCTAGGGACTAGATTCAATCATCCCCTATGTTAGAAGACTTAGTGTCATAAATAACATTGATTTCTGAAAAAGGTTGACACCAAAATCATTGGAAATAGAAACATATTCCTCTTACATGAAGTCTTGAGAGTGACTAAATTCTTTGTTCCCACTATTGATGCATTCATTGTCCTTGTGATCAAAAAATCCTTTGTTGTTAATTAGAATCAACTAATTATGCATTGGGTGTAGTGATAGGGGTAGTAGAAATTATGGCCACCAACCTATTATATCTTCTTACAAGGTTCCCCTTAAAAGGTTTTCCTATAGAAATATTATTATTAACAGTAGCAACAATAAGAACCTTAGTCGTTGTTTCCCACAAGTGAGGACTAAAATTTAGGGTTTTTACTCTTAGTCTTGGAGATTTCAACATCACTAGGAATGTCCACATGGATATGAGAGACAACTTTCAATAGAGAACCAATGGCAAAAAGATTAGGGCAACCTAAGTCATCATAATCAGCCACAACTTTACCAAGCTCAAGATTTCCCTCCACCACTTTACTAGGCACATCATCAAATGTAATTTTTTTCTTGACAAGGAATAAGGAATGTTTGATAGGTTTTCTCTTACCCTTAGGAGGAGAGGGATCATGCAAATCACTAAGATTCCCACCTTTAGCTTTGATAAGAATAGGGGTAGGGAATAGATTAGACTTTGAAATAAGAGAGCTAACAAAATTCTAAGAGAACATAGCAAGGTGGACTTATGGAGTCTAAAAATTAACCCCTCATGTAGAGGCATCACAAATTTATCCATTAAGACCTCCTTACCTAAACACTTAAGAGAACTTAGGACAAAATAAGGAAAAAAAGCAATCTTATTATGTTTAAGATGGTCATGCGAGAAATGGTAATGAAAAACACATTTAAAACTACCTTCAACACTAAAGTACTTAATTGGCACTCTACTAAACTCATCATTCAAAACCATTCTATAATTCGATGAGTTCTCCCCTTTTCAAAATTTGGTTGATGGTTTCTGTGTCCATCTTTTTGCCCTATTAATGACCTTCCTACCTTCAATATTCAACCTAGTAGCAGCTCTGATGGTTTCCTTTGAAAAAATAAATCTAACACCGCCCACAATAACCTTTTTATCCTTTTATGAAGCAGAAAATTATTTTGAAAGGACTTGACCAGAGCAACATAGGGACTCAAAGTAGGGAGCAATTCTACCATCTTAAAAAAAATTCATAGCATGGCATTATTTCTCACCTCCTTAGGGGATGTGAGTTTAGTGTGGCATCATATATCCCCTGTAGTATCTAAACCCTTGCAAAAAATATTAAACTAAGAAATACTATACATTTGGAACTTAGTAGGAAGAAAACACAAGCATTCACCTAAGAGAATAGACCTCGCAAAAATTTGAGGCTTATTCACTATCATGCAAAACTAACCTGTTCATAAGATCATACCATGGAGAAACCTCCCAACCATAAGTGACTTGATTGAAGTGACTATATCATTATTTTTAATTAAATGCATATTTATGGAAGCTTGGGCATAATAATTAGAAGGACCATAATTATCAATACTAACATTATCCAAGCAACCTGCAAGGGGTTCATAACAAGACTATTTAATGACATCAATTTGGTCGAAGGAAATAACATCCATTTGAAGACTTCCTCAAACATAATCACAAGGGATAACAATACCCCTCTTGAGCCAAAGCAATATGATACATAGACACCAACAATTATCACTAGGGTAAAACTCAGTACCCTTCCCCAAGCACCCATTAAATGACAATTTCATTATTTTCATTAATAAGGTTATTAATAATACTTTGAGAAGTAAAGCAACTTCGTATAGACTGATATGGCCCAATGACATTAAAAATATCATCTATGCAATCATATAATAATTCATTAATAGAAAAAGGAAAAGATAAAATCCAACAACTAATTAAGCAAGGATCATATAGAGCTGTCATATTAGGAAACCTCTAACAAATTCTATGGTGCAACGAGCCATAGTATTATTAAACTCACCTCAACAACAAAGTGCTAGAAATGGGAAATCTTCCTTTTACGACATACCCTTTAGGTTCTGATTCATAAGCTCATATGCATGCCTGAGTTTTTCCACTTGTTTAATCTATTTCCAAATGAGCAATTTTCCAAGCATGAAGAATGAAAGAATAAACCCAAAAACATGTATGATAGTAGAGGGAGTAGTTTATTTTGCATTGACTCTTCATTACAATTCAAAGTATCATGTATTCCTTCTCCCATAAAATTTTTCATAGGAGGAAGGGGAGAATATTTCTAGTATTAGACACATCTAGCCTCTCACCATTTTTGTTAGAAGAAAAGAGTAAATGCCAATGCCAAATCCAACACCATTTCTCATAGTGACCCTTTGTTGGACAAGGAAACACCAATGTCAATATTCACTACTCCAATCAATGGCTTCTATCCTTCTTTTTTTCCAAGTATAGCTTGTAGGCCACCTCTATGACCACCCATCTCACTATCAACGTTGCCATCACTAGCCCAATTATTCAATGGTCATTTTTCTAATGACTCCTTTCTCACTCTCTTGGAAGACAAACGTGACATTATTTAGGATATTCAGTGCCTAGATATTTTTTGGAAAGCTTTAAGCTCAAATATATAGTGGCATAAAACTCAATGTTATAGGAAATCATTCTTAGCCAAGCCCAATTAGTTCAATTCCTATGCATAGAAGGGGGTTGATCATAAGGAAGTGTTGAGATTCCTAAGCATCTCTTTTACCTTTTAGGTATCTCCTTCCTCTTTAAGGAAACATATCATTTCTAGAGCTGAGAAAAATTATCATATTAAATTATGAAGCCCCTTTCTTTGGCAAGGAGATTCCATATGTGTTCAAAAATTCTTGTTGCACACATTTCCATTACTCATGTTGTTAACAACCTTGCAAATCCTCATATTTGAAGATTGAAAAAATCCAAAGGAATATTTTATGGCCTCCCTTTAACCAAGGAAAATGGTTTCACAAAGTATCCTAGGAGTTTTATTATTTTCCTCATGACTATAATAGGCTTGGCTTACTTTATATTCACTACTCTAAATGGCGCCATAATAGGCTTTTCTTGCTTTATATTCACTACTCTCAATGACACCATAATTTTAAATTTAATTAACATACTCTAAAACCTAACTAAACTAGGTTGTAGCTCATCAAAATGGACAAGTGAAAGGTCAATACCACCGCTGAGGAAGAGTTTGGAGGAGTGAAAACAAGGTCAATACCAGCGCCGATGAAGAGTTTGGAGATAAAACAAGATCAATAACAGCACTGACGATGAGGTTGAGGGCACTCAGGAAAAATCGACGACCAAGGGACAATGAGTACTGTAATTTTGGCACCCCCATTCTCTTAAACCTGCAATTTTTATGCCTAGTTTCCAAAGATCTTCTCATACATTGGCCCCCCCATTCTCATAAAATGGTATAAGATAAGACAAAAAAAATAGAATAGCTTAGTCTTTCACATTTTTATAGTGATTACTAGAGGTACATAGACCAATTCTTCATAATAGAAGAATTTGATCATACTTTTCCAATGATGGAATTATGATAAAACCTTAGGTTAAATGAATAATTCCTAGCTAAGTCTTGAAATCATGTCCAACCATATAAGAGAAGACCACTGCTATGTGTACTTGGATAACATGGGAAAAGGCTCTTTGGGCTCTTTCATCAATCTACGTATTGTTAAATTTTAACACCTAAAAGTGAGAATGAAGAATCTTTCCTAGGATGGTGGCCAATTATGCTTCTCAATGGCTAGATTACAAAATCCTTGTCAATATCATTGCCATCACAATTAAACCTATTCCTTGAGTTATAGTCATAGAGGTAAACAAATTGGATTTCTTGATAGTAGATACATTCTATACAATTCAATCCTTGCATCGAAGATTGTTGAATGGGCCCAACAAAATACTCATGATGCCCTTACTATTAAGTTAAAATTTTGACAAGGCATATGATTGCATCAAATGTCCTTTCATTTATAAAAGGCTCAAATGGATTTATTTTCAACCCTAAATTATTATCACACATTCAAAATTACAAAATACCAATTAATGAAGAACCTTCATTTGAAGGTGATGTTGTCATGACCTTTCAACGAAGAACCTTCATTCAAAAATGATGCCATGTCAAGAATTTCAAATGAAGGTATTTTTTATTTTCAATATTTCATGTCCAAAATGCTTTATAAAAGGAACCTTGGCATGAAGGACCTTCAAATGAAGACCTTAATTCAAAGGTCCTTCATTAGAAGATCCTTCATACGAAGGTTCCTTTAATGCCATCCCATTATATATCTTAGATTTGTTAGAGATATTTTTGTTTCGAAGTAGAGATTGGACCATCAAATAGTGTCACCATGACTCTACCAAGATATCCATCAAATTCATAAACCCTGACTTAACAACCACAAATTCAGAAGAAAATTGCCCCTATCAGCCCTAGGGCATCAATTCAATGCCAAGTTTCTTCCTTTAAAAGACCCCTAAATACAATGAAACTCTATCATACCATGATGCACACCAATCCAACGAGTTACAGTTCCAAGATAGTGGGTGGATTGGTGGATGTCATTTCTATTTACCCCTCAAACCCTTACATAGGCAAAACAAGGCAGTCCCTGTAAATCTGGTAAAGACGTGCCACTCTAGTCATCAAAATTCTTTACTAGTTCCTTAATATTCCTACCCAAATCATCATGTAAGGCTTGAAAATCTTGCAGTGATTTTACAAAAACTTGAGTAGGCCTTAATGATTGGGGACTATTGTCTGCATCGAATCTAGAGGCCTTATACATAACATCTAGGTCATTGGCCCTAGGGATCCACTTCTCAACTAAAGGAAAAACTAATTCTTGATCCCTAGTAATGTTTCTTATTGAATCTAAGAATAAAGAATATAAACAATAAACTGATGGTAATCTACCATCAACTCCCTAATTCAAATGCCTAAAAATTGTGTCTACAACTTCATTTTGCTTGGAAACTACTCCCTTCTCACTTGCTTTTAGAGCTCCCTGGAGCTCTCTAATATTATTAAGCATATGCTATTTGGTGGGATCTACAGAGTACTTAACCTCCTCTTCAATTGGCTCTAATGAAGGACTAGGAGTAGGAGTCTGGATGCAGGACCCAGGAGTAGAAACAATTGGAGAACTTGGAGGTACTGATCTTGATGTAGAACGTATGGCTAGGGTACTAGGAGCACTAGAGGACTCCCCCACATGTTTGTACTTCAACCTATCTACCTTAGTTTGCAGCTCAATATTCCTTTACTGCATTCTACTATACTCTCCAATAATGGTGTTATACTTCTCCATCAAACTTTTCTTCTCAGCTATCTTTTGGGCCAATTTGGCCACATTTACAGTCAAGTTTGTAGCTTCTATAGTTGAAGTTTCAAAAGGTATTTTGATTATTAACTCTCCCCTAGGGTTTGGGCTAATATCAGTAACATAGGGCATGTTCCAACCTAAACTTAGGAAGTAATAAATTTAGGCAAAATATTTAACTGAATTTATAAAAAGGGGCTCGGCCTAGATGAAACAATGAGACATAAGTCATTTTAATACCCACTCCAAAAAGGTAACAACCAAATATATCTCACCCAAGATTTTACATGGAACATTAGGACTTTTATGAAAGCCAAGGTAAAATGTACCCAACCTTAGGTTCCTCCCAAACAATGTAAAAAGCCACGACAAGGGAAAAACATAAATGGAATTCAAAGAACAAGATTTGAAAATCCATCAAATCCACCATGATGCACACCAATCCACCGAGTTACAGTTCTAAGACAGTGGGTGGATTGGTGGATGTCATTTCTATTTAGCCCTCAAACCCTTACACAGGAACAATAGGGCAGCCCCTGTATTTAATTGTTTAATCCCACAAAATAGTGATTGAGAACTTCAAAACAAATGCAAATGAAAGGGAACACATATATTTATCTACACCAATGATCTTAGAGCATTTCAAGCTTGTATGGATCCATACAACACAAAAGAACTTCAGAAAAATTGTAAAAAAAAGAAAATTTCTTCAAGAACATGGTATCTGATATAAAATTTTGGTATCAACTCCTCCAACAATTGCAATGGGATGGGAATACAATATGATAGAAGTGGGATAAAAAATGCATCATTTGAAGCATCAAACCAATATGCAAAGATGAAAGAAAGTGCTAACCCCTTAAACTGAAAAAATTTCTTTTGACTTTAAGTTTGTTGGGTAGCCAATTCTTTTAAGTTATCAAATCTTACCATCATACATAATCAAAATGTTATTGTTTCAAATGACTATGAGCACTAACTTTCACTATTTGAAGATGTTGAAACCTTGTCATAGAGAATTAGAACATTGATAAACTTATGATGAATTTACCAGGCCTAGTACACACTCCCTCCCCATTAACCACTTAGACATATGGAAATTAAATGTAAATTTTCTGCTATTTTTAGTCATGTAGATGTCCAATAAACCACTTGGTGGTGTTTACCTTCAACTTTATTTACTTGAATGAAGAGAAAATGTCCTTTTATTACAATTAGAGAATACATTTGACGCATTGGTTGTGTAACTGTTGGACCATAGTCACATTTAACACTTGTTACAAAGTTTGGGAGTTAAAACGTTAAGTAGATTTGATTTGTGATGGACACATTTGGATGGTAGTAACAATAACTTGCAATCTATCAAGACTTGATTACCTTAAACCTGTCAAATTCTAGCGATGAAATGATAGATTAATCTTAATGTCACCTTTGGATCACATCACCATGAAAGAACTTCATCCAACATCCTTATGAGTGCAGGTACCACCAAATAGGTATTTGTCAAATTTGTCTTCCTTTAGTGAGGGAAATTCAAGAAGAGAAGAGGAAAGTGAGACATGTAGTAGGTCTAAAAGAGGGAGACCAACTAGAGGTCAAAAGATTAGAAGAAAATTCCGTAAATGCATGGAATTTTTTCTTGTTGAAGGGGGGTCACGTTCTTATGATGATGAGAGCATAGGCAACATCTAGGTGCCCTTGAGGTACAAACATCTACGAAAACAATGGGTACCCAAGGAACTTCCTCCAATAAACACTGATATTTGTGTCAACGAGTGGATATATTACATAGCACCATCATCATTACATGGTTTGGGACTATTTTGCATGGACGGCATAAAGGTCTGTTACGACAAAGTTACTGAGTTGATGGAGTATGTTGGACCCTGTTACAGTTACAAAGACTGGATGTAGTTGGTTTGATATACACGAAGTATGTGTAGGTATGCACTATCAAAAAATTATGAACAACTAAAAGATAAGCATCAAAATAAAGGAGTGGATAGGTACATTGACGGGAGGCCAAAAGCATCAGGGAATATTGTAGGGTTTATAAATAGTACACGACCTGGGTCAACAAATAAGCAACCCAATTGTATATTCAAGGCGCGAGAGAGAAATCATGTATTCGTATGTGCGATAAAATCAATAACTATAGGGGAAGATTTGCTAATCAACTACAATTTGAATTGCTTAGATACAAAGACAATTACTATGGGGGTGGTATGTACTATATACCATTTTACCCAACCTCCAATTAATGACTCCAATATACCATTTTATTACTATGTTTTTTTTGTAATTCTAATGGTTTCATTTCAGTAATGTTTTTTATATTTAATTTTTGTCACAGCGAGACATTGATCATACAAGGAAGCTCTGGCCCAGAGCACAGATTGCGATCCATCTTCAGGTGCTTCTATCCGACAGGTTTACCTCATTATAATTTTACAAATTAGATACAAGCAAAATGTTTTATTATTATGTTTTTTCATGAGTTTATTGGGTTAATTTCAATAATGTTTTTAATATTCTTGTTGCAGTTGGCTGATCAGGGAAAGGCACCAGCAGTACAAGAGAACATCCATATGGAGGTGGAGTCACTATTATGCGATGATGACATCGCATTTTCCACAAACCCTGTGGATATGATAAGGAAAACCCAAAAACAATGCAATCAAGAAATCCTTAAGTTGGTATCTGTAATGCCTCAAACAGATGAGATAAGAGAAAGGGTTAAACTATTGTCTAAGAGAGCATAGAACTTGCAAGTAAGCTATCATGAAATATTTAATTATAACATAATTTCATTCATGGTTTTATATTTTGTACTCTTTTATGTCATTAACTAAAATATGTGTTGTTTTTACAAGATTATTTGCATCCTCATCATGCTACTGGACATGATCAAGGTACTGCAAGTGTTTCCCAGGAAGTAGGAGATGGTACAAGTGTCAATCCTGATATTCTTGTGCATACAACACTTTATCCGGCCCCATCATCTGTGCCTATATTGTCAACTAAAATGTTGACAACACATACCATGTAGGCATTCGGTAGTCCACTGTCTGGCAGCGAACACATGCCACCACATGTGTCAGTAACTGTGGATACAGAGGTCGCTAGTATTGATGATTTTTTAGCAGCATTTCCTAAATATTCCTGTATTAATAGTACAGGAACATTGGTGGTCACATTTGTGGTGACCAAGGATTTCCTTCCCATAAAGATAGAGAAAGTCTCAGGTACTTTAAAATGTTTTAATTATTATTATATATGTAACTCAGATTTTTCGGAATTGGTGTGGATGCTAAAGCTGCACAAGATTAAACATCATTTCTAATCTAAGTAAAAAAACAAAGAACAATAAGTAAGCATGATTAATCTAAACTAATAAAAGTAGAATGATCTCACCGAATATGCAAATACTTCCTTGATTTATCTCAATTGCCCTTCTCCATCTTGCTGTATTGTTATTCTTGCCCTTAGATATTTGTGTGTTTGAATGCAAGCATAACTTGTTTGAGTGTCTCAACAAAATATCGAAGATTGTTTCTTCTCAAAAGTGAATAATTATTTTGGGAGAGGAGGAATAATGATAATGACAGGTCATTTTATAGACTTTGTGTTTTCGAATGATCGGCTCAGATTGAAAGAGAGATCGACGGATGAGATTGATGAATGCCATGTGATGAGTTATGCGACAGATAGAACGTGAGTTCAACTGTAGGATAAAGACTAATTTTAGAACATGAGTTAGAATACGAGTTCCAATCTTCATCTTCAAAAATAAAAGAAATAGAATTTGTATGCAAAAGACAAAGTTAGAAGTTGAAGAATAATGCATTCGAATGCGAACTTGAGTTAGTTAATTAAACAAAGATATTTAATTAATAAACGCATACATGCATATGAGTTAGAACTAGTCAATCGACTAGTTGTGACGGAGAGTCTTCCTACAGAGATGATCAGTAGTTGAATTCAGAGATAACTGGAGAACCAAAAATAGATCTCAAGTCAGAAGGTAAGTGGACACAGGATACTGGCGACATGCCTTGGATATTCTCGATCAGTTCATATGGAGACCTTACATGGATTGTGAGGAGTGGGTAGATGATTATATACATTTTCCATTCTGCAGACAGACACAATACCTTATTGGGAGGACGGTTTCAAGTGTGCACATTATCGAGTGACATCTGTCAGACAGAGTGCTGAGATAGTTTGGGGAGGTTCAGGATGAGCCTCAGAGTAGAGTAGAGTTTGCACGGTTGTCAAGAGAGGTTCCATGGTGGGGACCCATGATTCCAGTGACTACATTGGAGATAGAGATACAGGCTCTTTAGCTAGTACAGTGGGGATGGAGAGGTGGATTAGCAGATCCAGGGACCACGGCTGCTTATGATGCATGGTGGGTAGTGCATCATCCTATTCCTTATACAGATACAGACCAGCCAGCACCAGTCGAGAGATGAGGTATAGGGCCTAGAGGACATTAGAGAGGTGGAGGTGCCAGAGTTGGTAGAGTTGGTGGTATAGGTGATGGAGATGACGGCAGAGCAGAGGTAGAGGTGGGAGACAAGGACAGATAGGACGGAGAGGGGGTTAGGCAGGTGGAGATGCACCTATATAGGAGGTAGTTGTAGTCGATGTACTGATGATAGATATTGGAGGGAGGGTGGATGTACCGGCTAGGGTTGAGCATGCTGCAATGGAGGTAGTGGATGAGGAGCATGCAGAGGTAGATGTGGGAGCATAGGATGTCACAGAGGGTTTAGATGCAGACATGGCTTTAGATCCTCTGGGTGTGTTAGTAGGATATGGAGAGGATGATGTAGAGGATGATGTGGAGGATGTTGAGGAGGATGCACCAATGGAGGAGAGGGAGAGAGAGCTCAGAGATCAGATAGTGGAGGGGAGACAGGATGAGGATGCTCCTAGGGACAGTGATAGGGAGGCTATGGAGGAGAGACTCAGACTTATGACTACAGAGTTTGAGGTGATGAGACTAGAGAGAGACAGTGCCTACTCAGAGAGGGATAGTGCCTATGCAGAGAGGGATAGTGCACAGACAAAGAGGGACAGTGCTCTCATGGAAAGAGACCAGGCTATAGCACAGAGGTAGGAGATAGAGTAGCAGTTCGCAGAGGTCAGACGCCTTTGTAGTGGGTCTTCATCTGATGGCATGGTATGAGAGTTAGTCAGATCGGTGGAGAGAGCCACTTATTACAGGGATTTGTATGAGGCCGCAGTGCCAGTAGAGAGACAAGCTCCTAAATTTTCAGAGGTACGTAGTCAGAGCAGAGGTCAGACTCAGAGTCAGAGGACACAGAGCACTGAGGGGGTGATAGGATCATCGAGGCCGGGTCCATATGATAGGCCTTCCACCTCACAGAGGCCACCTTCGACTGTTTTCCCACCACCATCACCTCATGACACTAGGGGTAGCGGGACATGATGATAGGGACTTCAGATACTTGTAGACATTTGTATTTTTGATCAGAGAGCCTGCGAGCTCATGTTTTATTTATGGTGACATTCGGACATTGTACTATGACACACTATTTTTTTTTTTGAGTGATATATATATGATTTTGGTGGCTTTTACATGATATGCAGTTCTATGTTATGGATGATGTTTTATTTCTACATGATTATGTTTCTGAAATGATGTATGTACATGTGTTATGAATGAAATTTTTCTACATGGTAATGAGGTATGCATTTAATAATGATGTTATGGATGATTCTATTTACTTATGATAATGGATGCAATGTTCTATATAATGTTTATTTATATGTGATGGAAATATGTACATGCAATGTTTACCTTATATGATGATGCAATGCCTATTATGTAAGGATGTGAAATGTATGATAATGCAAATGATCTAATGTTATTATTGTGTCACGGGACCTTATCTTTATGTCAAAGAAGAGAAATGTTATGATGAAAATGACTTCAGAATGTTAGTAAGAAATAATCAAGGTCGTGATGTGGAATGTAATGTAATGAGATAATGATGGTTGATTGATTTAAGAAAAAGATATAACCTTCGATATTTTTCCAAATATGCTATACTTGCTTTGTAATCATCATTGGGCAGGACATGACATAGATGGATAGTACACACTATGATATGAGATAGACCATAGTGTATAAAGTTATCCACCTATGAAAAACAGATAGTCGTAGACAAGGAGTGTCTTAACTCAGACTAAGGACATGATGCCCCAGTCGTTTGGTCAAGACAAACCATAGACAGCAGACAAATAAAAGATGGGTCATGAGACGTCATTGCTCCTCTAAATCCTAGATAGGATATCCTTGAGGAAACTAGTAACATGACTCAAAAACCAATGTTAAAAAGACAGTTGACAGACAACAGCCAAAGAAAAAGAATCCTAAGACGTCGTTGCTCCTCTAAATCCTTCAAGGGACATCATCGAGAAAGCTAGTAATAGGATCTTGCACAAATCAATAAAAAGATAAGACAAAATAAGATATAAAGTCATAAAGCCAAATAATGTATTCGCCAAAACTTGATCTTGTGGGATTGTTTGATGTTGATGTTTGACATAGCGTAATGTGAGAGAATGACACATACCGCATAATACGTTGAGTCTGGTTTCAACTTGGTGACTTCTATATAAGGCATGACAAAGCCTGGTTTTAGTAAGACACGTGTCATATAAGACATTGGTGATGACGTTGAAGTGACAAGCCACATGATACTATGGCAATTTGATGACGTCTGTTGACAAGAAAGACATATCTTGCTAAGACATAGGTTCATCGCTTTGACAATGTGCTTGATATTGACTTGATGACTTTTGAGATGCTTTGCCTTGTTGATGCATGACTTGTTTTGATTCATTGATTGATAACCGTGTGTGCATATAGATAGTGTATGACATGAGATGATACCCTAAACTATGATATGCAACTTATGTAATTGTGAATGAACCCTATTGGACTGACCTAGTGTGGTCTCGGGAGCTCATCAATTGATTAGCCTTGCCTACGTTGTACATGCAGAGACCTCGTAGTTCGAAATGACCAATGACTTTGAATATACAAAGAGTCATGATTTAAATGTGTGTGATACATGACAAACCTAGACTGAATGACCTAATGCCTTGGGGGCACATCGATTGATGGCCTTGCCTACGTCCTAGTCACAGAGGCAACGTAGTTCGACTATTTCTACGACTGACTTAACATGACCGACTTGACATGATTGACTAGACATGACTGACTTGACATGATGGACTAGACATGAGTGACCTGACATGATCGACTTGACTCTATTTTTGGGATTTTCTAACATTTTTTTATTTTTCTAGATTTTTTATGTTTTCCAATGTTTTTGGGATTTTTCAGGACATTTTCGATGGCATGATGTTATGTACAAAGTTTTAGGGCATAGAACAAGGATTTGGAAGATGGAATGGATCATATGACAGAATGGACTTGATGTCAATCATTCCAAATGATGGATAGGACAACCATTTATTATGAGTGATGGTGAAAAAGTCTGATTAGAATGATGGTAGAAGAAAGAGCGAGCTTGACTACACATGGCACATGTTTGCCAGGTTTTCACTAGTGGACGGATTTATTTCTCTTTAATTTTTGGATTTTTTTTTTATTTCTCAACTTTTTTGGTGTTACAAAGATGCCTGTTTGCCAGGTTTTCATCAAGGTAACCATTTTTTTGATTTTTTTGATTTTTTTTGTATTTTTCCAGATTAAGACACGGATTCTCGGAGACTTAAGCATAGAACCTCTTTAGGTGTAGATTGTTGATAGGGGACAAAAGCGGTTCTCCTTCAGGAGTAGAGAGTTGGCACGCTCCTGATCCAAAGGCTCCTGTGACAATGTATGGCCCCAACCAGTTAGGTTCAAACTTTCCTAGTTTCTCACGTTCAGCTTGATTCTTAGGATTCTCCATTAAAACTAGGTCACCAATGTCAAAGTGTCTATTGAGAACCTTTCTGTTGTAACTACGACGAAGATGATTCTGATATGCTTGTAAATGATCTAATGCTTTTTTTTTCATTCATCCAGCAATTCTAGCTCTTGTAACCTAGAGACACGGTATTCTTCATCGTCGATATAGCCCTTCAAGGATACCCGTAGAGAAGGTATTTCGACCTCAATACGTAAGATAGCTTCAGACCCAAATACGAGGGAATATGAGTGGCACCCGTGGGAGTACGGATACTTGTGTGATAAGCCCATAAGGCAGGATTAAGCTGTAAGTGCCAGTCACGATCAGCATCATTGACAGTCTTCTTAAGGATTCTAACAATAGTCTTATTAGATGCCTCAGCTTGGCATTACCTTGTGGGTAATATAGGGTGGAGAAATGGTGTTTGATGTGGAATTATTCACATAAATGGCATACTTCTTGGTTCTTGAATGGGCGGCCATTGTCTATGATTATGGATTGAGGCACACCATACCGACAAATGATATAGTTTAGAATAAACCTAGATATTTGTGTACCAGTTATGTATGTCATGGGGATGGCTTCAATCCATTTGGTGAAATACTCAGTGGCGATGATGATGAATTTGTGGCCATTGGATGATGATGGGTGTATCTTACCTAATAGGTCGAGTCCTTGTTCATTGGGCGAAGGGCCATGGTGAAGTAATCGGATGAAGTTCCTGCGCTGGCGCTCTTATCAAGTCTCCATGTATTTGACATTTTCTACATTTCTTTACAAAGACGTATGAGTCTTTGGAAATCATAGGCCAATAGTACCCTAATCTCATAATCTTATGGGCTAGAGTGGGACCACTCGAATGAGTTCCACAAATACCCTTGTGTACCACTCACAAAGTTGTTTGTGCTTCCTTAGCATCGAGACATCTCATAAGGGCATTATCTAAGGTGCGTCTATATAGGGTTTCTCCGATGATGGTGTACTTAGCTGACTTTCGGATGAAGGTTAGACGTTGGTTATTGGACAAGTCTTGAGGTAGGGTTTGGTTAGTGAGGTAATCAAATATGTCTTTATACCAAGGAGACGTAGGACCAACAATGGTACACACTATCGCAGTATCAGGGACATCATAAGTGGAAATCAAAAGTTGTTCAACCAGAAACTCGAACTTAGGCACATTATTTGGGATATCCAACAAAGAACCCACAGTTACCATTGCATCTGTAGCTCTATTCTGGATACGTGGTATTTGTTGAAAAATTATGTCATTGAAATACTATTTGAAACTGTCAACCATTCTCTTGTAAGGTGCAAGCTTCTCATCCTTAGTCTCGTAATCATCGTTCACCTATCGGATTACCAGTTGAGAGTTGCCAAAGACATGTAGGCTCTTAATGTTCCATTGAGCTACCATTTTTAAACCTATCACTAAGGCTTCGTATTCTACTATGTTATTGGTACAAGGGAATGCAATCCTGAATGATTTAGGAATGGTATCACCTTGAGGTGTGACAAATAAGATACCAACCCCTAAACCATGATTTGTATGTGATCCATCAAAGTACAGTTTCCACTCAGTTTTAACCTCAAGGTTGAAGAGAAATTCATCTAGAAAATCTGTTACTAATGGATGATCTACCTTTATAGGTGTGTCTGCCAGTTGATCTGCAATGACCTGTCCTTTTATTGCCTTCCTTTCGACATACTAAATGTCATACTCGCTAAGTATCATAACCCATTTAGCCAATTGGCCTATTAAAGCTGCCTTACTTAGGAGGTATTTAAATGGATCAATTTTCGCAATCAATATGGTTTGTCGATTGAGCATATAGTGCCTAAGTTTTTGGGTAGCAAATACTACCGCAAGACAGGCATGTTCTATGTTGCTGTAATTCAATTCATAGCCCACTAAGGTTCGACTGATATAATAAACCACTCTCTCGTGACCTTGATCATCTTGTTGTGCGAGAAGAGCCCCTAATGCCGACTGAGTTGCTGAGATGTAAAGTATCAATGGTTTCCCCTCTATAGGTGGCATTAGGACTGGTGGAGTAAGCAAATAGTCCTTGATTTGTTGGAAGGCCTCTTGACATTTAGGTGTCCACACAAATGGAACTCTTTTCTTCAGTAAATGCTGAAATGGATGTATTTTATCTGCCAATTGTACTATGAAATGCCTAATGGACTATAATCTCCCTTGTAGCATTCTGAGTTGACCAATGCTAGTTGGAGGAGGTATTTCTATGATTGCTCTTACCTTTTCTGGATCTAGTTCAATGCCTTTGTGAGAGATGATATACCCTAACAGCTTCCCTGATTTCACTCCAAAGACACACTTCTTCGGATTGAGCCTAACATTGTAGTTTTCTAACCTCTGGAATATCTTGTCTAACACTTTCAAATGATCTTCCCTTGTTTCTAACTTTTCTATTATATCATTGACATAATTTTCCATGAATGTATGTAAAAAGTCATGAAAAATCGTAGTCATTGCATGTTGGTAAGTAGCTCCTACATTCTTAAGGCCAAACGGCATAACATTCCAACAATATGTGCCCCATGGACACGTGAAATCCATCTTATGTTAATCTTCAGTTGCTATCTTTATTTGGTTGTATCCAGAGAAACCATCCATAAGGGATAGCATCTCATATCCTACAATAAGGTCTACTATCATGTCGATATTTGGCAATGGGAAGTCATCTTTAGGACATGCCTTGTTGATGTCCCTAAAGTCAGTGCAAATTCAAATGCCCCCAATTGGCTTAGTAACTGGTACCAGATTTGATATCCAATCCGCATAGTCTATTATCCTTATGAATCCCATGTCCAATAGTTTCTTAAGTTCTACCTTAACCAATAGAGCAATTTGCGGATGCATCTTCCTTAGTTTTTGTTTGACTGGTTTGATACCTGGTTGGAGTGGTAAATGATGCAATATTAGGTCTGGATCCAACCCAGGCATGTCAACATATGACCATGCGAAATTTACTTGTCTTTTTTTGAAGAAGTCTTTGAACTCATGTTGTTCTGTCTCTGATAAAGAAGCCACAAAATATACTATCTGAAGATTCTCTTATGTTCCTATGTTGACTGCAACAGCTTCTTCCACTAGCATAGGTGACTTTTCTTGTGCAATGGGGAGAATATTTAAACCTCTATCATTGGGCACCTCGGAGAGGTTTTCGCCCTCGGATACGTCCTTTATTTTGTCTTTTTCTTGGTCCAAAGGCACCTTTCGGTTTTCACTTAGGGACTCATCATTTTTATTTTCATTTTCATTTTCATTTTTGCAACTAGAGGGGTAAATAGACTCCCCAAAATATGCTTTATCGTCCAAGTTTATGGTAAAACCTACCTTATGATCCCCTCTAGGTATACCTTCTCTAAGTCCCATGAACTCAGCAATTGCTTCATTGTTCTCGAATGTATCTATGATAGGTGTACCTTATTGATCCCAGTCGATAACTTCGGGATATACAATGGGCATGTCATCATCGGAGTTTATAAGGGTAACTACTGCCAAGGTGAATATGGACTGGTTGACATGGTCGCAGAAGTTTTGGACTAACTCCTTCTTGTTTTTCTTCCTAGGGATAGGTATATTCTATTGAGGGACAATGGTGAGGGCAGATTCATCAGAAGATGGCTTGTCAGGTGCCCAAGATGCACGATCAAGGGTTTCCCAATGATAGTTCTTTTTCCATTCTTCTTTAGACAAGTGTTTCTTAGGACGAGGACTAGACTATTTTGATACAGGTTTGACATTGAGGTCCAAATCTCCAAATAATACGTCTATGTTTATGGTACTAGTAGATGAGAGAGACTCCCATTCATCATCACTTGAGTAAGGGGATTCATCATAGACTAGAGGTTTGTCATAAGCTGGAGGTGTAGTGGAAACTTGGAGTTTGTCGTAAACTCGAGGTTGGTCAGAAACTAGGAGAAGTGGTTCATGAGATGTCTCGATGTCTGGGTAATCATTCACTTCCTCTTGAAACGTTGACGAGGTACCAAGAAATCCAATTCGAAATGGTTCACACCCTAGCCCTAGATACTTCGGTCGTGGGTAGACAGTAATTGGTTTTGTCCTTCCATTTTGATATAGTCCTAACCCACTGTGCCTGTCATAGCCTTCATTTTGCATTATCTTAAATCCTTTTCCATATTGGTCCTTGGCTATTGGAATAGATGGGGAGGGGTATTCATGTTCTTCTTGATACAACCAAGAATCAGCTTGATCCACAATCTCTTCACTTAACTTTCCCCATTTTGTCAATGTTGTTGTAGGGGGAACATGAAATGTGACCATTGACTGTCTTCTATCCGCCATGGGTAGGCCATATGCCTTAGGTGGAATCAGTTCAGTAACACAGTATGATGTCTTTATATTATATTCACCACAGCCCTTGTCTTGGATCTCGAGTTTCAGAGTGGATGATGGTGGTTTGAATGAAATGGACTTAGTGAGACATGATGGGTCAACGTATTGGGATAGAGTGGATGATGAAGCCTGTTGATTAATAGGCACTTGTCGGTGTGGAAGATCCCTTAGGCTTGTACAATACTGGAAAGGATCTGGATCACCATCAATGGTGATCTCCGTGCCATTAGAGGGGAATTTGAGACACTGGTGGTATGTTGAAGGTACCACTTTCATTGCGTGTATCCAATGTCTACCTAACAACAAGTTGTATGGAAGGGTGAGATCCAAGACTTGGAAGCTGGTGTTCATGATTGCTAGGCCAATTTGAATAAGGAGTGTGACAACTCCTTTGGATGATCTTTCCTCATCATCGTAAGCCTCGATGACTATACTCTTAGAGGTATCTACATAGTCTTCCGAGAATCCTAATGCCTTAGCCAATTTTAGGGTACACAGGTTCAAACTTGCTCCTTCATCTACCAAGACTCGTCGGACTTTGTTTTGATGGACTAAGAATTCAAGATGTAAGGGTTCATTGTGATCTAACTTTTCAGTTGAGTAGTCTTGTTGTGAAAATGTAGCATGATGTGAGTTGGTCAAATATCCTACCATCTCTTTGAAACGACTGACATCTAAATCTGTAGGAACAATTGTATTCTGTAGAGCTTTGTCAAGGATGGATCGATGCTGAGGTGATAAGGTCAACAATTCCAAGATAGATATTTGTGCAGGGGTTTTACTCAATTGATCAAGAAGGTTGTACTTGAACTTGGAACTTTGGGTAGATGGCTCAGAAGAAGGACCAAGAATAGTAATCTTAGTTCTGCATGTGGTTATATTACATTCTGGATGCTTCTTGATGGAGAAAGTATTAACATTCTCATTTGCGGCTTGAAGGTGGTTTATGATCTTTCCTTTACCATAGTCGAACTTGGTATTGTTATAGTTGGCCGATGGATTATTCTAGGGTCTTGAACTGGAGGCTTTTCCTTTTGTGTGGTCATGTAAGGGGTCCGTGAAGACCTTATGATCACTGTTCTTAGTGTTTTTCTGCCCACCAACCTCTATAGTTCCAGTTTCAACAAAGTCTTGTATGATGTTCTTTAATTGGCGACATTGTTGGAGGTTGTGCCCTTTCGTTCGATGATAGTCATAGAAAGTGTCATCGACCCACCATGAAGGTTTGTATTGTCTAGGATCATACTCTCTTGGTTCCAATGGTTTGATAAGATTATGTTTGACCAATTCTTTGAAGACTACCTCAATTGGTTGCCCTAAAGGTGTAAATTCCCTCGTTGGAAATCTCCTTTGTTGTGGTCTTTGTTGTGAGTTATGGACATAATTAGCCATTTGATCAGGATTGTTCATCATGTTTGTTTGTTGATTGTATCCTCTAAGTGTGATAACCGGTCTAGTATGTATGTGCTTAGCATCAACTATGTCATCATTCGTGACATTCTTATTCCTAGACCAGAATTTGTTTCTATCATTCGACACATTTTGTTGTTGGACAATCGGGCTCTTGCCTGGTACTTTTATTTCGCCTTTGTCAATAAGGCCCTTTTGAAGGATGATCCCCTTTTGTACCAATTCAATGAATGAAGTGCAACAATGTACCCATAAGTCACCTCTCAGTTTGGGGTTGATGTTTTCGAGGAAGATAGTGACCTTTTGTTTTTCAGGTATTTCGACGGGACAACGGCTAGCTAGACTCCTCCATCTCTGGAAGAAAGTGATAAATGTCTCACCATCTTCTTGTGTTGTGTGGCACAAGGTTGCTATGTTTAATTCATTGTCTATGTTAAAGGCAAAATGTTCGACAAACTTTTCAGCCAATTCCACCCAGGATCGTATACCGTATGGAAATTTGGAAAACCATTCCAATGCTATCCTTATGAGGGTTCATGGAAATAGGCGCATCAAGTAAGTGGGGTCATATGATATGTCCATGCATGTCATTGAAAATTCTCTAATATGTTCTATAGGATTCTTCCTCCCATTATACTTAGGCAAATTTGGTATAATGTATCCATGGGGAAAAGGTGTCATATAGAGTGCTTTGTCAAATGCATGGACATAGGTCTTGTGCTGATATAGTTCATTTGCCTAACATAGACATGTCATCCATCTTTTGTTGTAGAGTCTGCATTTGGTTTTGAAGGATGTCGACTTGTGTCAGGGACATGGTGTTCATGTTATTTGGATCAATGTAGATGTTCTGATACTCCATGTTTTGTGATGGGTTATGACTGGGTGAGGGGATATATCCTGTCAAAATATTCTGATTTGGGATAGGGATATTCCTTGTTTGAATTGTTTGGTTCGGTATAGGAATGCTTCCTGTTTGAATTGTCTGACTTGGTATAGGTATATTTCCACCAACCTTGGTTCTCTTACCAGTCGTGTTGGTGCCAAAGGGGTTGAAGGAAGTTGCTCCCGCAGTGAATTGTAAACCTTGTGTTATGTTAAAAGGAGTTGGGTTTACAATTGACGATGTTTGTGTTGGTATAGCTATGGTTATTTGAGGAATAGAAATAGGAGATGTCGCAGTTTGTGTTGGTTGAGTTGATTGTGTTGTCAAAGAGTGGACATCAAATCTTGGAGGTAGAGTGGCACCTTCTACTAGCAATTTTGCTAAGTAGCATTGTGGATCATTTAAAAAACACTCATCCATGAAGGATGCAAACTCAGGATCTTGAACTGCTGCATCTACGTCTTCTATGTAAATCTGCCCATGTGTGTCCCTAGTGACATATTTTTCAAGTAAAGGCTTGTGTGGACGTTTGCTTCTTGACGGTTGGTTTCCGAACAGATTGATGAATTCGTTGGGGTCTGTCATTGCTTTGTGTTTCTTTTTGGACCTTGTTTCAACCATGAAAAAGTTTGCTCAAAATGGGTAATGCAGACTATGCCTAAAAACCGATATGACCTATGTCTATGTTTTTGGATTTTTTTATTTTTTTTGACAATAAGGATGTTGCTAAAGATTTAAAATGACGTATGACTGGATGGACAATATGCAAAAATTCTAAGTGGACTAATGACGACAAATGAGTCCAAGACGGGTATAACCCACCACCTAATGGAATAAATGCATGCAAAATTTTGTTCCTGATGATGGAACCTAAACGTATGACAAGGACAGTATGACAATATGAATTTTCCAAAGACAAGGAAAGTTATCTAACTGTGATATGCAATTTCCTAAGGAGTACCTATATGCATGCAAATTAGGATGATTATGACCAAGATGTTTACTGCGACCAAGACGTATATGACACCTAATGACGGTAGCTAAGATGTATATGACTCCTAATGATGGTAAACTAAGACGTATATGACTCCTAATGATGCAAGGTTCTTGAGCAAATTTAATTGGTTTCTAATCTAAGGTTGATCCTAAAAACCTAAAGCAAATAGTGATTTAGACTCAGCTCGTGGTTTTTTTTTTTTTGAAATTTTTCTATTGACAGGCAATTGCGGTTCACCTAACAGTTGCAGTTTATCCTCTGACAGATGCGGTTTTCCTAACAAATGCAATTTTTCAACTGACAAATGCGACTTAACAGGACACATGCAGTTTTTGAACTGACAGATGCGGTTTGCATGCACACATGCGACTCAGAATGTAACAGTTGTGACTCGTAATATGTAGACTATGTAAAATGACTATTTTGATAGAAAGATGCGGTGTTTCCCCTATCAAATGTGACTCACTATGACACATGCGGTGATTAAACTGACAAATGCGACTCTGTTTTCTAAAAATTGAAATTTTCTTGAAAGTTGTTTGGCTGACTTTGTTTGTTTGATCAAGATTTTGACGAATATAGCAAAAACCAAACACAGCAATCAATGTATCTTCCATTTTTGTGATGTAAGGACTGTTAAGACTCGAAAACATGTACAACCTAGGCTTTTAGGATAGTATTTGCTGAATTCTTACTTGGATTTCTCCAGCTACGCACATTCAAGGCGGATGACAAGTAGCTTGACCCCACTGGCTCCCCTCCACGGCACTCACTTAAATGGGGCAGCCAAGCTACTGTACCCATGAAACTCCCATGGCATACATGTCACCTCAACACAAGAACCGTAAATTTGTAAGACGGCTTCATAGGTTATACACCTACTACGCCAGCAAATAGATAGGATTTTGGTAACTCTACAACAAGGTGTTTAATAAGGGCATTCCGTTCATGGGACACTATCCAACGTCGGCTAGAGTCCATTTCTGTCCATCTCATCAGAATAGTGTGCATGATTCTTGGGCTTTCCCTAAGAATCCACTTTTATATACCGGCTGGAAGTTGCCTGGCTTTGCGTGTTACCGGTCTAAGTCGTCTTGGGGTGAGTACTTTTTCCCACCAAGACAAGCCCAAGTTCTAGAGTCAGCAACTGTTTCTCTTACACCCAGGATCGCATGACTGCACAAGGGGAGAGGATACTTCGGTGTACTGAATCGTGGGATTCTAAACTAACAATGCAGACACGAAAAACACTGGTAAATTATTAAGCCCAAATGAGATTATTTACACTACTAAACAAAAGTTCATTTTATTCAGCAAAACATAGAAGATTGTTTCTTCTCAAAAGTGTATAATGATTTCAGAAGAGGAGGAATAATGATAATGACAGGTCATTTTATAGACTTCGTGTTTTCGAATGATCGACTCAGATTGAAAGAGAGATCGACAGATGAGATTGATGAATGCCATGCGATGAGTTATGTGACAGATAGAATGTGAGTTAGAATGTGAGTTCAATTGTAGGATAAAGACTAATTTTAGAACATGAGTTCCAATCTTCATCTTCAAAAATAAAAGAAATAGACTTTGTATGCAAAAGACAAAGTTAGAAGTTGAAGAATAATGCATTCGAATGCAAACTTGAGTTAATTAATTAAACAAAGATATTTAATTAATAAATGCATACATGCATATGAGTTAGAACTAGTTAATCGACTAGTTGTGATGGAGAGTCTTCCTGCAAAGATGATCAGCAGTTGAATTTAGAGATAACTAGAGAACTAAAAATAGATCTCAAGTCAGAAGGTAAGTGGACGATTAGATAACTGATTGATAGAAGAATGTCACATAAATAATTAAATATGAATTAAATGTTAATTTAATTCAACATTCGAAGATAGAAGTTTCAATTAAATAAATAAAGATCATTTATTTAATTTGACTTTTGAAAAGGATTAAATGAATAATTAAATAATAAATATTTAATTATAGTTGAAAAGGGGGTTAAATGAATAATTAAATAAAGATATTTAATTATAGTTGACATATGATAAAAGGGGTAATTAAATAATAAATTATTTAATTAAGAAGGAAGAATTAATTAGTTAGGGACATAATTAAACAAATATGATTTATTTAATTAATCAAGTTGAATAAAGATTAATGATGAATTAATGAATTAATTAAAAAGGGGTAATTCATTAATAGAGGAAATATGTGTTAGAAAGGGTAATTAAATAATTGACATTATTTAATCATGACCATGGACTATAGAAAATTATGTCGAATATGTACTTGTAGGCCTAGACCAATTTTAGGTATCTACAATATATAATCCAATTGAAATTTACTTATTGATCACTCTTTATAGACTAATGATCCCGTGATCATTTTGCAGGAAATGATGTTTTTTATAAACATCTAAGTGATATTACATTAGAGCTCTTCAGGCCCACCATACGTACATGGTGGAATGCCCAAAATCAAGATTTAAAGGATGAGCTCATTAACCATTTAGTTGTGTTGTTCAGTGATAAAACATTCAAATGAACCAAGGTCCTTAAGAAAGCTAGTACCTATCTAAAGTATGTGAGGGACCAATATAGGTCATATTTAGAGAAGAAAAAAAAGTACGAGCATCCCCCCATGATTTTGGAAAGGGAGTGGAAGGACTTGGTATCGGATGGAAAGGAGAAGGCTGAAAAGAAGAAAGGAAAGGCACCACCGGGCCAAGCAAGGTATGTGATACTATCAACAATTTAAGTATATACTGATTACTCTTTCTTTTTACATAATCTAACATATTTCAATTTTTTCATAGGCTACCCGACACATCGAAGGAAACAAAGGCAAGACTAGAAAAACACGGGCAGCAAAAACTTGGCTTTGATGGTTATATGAAAATAGCCACATGATTTGTAAGTATCAATAAATGAAATATTGCATCCAAATAATAAATTGCAAACAGTTTTGGTTTTATCACACCATGGAAGCAAAATTCATGATCGCATGCAAAAATGTAGGGCTTTGATTTCAAAATAGTGCCCACAGAAGAGGACCTGAAGATTGCCTTCCACCAAGGCTATGGAGCCCTGACTGAATAGCTAAGAGTCTCGACTGGGCAAACATAATCTTCCACTGCATTCAACACGCAGGTAAATAAACTCAATATAGTTTATTTCAAATTGAATACTTGTGCAATATATTCAATATTAATCTCTACCATAATAATTTGTCTATTTGTTTTACACAGATAAGCAATGATAATACTGCACATGACACTGGAATGCAGCCTAGTGAGGGTGCAGCGCAACTTTTCAATGAAGGCCATGGTGTGCATCTCGATACTAGATGTAGTCATGTGCTATACAAAACACAGTATGGATTAATACAATTAAAAATCTTTAATTGCATTTGGTGTATTAATCAATGTAACCTTTCGTGTTTCAACTTTAGAGCATGTAGAGTGTGATCAACATGTTGAGCATGATCAGGCTAGACAAGATCAGGAACATGATGTGGCTCCATCAGGTAAAAAGGACCACTCTAATGTTCTTTTAAACATATTTAATTGCAATTGGTGTATTAATTAATGCAATCTTTCATGTTTCAACTCCAGATAAGGATTTAGAGGGTGTTCAGCATGTTCAACATGAGGCTATAAGACAATATCAGGAACATGATGTGGCCAATTCAGGTAAAGAGCACCACTTTGATGTTCTTTTAATTAATGAAATACATGTAACAATAATAATAAAACATATCAATTTAACATTTCTTTGTTATTGCAGCAGACCCCCCCTTGCAGCCGCATCCACATTGTGAGTACACAACTAGGCATACATTAAGATCATGAGCAGAGCTCGGAACAACTGAAAGGGGGACAAATGATTTTGAAAAAGATACTCCACTTCAGCTTTATTTAGCCACAAAAAAGAAACAAAAAAAGAAGTGATTGTAATCATATTATGACAAGTTGACAACCATATTTTTGATAATATGTAAAAACTGAAAAAATTAATGTTATATGTTAATGAATGAATGTGAATATGTTAATGAATAAATGCTATATGTTAATAAATGAATGTTATATTTTATTAATGGATGACTGAATGAATGTTATATGCTATTAATGGATGAATGAATGATTAATGTTATATGAGCGGGTATGGGGAATTGAGAGTGATGTGAGGGGGAGGAGGGAAGGGCCAAATGAGCTTCCACCTTCATGTGGTTTGCCCTGTTAAGTAGAAAATATTAAACTATTCTCAAAACAAAGAGAAGCTCAATAAGGTAAGAAATGCACTTTTCAATATAAGAAATGCATCGTTTGAAGCATCAAATCAATATGCAAAGATGAAAGAAAGTGCTAACTTTTCACTATGAACATTGTGTTGTGTGTGGATTTGGATCATAATGTAAAGTTTTTTATTTTTATTTTAGTGGTCTCTAAAATTTGACTTTTGTGCATAACAGGTTAATGGAAAATTTGACAGCTCTAAAGGGTTTAGAGGCTCAATTGAGATAGATACACGAATATTTGGATCTTTTTGTTGATGGGAGGCTTCCACTTAACCATGAAATTTTGTACCATCTGCAAGTATGCTAAAATATCTCTACTTACATTCATTCAACTTACTGTAATATAATATCTTATCACAAAAATCTCCTATTCATTATACTTACATGGATTTTCATGCCCTGTTCCAAAGCACATGTTTTAAAATAGGAAAGAAGGATGTTGGTAAGGCTTAAGGAATTTGGCTTTACATCTGCCAATGGCATAGTTCACTTCATTCATCCAACATATTGCCTATGTGTTTCACAATTGTTGGAATCATATACTATAATTACAGAACTAATAAAATTAAAATATGTAAGTTTCAAATATGGCATTACATATCTTTCTATGAATTTTTGAAATAAAATATCAAAATGGAGAATTATTAACAAAATAATCTACATAATTTCTAAGAGATCAGGGAATTTTTTTACAGAGTTATCTTGAATATATTTAAGACAAAAGTAACTTATAGAGATTGAAGCAGAATATCGGTAGTCTAAAATCACCAGTCAACACATCTTAGTAGTATATCAATTCAAGAGAACTAGGTCCACTATCCATTAGCCAGTAAAATAAATAAATTCAATTCATAAGATTATTATGTTCTAATAGGGTTGATTGGTTGCTTCTTTCTTTTTGATTGTCAGGAAGTCATCAATATACACTTGGTTTTCCCGCCTTCTCTTGCCTCGTGGCCAAAGAGTTTTTGTAGAAGGCATCAAAGTAACCTTCAAGATTGGCAATGGCAATGAGTACAAGGTTAGTATAGCTTAATGCTAATTGGGTATGATTTTATTTGTTCAAGACCAATTTAGATTCATTTTTTGCTCACACTACTTTTATTTACATTTATGTTTTTCTAATATCCATTTTCCTTTACATTCATATTCTTCTATACATATTGTGTTTACAATAATTTTTTCCTTAATTTAATCTAGGGGAGAGGACCCGATACCTGAGAAACTTTCAATGTCATGTTGTTAGGATTTACTGTGAAGCTAATCCAAAGTTTTTCATTGTTGCTCAAAGCCATATTGCAATGCTTTCTCTATGAAGCCCACATGATGCCCATCAGGTATCTTCTTTTTGTTGTCTCTACATTTCTTAAAATAAATCAACAACCATTTTGTCTAAATGTGGCTCCTTGTTTACACATTAATATCTCTTTTGGTAGCAATGAATCAAATTGGATTCATGGGGTCTTAAAGAGAAGGCTCTCAAACATGGAGATCAAGAGTGGGACCAAGTAAAACCATTCATAATTATGCTCATATTGTTTTATTGACTATCTAAGAGCTAAGTATCCAGGATAACATTCTATATTTTTCTATTGAATTTCCAGAGAGAGAATAATTTTGGGTTTGCAATCCTATTTTTTAATACACTAGCTAAGTATCCAAGATGCACTGCAGGTACTCTTTCTCACCAAATTGCTCATTTTCCACAAATTTAGATTCTAGTGTGTAGTTTAATATTCACTAGTTTGTTTTTTTCTTTTTTAGCAAAATTAGAATCTAGTTCATAGGTTGTGCTTGTTGTCCATGACAGTCCCCTTGATCTCATGACTCATCATAGGTATTATATTTTGCTCCAATTGTTGATCAACATCAAATGTGGCCATCATAACATCTTCCATAGCCTCCATATTCTACAATTATTCATTGCTCATTTCTCATACATAGTAACCAAATAATGCAGGCCTAGAGCTTGGACTGCAGATGTATGCAAAAAATGATAAATCCTTGCCTCTGTAAGCTTAATTAAACACAACAATTAACATGTTTGATATTTTAAACAGTCATATGACTGTCCTTTTTCTACCCTATAAACACTTACTCAATGCATACAATAATTTATTGAAATGTAAAGTTGAATGGCCTCTTAACTCTTGACACTAATGTCAATGCATTTTTCCAAACAGGGTTAATCATATTGTGATCTAAATTTTCATAATCAAGTCTTCCAATATGAGCATTGATGCCATCCATCTTGTCTTTTACTACCCCTTTTAAATGCTCATGGTCTTGGCACATCAACTTTATCTCTTTGATTGACCTGTCCTTATGTCCTATCATTATCCCTATGGATGCACTTTGGAGCCTCTTACTACTTTTATATATCATCCAGAGTCACCTCGATATGCCTACATTTCAACGAATAGTTTTTTTTTTTTTTTAAACTGCATTGTTCCATCGAAATTGCAATGAACCGCAAAAATGCTTAAAGACCTTGTTATGTACCCAACGAACTTTCATCATAATGACTTGCCTATTTTTTCGCAAGTGCAATTAACTTTCATTGTAATGACTTGCCTATTGCATCGCGCATATGACGCTCTTATGTTGCACATGCTCTGGGCACTGTTCGTTGCTAGATCAATGACTATATGTGGCTACTCTGACCCTTCAGCGACGATATGCCATACATGCTTTGGGTACTGTCGTCTCCATCTTGATGAATGTATGTCGATGCTCTAACGCTTTAGCAATGGTATGCCGCACGTGCTTCAAGTACTGTTTGTCACTCGACCGATGACTATATGTCGTTGCTCCGACACTTTAGCGAAGGTATGTCGCTCATGCTCCAGAAATTTTTCATCACTTGACTGACGACATTGTCGTCCTAGTTCTGACGAATGTATGACCCTGTTTCCACGCTTTGATGATGGTATTCCACCCGCGGTCCAGCCACTGCTCGTTGCATGATCGATAGAATGGGCGTCATTGTTCTGTCAAGCTAGCGTTGGGAGGGCGACGTTTTATTGTTTGTCGGGATATAGATGAAAATTGAGCAATGGCACTGATTTGTGCAATTCGTTGGTCAGTCGATAAAAGATCATCAAAATTCTGACGAACAACCGTCGAAAATTGGGGTCAAATCCATTAGTGAAAAAATAAGTCCATTCATGTAGCAATATTATTATATAAAAAGAGATATCTTTCCTCAAAGAAGAACATAAACAATAGAAGGCAACAAATTCGATCAAAGCTACCTCTGATGGTAGAAATCTAGATGTGGTCAGAATTACAAACTTGGTAGTGAAGTATGCTTGGCATCACCTACAAAATATATGAAATAAATAGGGAAGTCTTTGCAAAAGGAACTTCCAATATCTTTAAATCTTACTAGATGGTCATACAAGGAAAGGAGGTTAACTTGTGCAAGATTTTAAGAAATCATTTGATGTAAAATATACAACACACAAAGAGCAACAAAAACTAAATTTTTTGTATGGGTCGTTAATCATACACTTTAATTTTTACTTTATAAATAGACTCCCTAATTTTACATGAAAGATATTGTATAAATCTACACCTATAGTTTCATAAATAAATGATTATGTCAACTATTTCAATAATACTACATTACATAGAAGTATTTTGGGTTTCTTCAAATATTTCCAAACATAAGCATAGAGTAGAAAGAGAATATTTTATGACATAGTAAGAAAAAGTGTGAAAGAAATTACTTTTGTGGTAGACCCCATTGTATATGAGTGTGGAAAATAAGAAGGGTGAATTAGAAAAAATGAAACAAAACTATAAAATAAAATATATCTAAGAATGAGATAGATTCAAAAAAAGAATAAAAAAGATAATAGTGGGAAGGATGATATCCCATTGAAAAATAAATTAAAATTTATAAAAAAATCACCACAAACTATACAAACTAAGGAAGAATAAAAGAGGAGCTTATGAATGCTAGCAAGTTATATGAATGCTAGCAAGTTGTATAGGCCATTATCCATAGGTGAGTGCAAAGAGTAAATATGTGATTGAATATTAAAATATATTTCAAGTACCCTTTGTACTTTGGCAAAGTTCATTAAAGTTTTCTTGGAATAACTGTTAGAAAAAATTAAGCCTAAAAGAGAAGAGGTAGTGAAGATGAAAGAAAATATAATTAATGAGGAACAAGGTACAATTGTATTTAATATTGTAGAAGTTGATAAAACTCAACCTCACAGTCCCCAAGAATCACCTGCAAGCAATCACCTATCACATGCAACAGATATCCAGAACAAACAAGAGGATGTTCTATAAACCCTCAAAGTAAATATGTGTAAGCTAAAACCAGAATATGATTATTGAATGATTTGATAATTACAATGTGATTAATGCTTATGAGGAGATCAAGAAAACCTAAAATTAGGAAACCCTAGTGTGCACACTTAATAATTAATAAATAATTATTAATGTGCCTAAGTTTAGCTTAGCAACCTAAAGGAATAAGTGACTCAATTAATTAAGTGGAATAGCTTATTACTCTAACACCCCCCCTTAATATGAACTTAGGGAGTAGCTAAAACACTAGAAAAAAGATGCATGAAAGCAAAGATGGGTCCCGACAACAAAGGCCTGATCAGGTACCCAAGTACAAATGCAATGCAAACTAAACTAAACTAAATAGGGTAAAGGAGAAAATCCAGTGGGAACAAAAATCCTCCCCAAAATAGAATACAAAGAGAAACTAAGTGATGAAATATGGAGGACTCCATAGGATCCCCCAAGGACACCATCCATCTAAAAATATACATGAAATAACCCCCCTCAGAAGAGAGGAAGAAAGAGACCACAGATCCCCCCTAGAATGAAGTAGCCCCAAAAGAACTGAAGAAACTGCATCTCCTGAAATAAGTGAGAGGGAAGAGGTGAAATGAAAGCAATCTCTGAAGGTGAAGTAGGTGTAGCCCATGATGTCTCCATAGAAGAAGGTGTGACCTCAAAAAATTTAGAAGTCAAATTAGGTGAAGACTAAATAGAAAACCTCCAAAGATGGATACTCAACTAGATCCTGCTGCACTGAAACGGATGAACCCACATTTGGAGTCATAGAAGTATCAAAAAATGCAATAGTAGTTGAAGGAGATGGAATGGATGGCTCAAGATCAGGATCTAAAGTGAGAACTCCAATGTTCAAGTATCCAAATGTCTCCTCTGAATGATGATTCACGCTAGAAGTGTGATGAACAACTGTAGGAACAGAAGCACCATCAGTAGAAAAATATGCAAAGGAATACAACCGAGATGAGTGATCCACCACCCCAGTAGCAATAATCGCTCTACTCTCCAAGTCTCTGATGAATCAGGTGTGAACTCCATAGACCTCTCATTGCCGCCATGTGTGATCTGATATATAAAAAGAAGGTTATTCATCAAATGAGGAACACACAAGATATCTTGAAAAGTGTTGTCCCCAAAACTAATAGACCCCTTCCCTATAACACTCATGTAGGTATTGTTTCCCATCAAAATAGGACACATAGTTTGAGACTCAAAGGAAGTGAACATAGACTATGTAGAAGCCATATGATGAGATGCTCCTGAATCTAGAAGTCATCTCCCTGATCCAAGACTCAAAGAAGCACAAAGAGCATGCCCCTTCATAGCTGATGAAGTACATAAACCAGTTATACCCATGTCATGTTGTACTGAAGAAGAAGAAGGAGGAGGAGGGGAAGGAGATGATACAGACATCCTAGAGGGAAAATCAATCTGATGTTTCTGAAGAATATTCTTCAGCTCATCAATGTCCTTCTTGTAAAAATTATGTTTTACATGTCTTTCTCTCTTGCAATATGCACATGGTCCCTTCTCCTTCCTAAATTATTTCCCCTTAGAAGAGGATGATGAATCTAAGGACTCCTTCTATTGCTCATAAGATTTGGAATCCTTTTGTTTATGTTTCTTTCCTTTTCCTGTAGAATCCTTCTGATCTCTGAGCTCCTGTGATGCAATAAGTGCCTGTGATGAAGAGGGCTTCAACTTTCTCATATTGGCCAACTTGGTCTACTCTCGAGTGAGAGAAGATGAAAAATCATCAAAAGAAGGCATAGTAAATCTAGTACCAAGTGCATCGCTAGTAGCATAAAAGGTAGAAACAAAAACTGAATAATCTGGTCCAAGCTTAAAAAGAATGGACAATATCAACTGAGAGTCTTCCTTCTGAACACCACACTATGACAAATACAATCTAAGAGACTTGATTTTGGTGAAAAACTCTAGGATGCTATCAAAATCCCTAGGATTTAAGCCAATAAGCTCATTCTCTAACTGAAACCCTCTCATAGTATCCTGCTTCCCAAACAAAGACTGTAAAGTAGTCCAAACCTCATGGGGTGTAGTGCAAGACTCAATATGAAAAAGAAGGTCAGAAGAAAGAGAAAAAAATAATGTACCATAAGCTTCATGACATCTATTAAACAATTTTCTCTTTTTAGCAGCACCTGTAGGTTCAATTTTTGTACCCATGGTTACCCTGTACAACCCTTTGTGTTTCAAGTGAATCTCCATTTTTTTTTTCCAACCAAAATAGTTGAATGGAGTAAGAGGTGCAATATTATGTGTATCCATTATATAAAACAGAAATATATACTCTCAAATAAAAAAACAATGCTTGCTAATCTCAAAAAAAATAGCCTGATTGCACGCTTCCTAAGAAAATAAAATAAAAAACTAAAGGCTGAGATCAAACAGTAATATCAGATACCTGGTAAAAAAATATGAGAAAATAGGTCTGAGATCTGTGTAGAGCACTGAACTAGCTTTCCAATGCCTATTTGTTTTCTCAAAACTGAGTCCGTATGCAAAAGATATGCCTCTTGGAGTGAAAACAACTACATCTGGCTTTGACAGGCGAAAAAGGAACCAAAACAGAAAAATCAATAACTATAAACTCCACCACTATGAAGAGTGTCGAATCAGCTTTCCGAAAATATTTCATTTTTCAACTAAAGGACTTTGTATGCCCAAGTTATAGTCAATTTCGTGAAACTGCTCTGATTCACCCAATAAAGCCTTCTGCAGCATTCAAGGGCTAAAAAAAATATGCCCCTGGTCGTATGACGACCAGGGGGCTAGTGGCTGGGGGTTGGAGCCAAAGCTCCTAGTCACCCACATGACCACTTGTAGGGGCTGGGAGTCTGACAGGGCTTGGCGTAGCTCCCAGTCGCCAATGGAATCGACGATAAGCCCTTAGGGGCTGGAGCAAGCTGACTGGCAGCGGGGGAGGAGGTCAGCGACATCGCCTAGATCGTCGCTCCGCCAGCGATGCATGGGTGGCACGGTGATGGTGGGTTGATTTTGAACTGGTGACGCTAAAACCTGCTATTTTTTTTATTTTTTTTTAATTTGTCTCGATTTGCGAGCCTCGAACTGCGTGTTGGGGAGGTCGTACAACCTCTCTGGCAAATTATTTTTGCCTTTTTTTTCAACAGGTTCAAAATTGATGAAACAAAAGGCATTTCTAGGGTTTTTGGGCGTCCTGAATGTGATGGTGTCGTCTGTTTTGCCCAAAAATGCAGAGAAAATATGCCTACCCCCAGATGCACAAAAAATCAGTCTGGCTTGAAACCCTTGCATAGAAAAAAAATGTTGTGAGAGAATATCTTCAAATCATGAATAGGCAACCGTAGGTCTAGAACTCTGATACCATGTAGAAATTGATAAAACTCAACATCACAGTCCCTAATAATCACCTGCAAGCAATCACCTATCACATGCAACAGATATCCAGAACAAACAAGAGGATGTTCTGTAAACCCTCAGAGTAAATATGTGCAAGCTAAAACCAGAATATGATTATTGAATGATCTGATAATTAAAATATGATCAATCCTTATGATGAGATCAAGAAAACCTAAAATTAGGAAACCCTAGTTTGCACACTTAATAATTAATAAATAATTATTAATGTGCCTAAGTTTAGCTTAAGCAACCTAAAGGAATAAGTGTATTAACTAATTAACCAATATGATTAAATTAATTAAGTGGAATAGCTTATTACTCTAACAAATATCTCATAAAAAAGAAGATCCAAGATAAACTAATTGTAGATAATAGAATTCTAAACCAAAAAAGGGTGAACACCCTTCTCTCTCAAATTGTAGAAGAAATGGAGAAGGATAAGAAAGGAGATACAAATGCTATTAAAAAATTCTTTAATATATTGTTGGAAGAGGAGAAAGGAGAAAAAGAAGAAATATCAAAGTATCTGGTCATACAATTAGAATAGGAGGTAATAGAAGCATTAGTGAACGAGACTAGATGGAAGAAATAAAAAGGAAAAAATAGTGCTTACACATCCTAAGAAATATTTCTTTCCACTTTTACATCACCACCATTTGACCCCATGCAAAAAATAAAATACTTAGAATATTAAAAGAAGATACAACCACTAATCTAACCTATGCTACTCCAACTACCAATATCTGGCTTACAAGTAGACTTCTCATAGATTTCCTGAATACATGAGTTTCAATTAGGATATATAATACATAATACTACAAGGGAAAATATTTAAAAATAATATGTGGAGAAAAATGTTACTATGGAGAGCTCAATCCCTACACTACATAACATAATAGAACATCACATCTCCTTAGACACACCTCAAATCTATTTTGGTAACAACCATAAAAAAATATAGATGAGATACTTGTGGAAATGAAAAACTAGTAAAACACAATACGACAATAGGTAATGGTGGAGATTGAGAAGAACATATAAAATATTTGAAGAAATAATAAATTAATGTGCCACCACCACACAAAGTTAGAAGTTGAAGTGTACTAAATAAATAACTATAAACAACACTAATACCTTCTATAAATTCTACTTGGGGTGGCTAAATTTAAAAATGCCTTACAAATTCAAAGGGCCAACGTTGAAAATCAAAATATATAGGCATTGTCCACCTATGATGCAATGAAATTTTTGGATAGGACTACTACAAAAACTCTCCACAATTAGTACTAGAAAATCCATGATCAAAGAGAAGGACTAAGGGAATAGATAAAATAGTTAAAATGGGTGGTGAGCTTGAGATTAGCACATAAAACATGATTACTCATTTAGGACAAGAAAGCGGTGAATTCCATTTAAATACTGGCTAATTCAAGAGAAATAGAGAACACCTTGATACAAATAGATGGTCAAATTCAAAAATTGTAAAAAGAAAAGATACAATGGGATAATAAATTTACCTAGATTAAAGGGATATAAACACATTTTTCCATAAACAAAATAGGTCATATAATTTTAGTAACAAGAACAAAAAAATTGGTAGATTTAGATGTTTTAGTCAAGAAAGAGCTAGTATGTGTAATACCCCTTCGTTTTTCTTCTTGTTCTGATTGTTTTATGCTTTGTTAACTGTAGCTACTTTGATACTAGATACATTTTGTTATGATGTTTTGATCACTACTATTGAGCGACAACTATTATTGTGTGATGTGTTTATCTGATTATTATTTCACATGCTTTAATGGTGTAATGATGTTAGTAGTGTTAGCATGATATTTTATATGATATTATCGAGTATGATTTTAATGTCAGTCTTTGATGAGTGTATTGGTGAAGGCGACAGGTTCACATCACTTGCTTGTGAGTGCCTTGCGAATCCATGATTTCTTCTTCACGGTGTGTATTATATGTTGGATATACTGTATCATGTTGGTTACTTGGTTTCAAGTTGTAGGTACATGACATCGATTCCACCTGGTTTCACAGGTTTGAGCGTGTCGATCCAACAGTTAAGTTGAATGAGAGATAGTAGCTAGGTAATATGTGTCAAGTCTATGCCCTAGCCTTAGTGTGTCGTTAGTCTTGTTTGTTGAGTCACGGTGTACCTTATTTTAATGTTATTTGATTTTGAAAGATACGTATTTATTAAATCGATTTTTAGAATAATTTCATTGGTTAAAAGTGATGATTATTTTATATTAAATTAAAGTTATGCTTATAAATTATATTTAAATTTATTAATAAAATTTAATTAATTAAATTAAATTTAATCTCAAAAGGGTTGAATTTAGTTATTAAATAATTAAAATTAATTAATTAAGTTCAATTTTTGGATTAAATTAAATAAAAGCAAAAATTGAAACATATTTGAAAATTGTATTTTAAAATTGAAAATTATTTGAAATTGCATTTTAAATTCAATGTATGTTTTTGAGAATGGAATTAGATTAATATTGTAATTTTCAATATTGCATACAAAAAATTAGATTTGGTTGTCTAAGATATTTTTGATTGAAGACACAATTGCATGTTTTAATTAAGAAGAGGAGTTTTTTTGAAAATTGGATATTCTGAGAGAAGATTTTGGAAGGAAAAAGCTTCTTCAAGACAGTGAAGAATTTTTGGAAAAAAATTGCACAGTGAAGGGTTTGAAGAAATTTTTGATTGTAGAATTGATTTGAGGAAAGTCTGTTTGCATTTGTTGAAGTTTTTGGATTGAATTGATTTCATGATTGAAGAAAATTCAGGAGATCTTTGGAGGAGGCTTGCATCAGAAGTTCATCTTTTCCTGTAGCTTCGAAATCCAGGTTTTGTTCTGTGTTTTTCTTGTTCTTGTTTGTTTAAAACAAATTTATATTGTTTAAAGAATTTGTTGTTGAATTCATTGGGAATTAGGATTTGTTAATAGAAACTATATTTAAATTAATCTAAAATTTGGGGAAGATTGTGTAAATTTATTGTAGGATTTAATTCAGTAAATGGGGAAATTGTAGAATCATTGTTTAATTTAAACCTTAGATTGTGCTTCAAACATTTAGATTGTTGAAGAAATTATAATTCCTTTAGAAAACTATTAGATCTGGTTTTCAAAACAAACCCTCTTTGAAAACTTTCAATGGAAAAAATCAAGATCCATTTTAATTTTCCTATTTTTATTTATTTATTGAAAATTTGAAGAAATGGTTTAAAAGAAATTAATTTTAGGAATGATTTTAATAAAAAAAATCAATTTTTAAACATATGTGAAATTTAGAAAATCATTCTAGAAAATTTTATTAACTTTCCTGTACCTAGTTATTTTTAATTATTTTCTCATTTTTACCAGAAATGCTATTATATATATATATTTATTTATACATTATATGTAATATACTTAAATATATTTACATATAATATATAAATATATATCTGTTATGTTATTTATTTATTTTTGTTAAAAATTGTCGTCGACAAATTTTATTCTGGGTCATTCCATGCAAAATTTATTTCCCACTGGCCATCAATGGCAAAAAATCATTGTTACTGTGTTTTTTTTTTTTAAATATATATTGGAAGTTATTTATTTTGGGACCGAGGGCATGACCCCACCGCCTGCTTCCCTATTGGGAAGGACGCGCTACCCATGGGGCAATGTGCCCACCACATGGGGGGATGCACTGTCCCATGGGGAGTGCAGCCTGCCCAATGTCCACAGCCGTTGTACTATGTACAGTCGGCAGATGGTGGCAATGGGCACCAATGGTACACCATCCGCCCACTGTCGAATGTTTATCTTCTTTTTTATTTTATTTTATTTTTATTTTATTTTATATAAAAACTTTGCATTGTTCTATGACCTTTCCTGCGCGCGGAAATCGATGAGTTTTAGGAATTGCTTTCTTCAATGTTTATATATATATATATTTAAATTATTTAAGGGTTTCATGATTTGGTGATAATATAAATATATGTATATATATATATAAAGGTATATTCCTTTATATATATATATAAATATATATATATATATATATATATATATATATTTTTTTTATTTGTAGTTATCAGGTTTATATGTAATTATTATATATTTATTTATGAATATATATATTAATATATTAAATACTGTTGTAGAAGATTTAAACAATAGTATTTTTATTTAAATTGTAGCATGATATGTTGATTGAGGAATAATAAGAAATTAAATAAAATAGAGAAATTTAAATAAATTGTAGAAATTTGATGTGATAGTTGTGTAATTGAAAGAAATATTTTCTAGCATAAGTGTATTATGATTTAAATGAAAGTTGAATATATTGTTTTGTTAAATTTGAATTTATCCTTTCCTTGTAAAATTAAAGGTAATTATTTTAGTTTATTATTTATCTGATTGAAGTAATTGACTATTTACTGAAAGGTATTAGTTAGGAAATGGATTTAATATATCCAAATATAGCATATTTCCTTGCCCTTGCTTATTGATAATATTTTTCCTTATGTTGATTACATTGGGAAAGAGTGATTTGTGTTATAAATTGTAAATTCTTCTAGAGGTTATGGGTTTATTCTTTGTTAAGTCAATCATTCATTTTCCCTTGGGTAGTGCTTTAAGTGTTCTGTTTCCTCCAAGTGTTGGAGTGAGCTACCTAAATTGTTGTCTCCTAGAATAGGAGAGATTGCGTTGGTCTGTTCAGTAGCACTTGAGTTACCCTTGGAGTCTAGTTTTGTGTAGCATGTTATCCATTAGAAGAGTGGCTTTTGTTAGGGGCCGGAGCCCAAAGAGGTAAACCAGGTAACCTTCAGAAGTGATTTAAACAAGTGAAAATTAAAGTAATGTACTTAGATGATTAGGATGCATTTCACATTCATAAAGATAATTGAACCTCACTCATAGACACAAGGGCTTGTTTAGACTTGGGGTGAGTGAGAAGGCTTAGAATGGGAAGGTCAAATATCTTGTCCTTACAAGAGGTAGTTGATTTCGCATGAGTGAGTATGAGGGTCGGGATTTAGTTGAGGTCACCAGGATTACCAGAGCCTATGAAGAATTCCCATAGGAGATCTCATGACAAACCATGCGATGACACTCTGTCTAGGATAAAATTGGGTTTTGTGTGTTGTGTGTATGGATTCTTTATCATACTTGATTAATATTATATCTGGAAGCAATGTGACCATGTTAGTGTTAGACTTATATTGTGCATGTATTTGGTTGAGTCAGTATGTGTCAGTATGAGTCTGCCTTTGGTTAGAGGTAGTAGATTCTTTGTCCATGTTGGGTTGTTACTATCTCCTATCATGGGGGGTGGGCCTTTGGGTACCACTTGGTTGGTTGGAGCATGCACCATAAACCGTTGGGTCCCCCGTGATCTTTAGTACATGGAGGCGAGACATCTAGTTGGACAACTCACGGTTCTTGTATCTATATCTTGCATTGTTGTATTTTCAATATGTAATAAGTTGGTTTTACCCCTCTTGTATTTATGAGGTGGATTTATGTAATTGTAACACTTTTGTATTTATGACTCATTTTGGAAATGAGTGTTGTAATTAGTTGTTCATGTAATGGTTATATGTTATGGATGTTATCTTCTTATCTTATGTTATTTATGTATGTGGAATTAATGTTTATTACATGAGTAATTAATTGCAATGAATTATAAATGATATATGTTAATTGGGTTTAAGTAATCTCGGTTATGTAGCCTCAGGGGATGTTATCAATTGTAGATGAATATGTATGGTTAATTCACTTTAAATAAATAAAAATTAGTATGCTTTTATTGTGAATTGAAACTTCCTCTAGGGTTGTGTGGCGGGGCATTATAGTATGCCTTCAAGACAAGACATCATTTCAAATGGGGTTTGATGTTTTTACTACAATGCTAACTCTATAGCAAGAAAAATCCTTAGTAAAGGGAATGTGACATAGTCAACCAACTATAGGTCCACCCAAAGGACATTCGAAAAAAAGAGACAACACTTTCTACAATTATACATAGATATAAGTAAGATTAGAAGATAAAAGATGTAAGAGAGATAAGAGAGTAAGAAAGTATGGAGATAGTAGAGAAAATAATATTATATACGAGGAATATAAATATTTAATAGTTTAAAAGGATTAAGAGGAGAATTGATATATAAGTGAATATCATAAAAGAGATGTGAGAATATAATATAGTGTATGTTCATCTAATGAATGTTTGATGTGCTATTGTATACATGTGTATGTATAGAGATATTAGATTATTTTAGTTATTATATATTGTCACAACCATATGTAACTTACCATATAAAATCTTGAAATTCCTCTTACAAGTATGAGGGTAAAAATTAAACTATTAAGAAACTTTAGATTGGATCATTGATCCATGCCATATTATTGCTAAAATATATATATATAGACTTGCATAGTTGAAAGTAGAATAGTTGGAGTGATGATTCAAATTCAACTTGTGAAATTAATATAAACTCAAGAATGTGTGATTAGTAATATGTCCCTTTATTCTATATGTTCCATAAAGGAGTGACCACAAACCAATGAGATAAATGTTGGATTCAAAATAAGAATAAGAGTACCATAATATTTGTATAGAAAGTGAGAATTAGCATGATAAATTGAACAAGAAGATTAAGAATTAAAATTATGAGATAAAATTAGAGAAAGATCATCAATGTATAGTTAAGATATTTACTTGTGCATGTATGTGGTGTGAAATATACCTCCATTTTTTTCCTCCAAGTGGATTGTGTGAGTGCATGCAACTTGTAGTGGGTAAAAGAATAAATTTTATCCAAGTGACAATACCAAGTGAAAAATATAGAAATGAAAATAGAACAAGAAAAATAATATATAATGTGTAAGAAAAAATCCAATTAAATAGATTCAACCAATGAATTTATAGTGATTGGGTATGTCTATCTCAGTTTTATCAAGAAATATATCATGAAAATTTATGTCCTCCATAAGAATATTGACACCATGTTACATAGAGGATGAAGTATGATCATCAAATGCTTATCTATGATACAAAATGTGATGTAAAAAGATACCACTTTTATGTATGATTTGAAAAAACTACCTTAGATGTACCATAAAAAAATTATTATCCTTTATGTTCATGTTGTTTGATATCCTCATCTATAATTTCAACATATGGCAATAATCAAAACTCATATACTCATCATCACTAAAAATTGAATAATCCAATGAGGATGAGGATGCTTCAAAGTTTGATGATATTGAGGACATCGACCATGAAGCGAAAGAAGACAATAATCAACAAGATGAGGAGAAATTTGTTGATGAAGGGATAAACCTTGGTAAAGCATAGGAGAAAGAAACTATAAATGGTAGTCTGATTGATTTGGAAGTCATTGAAATCACTACAACACCCCTCTTAACTTTAAGAGTTCAAAGGAGAAAGAGATTGAAAGAGAAAAGAAAAAAAATGATATGCTCACAAAGAGGGTGGAGAAAATTGAAATAATGATGGAGAAATATGACAACTCTAACAGGTTCCATACAATTGAGGAGGCCATCAAGAACATGTGCAAAGTTATGGATGAAGTTATGTAAAGAGTTGTAATGGGCACCATATCGAGACAAGGAAAGATTAAAAAGAAACAAAGGAAAAAAGGAAGAAGGGATGAAGCTAATCGGTCCGAGATGATGGAGCTAAAGGATGATTTGGAAGAAATAGTGGAAGATCTTGAAAAGACCTGGAGTCTCATAGAGGACTCCTAATTTTTTGTCTTTTGTTTGGTCCTAGTTTCTATTTTAGGATGTATGTTTGGTCGAATGGTATTTTTGGTTTCCTTAATGTTTCCTTTAAGGTTGATATTGGATTTTTAGGCTTGAACTTTTACTATATACTGTTAATCTCTGATATTATGGTTATGTGCTATCTAGGAACTTAACAAAAATAATACTATCTTTTGATAGTCTATTAGTTAACGATATTATGGTTTGGTTAATATTATACTGGTACTTGGATAAGGTTATTTGTAATGAACCCATGATGCTTGGTTGATATTTTTTATTTTTTGCTTGCGGTGAGGAGACATAGTGTTGTTTCCTTTTGTTGTCTCCTCTATTTTGTTGTTCTTGTCTGGTTGTTGTTTTCTCTGGATAGTTTTGTTATTTTTTTGTTTAGGATTTGGGCCCTAACCCTACTTATTTAATAAAAAATAATGGAATAATCCTCATCATTTGATTCCATATGCTTAGCCCCATTATGTGGAGTATGTGCATGATCTTCAACTTGTATCATCCATTTGTGTATAATATATCAAATTGTATAGTGTGATGCATATATCTATATAATTCACATGTATGTAATGGTAAGCACAAAAATATTTATCCTTGTAATATAATACAATAATAAATGTATTGTTTATCTTAACATAAGGTAAAACTATAAGTGTGTTTTAAAATATGTTTTAATATAATATGTGAAGGATTCTCCAATCTAGTGAACTCTCTAAATATTTTTGGTTTTTCATTTGCAAGACAAACATTACTATGATTTAATTCATCCTAATTGACCCTAAATGTAATATTAATGATAATATTGAAGTACATGGTAAATGAAATAATAGAAATAATGAATAATATAGAGTTAAATTTGATTATAATGTGACTAAGCCAATAAACTTATATCAATGAAATAATGGAGAAGCAATATAAAAAAAATAAAAAAATCATAAAATATAAACTATTACCCTAAATATACATGGAGAAATTCCTCTAGGAAAAACTCCATCCTAAAGATACCCAAGCTTTTATTATTCTCAAAAAATGAAGTACAAAAATACAATCCATTTGTCTTCCTAATAGAAGATCGACTACATAATAGTACCTGCAAAAAATATACAATCCACTATCTCATGCCTCCAATATATAGAAAAATTAAAAATAAGAAACCATCAAGAAGCATCCAAAACATGAGCTATAACAAAAAAATATATTTCCCCCATAATATGTCCAAGCATATTGAAAATGCATGTAATTCTTCTTGTACCTCTTACACACTCCCTATGCATCATAGATGTTATAGATTTGGTTATAACATTCAAAATGATCAAGACCACAACATTAGGCACTCCTTGAGACAATTGATTGACTTGACATAACATCAATTATGAAATATCTTCTTACTAACTTACAATATTGATCAATCTTTTGTAACCTTCCTATTAAATGTCTTTTCATACAATATTCTAAATATCCAAGAGAATAAATAAATCCCCTCCTTCACATGAATCTCAAACTTGACCCCATTCCATGATGTTAAATACTATAAAAAATAGATTCTATTTATCAATATTCAATTAAATTTAAGATGAATCAAAAAATAAAATCAATCAAAATATACACTAAAACAATATAATTAAAACACCCACACAAAATATTAAAAAATAAAAAGACATATTTATTACCTATATACTATTAATACATTAATTAACATCCAACTATTTTAATTTAAAACAAACAATTAGAAACTAAAAGTCCAACCCACTTAGCTACAATGTTCAATTTTAGCCACATATAAGTAAGAATTTTTAAGTCAAGTTTGGCTAGAAATAATTATGATTCTTACCAAACAATGTTAGGAGCTCTTATAGCTAATCCCATTTAATATATTATAGCTTAAGTTATTACAAAGTTATATCATCATAGTTATTATTTATATATATTAATACATAAATTAACATCCAACTATTTTAATTTAAAACAAATAATTAAAAAGTGAAAGTCCAACCCGCTTCAATTTTAGCCACATATAAGTAGGAAATTCAAAGTCAAGTTTGGATAGAAATATTTAAGACCTTTACCAAACAATATTAGGAGCTCTTATGACTGATACATTTAATATATTATATCTTTTTATTACGAAGTTATATCATCATAGTTTAATTAGTATGATGCCTCATGTGAATATGAGGTCCTAGAATGAGTTTGATTAGTTTCTACCTATTCTTCATTATGTGTTTACAATTATTTGAGTCAATTTTTTATAAAATAAATTTATATTAGGAAAGAAAATAAAATATTTAAATTATTTAATTAGATATAATTAAATAGTTTAGAATTATGAGATGAGATATCAAGTTGAGAATAGATAAAAATATATTTTTGAAATAATAAAAGATGGATTGAAGTTATTTGATTTTAAGTGTGGTTTGATAACTTAAGATTGTAAATTGTTGTTTAAATTAAAAAAAAATTAACATCATATTTAATTAGGTCATAATTTTTTAAATAAAAGATAATAGACATATATGATTTTATTAGTATAACAAAAAATTAGTAAATGAGTATAGAAAATTATATAAAAAACAATAGACTATTGAGCCAGTTAAACTTTTCAACCAACATAAAAGGTAATAGAGACGAAAAAAAGAAAAAAAAAAATCACTAGAAAGACTCCAATAGTTAGGTATTACTAGAAGAGATTGCAATACCATCAACTAATGGTGGAAGAGGAGTAGTTGGAGTAGAAGCCAAGAGTAGAGAGGAGCATGGAGGAAAATTTGATGCATGCCATCGTAGGAATCTCAAAGCATCAAATATATCATTCACTTTGGAGACCATTTCATCATATAACTTTGTATGGTGTGAAATAAGTGTACTCTTTAAAGGTAAGCTACAATCACTAAAGACCCCATTCTACATGTAATGCCTGCCATGCAAACCTAGAGGAAGTTTCAATTCACAATAAAAGCGTACTAATTTTATTTTTTTAAAAGTGAATTAAACATACATATTCATCTATAAAAGACAACATCCCCTAAGGCTACGTAACCGAGATTACTTAATTCCCCTAAACATACATCATTTAAAATTCATAACATGAAATAACTCAAGTAGTAAGCATACATTCAACATAATTAAATAACAAGATAAGAAGATATCATCCATAACCTATAACCATTACATGAATAACTGATTACAACACCCATTCCCAGAATGATTCATAAATACATAAGTGTTACAATTACATACATCCACCTCATAAATACAAGAGGGGTAAAACCATCTTATTACATTATGAAATACAATAGTGCAAGAAATGAAAACAAGATCCGCGAGCTATCCAACTAGATGTCTCACCACCACGTGCTAAAGATCAAGGGGGACCCAACGGTTTATGGTGCATGTTCCACCCAACCTAGTGGTACCCGAAGGCCCACCCCCCATGTTAGGAGATAGTAACAAAGTAACATGGACAAAGATCTACTACCTCTAACCAAAGGAAGAATCATACTGACATAACCAAAAAAATGCACTAAACAAGTACAATTCAAGTACCACATTCACATCACTGACATAAGTCACATTGCTTCTAGACATATAATAGATCAAGTATGATAAAAAATCCATTCGCACAACACAAACCCCAATGTTATCCTAGACAGAGTGTCATCGCAAGGTTTGTCATGAGATCTCATTTGGGCATTCTTCATAGGCTCTGGTAATCTTGGTGACCTCAACCGAATCTCGGCCCTCATACTCACACATGCGGAATCAACTACCTCTTGTAAGGACAAGATAGTTGACCTTGCCATTCCAGGCCTTCTCACTCACCCCAAGTCTAAACAAGCCCTTGTGTCTATGAGTGAGATTAAATTATCTTGATTAATGTGAAATATATCCTAATCATCTAAGTACATTACTTTAATTATCATTTGTTAAAATCACTTCTGAAGGTTATCCGGTTTACCTCCTTGGGCTCCAGACCCTAACAAAATTCACTCTTCTAATGGATAACACGCTACACAAAACAATCACCAAGGGAAAACCCAAGTGCATACAAACTGAATTAAACAACCACTCCAACACTAGGAGGACAAAACATCCTCGTTCGTGGAAACTGGGTAAATTACTGAAAACACAACATGCACTACCCAAGGGAAAAATAGTTGAATGACATAAAGAAATGACAACCCTCACTCTCGAGATCTTCTGGAAGACTTACCAATATGGACTAACACAAAACCCCATATCCCAAAATGCAATTTGACTACATAGTTACAAAAGCATTCAAGTCAAAGTTCACATCTAATATTTGGATTTCCTAAATCCATACTCATTCAATAGGAACAATGACAAAGTCAAAGCACGATAATAGGGTTAACTCAAATTACCATATACCCCTTTTCCCATTTTCATAAAAGGCAATCTTAAACAATTTAATTCACATCCCTATGTGAAATACACATAAATAAAACATCTAAGGCAACCATGAAGAATATTACTATTTTCGGATATTCTAAGTCCATAACTCTTTCATATTCCAATTACAACAATTAAATTGCTCTAATGGAAATAAACAAAATAAAATAAATATTTTCGTTTTTCAATATAATTATTTCATAAATTTACTTTTAATACTACATAAAACTATTGCAAATAATCTTTTCAATTTTCTATCCAAAATCTATGTCTCTTCCAGTTTTCTATATAAAACATGTAATATTTTCAAAATAAAATATCTCTTTTTTCATATCTATTTGATCATGCATTCAAATCTTATCTTTTAAAAACTCCATGCATTTAAATCATTTCTTCAGTTTAAAACTAACACGTCTAATTTCCACCATTCCTCAATTACAATAGACACAACCACTTGTAGATAAACAAATTTAAATATATATATATATATATATATATATATATGTTTATTTAAATGTTTAGAAATAAACTTATCACAACAATTAAATAAAAGTAACTAATTGCCTCACTAAAATCCAAAGAAGGAAAAACACCAATTTATTCAGAAGTGGAACCTCTCATTCCTTTTAAAACAAACGTAAATCTATTGTAAGTTTTTTTTCAATTTTCATCTAATTCAAGTAATTACTTCAATTCAATAAAATATCTTTCTCTAAGCATCTACCCATGCATGCAAATAATTTCTTTTAAATCACTAATAATACTTAATTACATGTATTAAATTACAAAAATATACAATATTATATATAAGCCAAAAATATATATATATAAAAACTTCATATTATATATACATTAAATATACAATAATATATTCAACTATATATAAACATTATATATATTCATTAAATATATTTTCTCTCATTCTACAAAATACCACATTATTTTATTCAGAATAAAAATAAATCTTTATTAGAAATTTACAAAATAGATTTACACAATTATATATTTATACATATATAAGCATGCACCTCTCATATATCTACAAATTAAATTTAAAACCATACTAAAATTTAACCCCAACTTATATATATATACATACGACATAAACATATTACTTATACATATGTATACCTATAGAAACTTTCCAACGAATTCCTAAAAATGTTAATCACAAATCAAATAAACGGAATAAAGTAAATTCCGCCCAAATGCTGAGAGATGAGGGGGGGAACAAACTCAGGGTTCACTGTTGTTTGCATGATCGTAGGAGAGAGAACAAACCCTAACGCATTTTTATTGGAAAAAGGGTGGACGAATTTTATATCCTCGATTTTTGGAGTTCAAAGAAGCTCGCGTACGAAGGAAACCCCAATGTATTTGGGGAAGGGTGGCAGAATAAACCCAGCCGACCCTCTCCCCAAATGCAGAGGGCGTCAGCGTCAACCATGGAGGGCTGTGGAGGGGGTCTCCCTCCACACAACCGCTCCCATATGGGGCGGCGGTCGGGAGGAATCTCCTACCCCATCTCCATTAATTAATACACAACCCTTGTCCAAGAAAATATAGCGAACAATTCGCTTGAAAGAAAATACGAAAAATATTTTCAATGCTTAGAATTTCGCCTATCGTACGGACGGCGAAATTGATATTTAACTCAGTATTATATAACATAAACAAAAATTTATATATATATATATATATATATGTATATAATATATGTATATATATTTTCAAAAATATAATACATATAATGTATAAATATATATATATTTACACAGAATTTCTATAGGTAAAATTAGGCAGAATAAATAAAAATAATCAGTTATAGGAAAATAAGTAAAAATTTTCAAATTTCTTTTTTTAAATTCATAGAGATTTAGAATTAATTTCTTTTAATCATTCTTTCAATTTTCAAATAATACAAAAGTAGGAAAATTAAAACGGATCTTGATTTTTGTATTTTTTTTTCAATAAAAATTTTCTAAGAAGGTTTGTTTTGAAAACCAGATTTGATAGTTTTCTAAGGGGTAAAAACTCTTACACAATCTACATGTTTGAAGCACAATCTAAAGTTTAAATTAAACAATGATTTTTTAATTTCCCCATTTACTGAATTAAATCCTATAGTAAATTTATACAATCTTCTCCAAATTTTAGATTAATTTAAATCTAGATTCAATTGACAAATCCTAATTCACAATTAATTCAACAATAGATTCTTAAACAATTTATGTTGTATTAAACAAAACAAGAACCGAAAAACTCAGAATAAAACCTGGAATTCGAAGCTAGAAGAAGATGAATTTCTGAAGCAAGCCTCCTCCAAAGATTTCATGAATTATCCTCGATCGTGCAACAAATCCAATCTAAAACTCCAACAATTGCAAACAAACTTTCTTGCAAATAGTTCTATAATAAAAAATTGCTTCAAACCCTTCTCTTGCAAATTTTCAAAAAATCCTTCACTGTCGTGAATCAATTCTCCACCAAAAAACTTCTCCAAAACAAAAACATGCAATTCTCATAAATCCAAAATATCTTATACAACCCTAAATCTCAATGCATGAAAAATTGAAAATTAGATATTAATTTTATTTTCCATTTTTGAAAACCCACTTTGAATTTAAAATGAAATTTCAATTTCTTTCAATTTATTTTTATTTAATTTAATTTAATCCAATAAACTTAATTAATTAATTTTAATTATTTAATAACTAAATTCAACCCTTTTGAGATTAAATTTAATTAATCAAATAAATTTAAATTTAACTAATTTAAATTTTATTATCAACTTTGAATATAACATCAAAGCATAATTTTAATTTTAATATAAAATAATCACCACATTTAACCAATGTAATAATTCCAAAAATTGATTTAATAATTACACATCATACAGAATCAAATAACATTAAATGCGGTAAAACATGACTCAACAAACAAAACTGACGACACACTAAGGCTAGGGCGTAGACTTGACACATGTTACCTAGCTACTATCTCCCGTTCAACTTAACCGTTGGATCGACATGCTCAAACCTGTGAAACCAGGTGGAGTCGATGTCATGTACCTACAACCTGAAAACCAAATAAACAACATCATACAGTATATCTAGCATATAATACACATCGTGAAGAAGAAATCACGGATTCGTAGGGTGCTTGCAAGCGAGTGATGCAAACCCGTCCTCTTCACCAATACACTCATCAAAACTGACACTTCCATCATAATCCAATAATCTCATATTAAAATCACATGTTATAACTACTAACATAATTACACCATTAAACCATGTAAAACAGTCATCAGATAAATCAAATCACATCAAATAGTCTATCGCTCAATAATTGGCGATCAAATACAAACACAAGATATAGTATCTGAATATCCAGTAACATAAACCAAAACAAAACAAGAACGCACTACCTAGTCCAGAAAACAAAATGGAGGGGTGTTACACTACAAGGCTCTATAAACACAATAGATGGCCATGTTATCTTGTAGGTGAATATTAAAGAAGAGACTACAAATTGAGGTAGAAACCACAAACCAATTGTATCCCTCAAAAGCTAGGAAAATATTGACCTTAAGGAGTTACTCTTGAGCATAACCTCGACCAAGCACTTCCACAAATTCTATATTTTGAGCCACATCCATAACATTAGAGAGAAAAACAAAGACAATTTTTGAAATCAACTTTCTTGAAGAGTCCTTGAGAAATTATGTCACAATGTTATGAAAGATAATGAATTGAATTATATTTTGATATGGGTCAAATCATAACAAAAAATTGATTTGGTTTAATTTTGAGATACAAAATATTTTTTTATACATAAAATTATCAATTTATTTTTAGTGAAAATGATTTGACAACTATTAGGAATAGGGTGTTGTACACCTTGCAGAAGAAAGAGCTATTTTAATTATATAAAATAAATATTTATTTGTGGTGCATCTTAGGAGATGTGTTTAGCCACATTAAATACTTATTTGGATCCACTTGTAAAGTTGTATGTAACATTGGTTAAATATTTTATGTGTGGGTTGCACATAGGAAAAATATTTAATATTGGAAAACTTAATACCAAAAAGTAAATGTTGGGGTCAAGAGTTTTGTGTACTTATGATTTTGAGGCACATAGTTTTACCTTACCACTTAGTTATTATTTGTGAGATTGATTATATAAAACCAAACACGTGTCTAGTGGTTGAGGTCAATTGGTTAGTTGGTTAGTAGTTTGACTTAGTTGCCATTGTATTGAGCTCTGTTCTAAAGAGTGCATATGTGAAGCATGTCATGACCTGTGTGGATACATGCTTGGACGCATGAAGGATGCATTAGAGGAACTTGATGTTTCAGAAGTATTCTTGGAGACTCTCTAAATATATTATACCATTTTTATTGATAAATAATACATTGAATGTGGATGCATTTAGAGGTTGGGTTTTTCCCAGGCTATATCATGTGTAATCTTGCACGGTATTTCTTTGATCTTTGCATATGGTTATTCTATAAGCTTGTATGCATGTTTTTCTCTAATGGGGTTATGTAGGAAATGGTTTGATTGAAATGTAATATTTTTCTAACAACTCTTGTGGTTTAGAAATAGGTTTGTGTTGCATTCAAGTATCTATAATTACAATAATGAATTGGTAGTAAATACCTTTGGGGAGCCTATTGAGTAATGGTCTAGTTCTCCTCAATCAAATCCTTAAACAAATCGATTTGACAATTTGTGAACAAACATTAAAGACATGTCAAATAATGATGCAATATGCTTAGTCCTACGATACTAGAGATACTAATGTAATTTTCTCTAGATGTTAAATTTCGTGATTCAATTCTAGATTTTTGTTTTACCAAATATGTTAAAATAGCTTAAAATTTGTACTTTTATATCACCCTACAACACAATCTGAAATATTTTAATCTTAAATCAATAAACAATTATTAATAGAAATAATATATAATAAACCAGATCCAAAAAGAAATATCAAAAAGGCAAAAAGTAAATTTAGAATTGCCAAATTCAAACAGATTCAATTTTACATCAAGATTTTAAATTGAGATGTAGAGTGAGTGATTAAAAAAATCTTGCAATGACAGAAGTTAGCATTACTCAAAGCTCATATAATTTATCTCATATACGAAACCTAACTAGAGTTAAGAAGTTTTAGAACGAGAAACCAGCCGTCAATTTTATTTGGCGAAGAAATCTGAAGTTGGGTTGTACAAAACGCGTGGTTGTGAAGAGTGAAATTACTTCGGTGTCAATTAAATGAAATAGGTGTCTCATAATACAATCACATATTTTCAACCTAAAAATAGTAGTCATTAGTTTGTTAAATAGTTGCTCACCACCCCATGGAATGGGAAATTTTATATATATATGGAAGCCATTTATGGGGCTACACCAACCATTAAGGCCAAACTTGTAACTACCAATTGTCCCTACATTATAGGTGTAAGTAATTTTGAAAATTTAAAGTAATATAAATATTTTATTTAATGTTTGAATGTGATTGCATATTATTAATATTATGATCTTGTAGATTGATTTGAAGGATTAATGAAAGTTGATGTAACGCACTATGTGTCTAATATCAATTTATTCTTATTTTTAGACTTCGGTCTCATATTGACAACTTACCAAATTTCTTTGAATAAATTTTTGGGTTCATTAATATTTAGATATTAAATATTTGTGATTTTTAAAGGCTTAGCTATAGAGGAAAGGGGGATAAAAGGTACATTAATTAATATATGATTGAATTTATTTAACTAATCATGGGAAATAATTTTGGAAGGTAAACTATATAATTAGTTTTATTTAATTGATTTAAAAGGGGATAAAATTGGATATGGTTAGAATGTTGACAATTGTAGATATCTAAAAAATATTCTCTTAATTTTATCATGCAATAGCACAAGCTCTCTTCTTGATACCTCTTCCTCTCTTTGAAAGGGTCCACTAATTATATTTGTTTGAGAAACTTCTTTCTTTAGATAGCATGGGATGACTCTTGGTTTGGGGAGTTCACCTCTTCATAAGACCTTTTCATTTTATTAGATGTAGCTTTTAGAAACATAAATTTCACGGTTGAATCCTGATAGGAATATCATAGAGTTATAACAATTTTCTTCAAATGATTCAATTGTCTTGATTACAAGTTCCATGTCATTGAACACTTTATTTATATCTTTTCTTTATTCAATTTTCTTTCTTAAAATTCTAGTGTTTTCAACATTGTCCTTTTTTGCAAACAAAAATTTCTAATCACCATATCATCTAAATACTCTACACTAATATTAGAGGTTTTAATTTCAAATCTATGTTAAAATAACCCCTAAATTTTTTCATTAATGGTGACTTTAATATTTGACAAATTTGGAGTAGAAGTTGGTTCATGAGTTAGGAAATTGATTGGCCAAGTAGCCTTGCTTCTAGGTCCTAGTTGAGAATTGGTTCTTCTAATCCATCCCCTATCCAACTCAATTGATTCTTCATGCTCCTTTAATTATTCTACCATTTGTGTTAGATCTTTTATTTTTCTTTTGTGATTATGGTTATTGGTTAATATGTTTTGTCAATATTAGTGTCATCTTGTCTATTGACCCCTATGATTGTAGGCTCTCCAAACATTTAAAAATATCTATCCTAGCACACTCTAATGAGGCTTCCCTAGCCTTATCAATCTTTTTATGATATGTATCCTCTCTTTCTTAAAATTTTCAACCTCCTTTCATCATCAATGCTCAATTTAAATTGTATCTCAATCTCCACAATAATTTGTCTCAGTTTCTTTCTATCTCCTTTGGCAATGGGTATTATTTATGATAATCATTTCATTTATCCTCAATTTCTAAAACTAGACCTTCCTGAATGGTCACATATTTTTAGGATCCCTTTCTTCCATTTTTCACCTCTAGGTTCCTAACCCCTTCAACACTTCATTTCAAATTCCATCTCAATCTCATGAACAATCTCTCTTAATTTATTGCTATCTCCTTTGTACATGAGTGTTTTTATTTAGTTTCACACTAATACTTTTATTCATCCTCAATGTTTCAGACTAGACCTTCATCAATAATCACATCTTTTTGGGATCCCCCATTTCATTTGTCACTCCTAAGGGCTGGGAATATAGTGGACGCTACTACACAACATCAAAATTACTTCCTTTTTATTTGTAATTGCTTATCTTTAAAAATATTCTCACTACAAGACTCTCTTAGTTTGTCCTCTCCTTGCCACCAACTACTAGGGTCTTGATAATAAAATTGAATGTTGACAATAAATCACAAACCCTCCAGGTTATTTATATGTCAATGTCATGTTTTACACTAGTGTAATGAATAATGAAGAGATGATAACATATGTATAAGATTTTAAAATAATACAAATTAAAATAAATATATACTTATGCCCCATTCTTTTATATATGTTCTCACTATATCTTCTTTATTTATCTATTACTCATATGCATATTCTCTTTTCAATGTCATATATATTCTTCAAATATATTCCTCTTACTCATCCCTCTCCTTGTGTTATTATCTCTCTTTTTCCCCTTATATAGCCTCTTAATGTATTTTCATGGTGTATTCTCCTTATATAATTTCATAAACCTTATTAATTATCCTCTTTCCAAGATTTTGACTTTTTCTTTATAATATTTATCCTTATTATAGTTCATTTAGGTATGTTAAGGAGTGTTTATAGCTATTTAATGGCTATATAACCCATATATGGGTCTAGAAATGACACAAATGACATATGTGGAGGTTGTGTAGTACCACACAACCTCCTAGATATTTCTACTCAATATCTAATACTCCTAAGTAATACCACAAGGTCTTCATTGTAGTGTGTGGTATCACACAACATTCTTATGTATCTTTATATGATGTGGAATTATTCTTATAAGAAACTAAAAACCCTTCACAATATAAGATAATTTGATATGAGATAGTATGGAACTATTTATAGTATCACCAGTATTTGCTATAAATGCATATTTTTTCCAAAGGTTTATGGATTGAAATTTATCAAGTTTCAATGATGACACTAAAATGAGTTGTACTAAATGTACAAATCCATCATATCAACCTCAAACTTTATGAGAACTTGAAGATAATTGGTAACTAACTTTGAACTTTCTTTTAGATCAATATTGATCTAACTGTGGTGATGTTCAACATGTAGGAAAGTAAATAAACCAATAAATGAACCTAACCATATTTAATAAAGGTAAAACACATCAATAATAACATTAATTTTTTAATTAATAAACATGAAATCATTTGAAAATACATATTTGGATGTCACAAGTCTCCATAAAATATGTCTTGACCAATGAATGGTCACCACATAGGTATATTGCATACCCATTTATTAAAATACTTAAGTATAAACCATAACATCACAATTTTTTAACCTATATGCATATAAAGGTTGACAACAAATAATAATCATGCTTATAATTTTGAATTTATTTATATCTAAGAAAAAAGGAATAACTTAAATGATTTGGCTACTATCAATAGAAAGTCAATATTACAAAATTACATAGCTCTACTCTGCAAGGTTCCCACTTTGGCTATTTTTTAAAAATTTTTGGACCTTGTTGTGATTTGATTGTTTCAATGGGATGGTCGAGAGGGGGGGCCAAGAAGGCTCCCCACTCCAAAAATGTTGTCCTCTTGACTGGAGTTGTGCCTGCTGTGGTAGCGACCAGCTTTGATGTTCCCCATATGATGTCCCCTCCTCGTACTTTTGTCCTTTCCCTTGGGGAAAAGACTGGAGGCATTTCTAGAAAGTCACCCATATCCCCTTCTTTCGGGCTTGACTCTTTCTTCTCTGTGGAAGAACCAATTTCCTACATGGACAAATTGGTGGGTTCTAACTCACCAGCCTCGAGTAAAAGATCATTGGTGTAGTGCCCCTCTGCTCTGCTCTTTGGGCTACTTGTGTTAGCATTATTTAATGATGTTGTATGTACATACCTCATTCTTGTGGGTATCGGTTTGTTTCAATTTGTTTATTTCTATTGTTTTATTATTATTTCTTTAGTGTTTGGATATCGTCATTTTGATGTCGTTAAATTATGGTATTAGTTTAACGATATTCTATGAATATGTTAGTTTAAATAATTGAACTTTATTTGATGTGAATATCATTAATTAATTAATAAATTTAATTGGCTAAAATATTATAATTCAAAAATTACAAATTATTAATGTTATTAATATTTTAATGGGACGTTGCTTATTTTATTAATATTATGTATTTTAAATTAATGATGAAAATATCATTTATTTTAAATCTATGTAAATTGATAAATTATTTTAATAAAACATTTAATTAAAGCATTAAATTTTATTATTAATGTGATTTGTTAGAATTTCAAGTATTTAATTTAATATTAATTTAGTTGTAAATTTAAATGTTTGGATGTATTCAAATGTTTAACGAATTACTATTTTGATTTCAATTGATGAGGGAATAATATTTTATTACCATATTTGTTAATTTTAATTTGGTGTATAGTAATTGTTTATTTAATTGAGATTTGATCAAAGAAAGGAAATTTAAGTGAAATTACTTAATTTGAAAAGTTGAAAAAAAAAAGTAATTAGAAGTTATTTGCATGTGAAGCATGCAATGTTTTCGAACTGAAAATGTTGAGCAAGTTACTATTTTAGTTTTAATTCCGATTTGTGACTAGAGTTGGGATTTTCGAAATTAGAGAATTCATTTAATTGGATTGGGAAACTTGTTATTTCGGGACTGATTTTGTTTCCAAAAACACCTCTCTGGTTTTATAATGCTTCCTCTTAGAATTTTGGGGGTCTTTTTCATTTTTGAAAAGAAAAGAGAAAAAAAATTTACTCTAAAAATTAATGTTGGAAAAACAAGAGAAAAGATTACAGATTGTTGTTGAAAAACATTGTTTTTGGGGGAAGTGATCTTCTCGAGGATCAATCTAAAAAGAGGAGATTGTCGTTGTGAACGAGAAGCCTTCAGTTTGTCTCCTATGATCTCAAGTGAAGGAATCGAGGTAAGTGTCCTTCAATTATATTTAAGATTATCTTGTTGTACGTCGAAACCTCTAGAATAATAGTATAGATAGCTTCGTTCTTATTTCTTAAACTTATTCAAGAAATTATATTGGCATTTTACAAACTACCTCACTAATCCGATTTGAATCATTGAGTTAGTTTTTCTTTGTCATGTAAATCCTCCTGTTAGGGACTTATTTTATATATAGCATAATTTTCCAACATTAGGATAAATCTTTGTGTAAAGCAAAAAGAAGCTTTGTATTAACTTATACCCTTAGTGTAGCATGCTAATCTCTCATCCTTGCACATTTATTTTCACCCATACATATATAGCTATGCGCCTACCAATTGCATTGGCTTGGATGTTTCTCCAACCTATTTACCAAATTGATTTATGCTTAAATTTTCTCTGTAATTGCGTCCAAGTAGCTTATCTTGCCATCACAATATTCCTCGCAATCACGCCTCTATACCCTATCAAGTGGTTTTTGTGCCTTGTCTTTACGTTCGCGATCTGTATGCATGTCCATATGGGCATCTTTTAATTCTTCTATCTTTCTTCAATCTTCTTACTATTCGAACCTCACCTCACCTGCCGCTTTTGCATTGACGATTTTGGGAAAAACATACTTGATGCAACATTTTTAGGATCCAGCTTAAAATTAATAGTGTTGCTAGGAATACTCAGCCTCTATATGGTCCACAGGCGCCATGGGTTTAGCTGACATCTTACTAATAGGGTTTTCGGTGTCCCCAAGATATCCAACATTGGCACGAAGGTCAACCATGCACGCCTAATGATCAACTATTTATGTAATGCAATAAGGGTCGCTAATGTGTGAAATATGTGCAGCCCACGTCCACTAAAATTGCATGACTGCATGCACCTAAAATGCAAGAAAGGCTTACAATGTTAGCACACGTTCCATGAGTGCTTCATTAATTAAAAGATTTAAAGAGCTTCGTTGCAAAATTCATTTTGTGCATATCCCACAATTATTCCATCCCCTAGTTGATGACTCTTTGTGGCGTCTATCAAAATCTTTGCACGCCTTGGCCATGCTTTCCCTTTTTTCATGCATGACTCCTGTGCATTGTGTATAGTGCAAGTCTATTTTTTTTTCCAGATTGTTTCATTTAGCATCGCCCTTTAATTTCCACCGACCTTTGTCGTTGTTTATAATGAGTTTGTTTGGTGATTGTGTTTTCCTCTTGCTTGAGGCGAATTATTTTCTTGAGGCTGTTGGATCAACCCTTGCAATGTCCTAAATCTCTCCTCTTTTCCCTTTGTTTGTGAGCTTTATTGAGTGTTTTAAGTTTAAATCCCCTTTGTTGGAGTTTCGATAACTTTGCAGTTTTTTTTTTTTTTTTGTATTCGGTGGTTAGCAGTACAGGTTGAAAAGTTGGTAAGTTTGATTTAGCTTTGATATTCGATTTTTTGGTGCTCAACGTGTTTTCTGAATTTTCTCTAAAATTTGGGCATTGTATTTTATGATCATTGAATTCACTTGGTTTTCAAATATGTTTCATCCAATGTATAAGTGTCTCCTAAAGAGTCTTTAAAATGGGAATTCGTTATAAAGGTAATATGTTGGTTGTTCGATTATATATTTTGTATATATGTCATATATGTTCTTAGTTTTGTTTTTCATAATATAATGTTATTTAAACATCATTTGATTATAACATATATATATTTATATCTATATATGTATACAAGTGTATAAATAGCAAAATAATGTTTCAATATACGTAAACTAATTGGTTATGATGATGGAGGGAATATTTATAAGGGAATATGAGTAGTTTAAAATAAATAAATATCTTTCTTTTCATTTATAATCTTAAATATATAAGTAATTACTTTAAAAGACAATTAGTCTAATTAGATAAATAAGTTTATCATTTTTGCTAATTAATGAGAGTTTATTTTTATATCAGTTGATAGATTCAATGTTTGTTAGCGCTGCGATTTTATTGCAACAACTCTATCTTGTTTTTATAATTAATGAGCATTCTTGTATGAAAATAGTTCTTTATACTTCCTATACTTTTGTAAATCGAGCTTACTCATATAAATCTTTATCTTCGTAGATTGGTTTAAATAAAATAATGTATTACATAATATTTGGTTTTATGGGTAAGTAGATTGGGAAAGTATGTTAAAAAGAAAGGAAATATTTTAGTAAAGATTATAGCATTATTTATTGAACTAGATCCACTTTGATAGCCTAAGGTAGATATTATTGTAAGGTAGATATTATTGTAAGGGAGTTAGGGGAATTATTGAAATTGAATTTATGTTAAGTAAGTAGTTTATTTCTCTAACGTTGTTTTATTTCATAAAGGAAATTAGTGTTTAAGGTAAATTTTATAACATATACATTATTTATGTAATTTAAAACAAATACAATAATGGATAGTCTTGTATATAGGTATGTATGTGTCCTCTAATTTATTATTTGAAAAGTCTTCATTGAAATATCAGATTATACATATAGTTATATACGTCCATATGCATGTAATTACGTGGTTAGAATAAAGGATTAATTCTATTTTTTAATTAAATGAGAAATAAGTTGAAGAAATTAAATTAGGAAGTTTGATTTTGTTTAATATATTACGATTAAAATTAAAAGGATTGTTGCGATAAAAATGCGTAGTTAGATATTTGTAAGATATGTTAATGTAGCTTCTTTAATTGTTTTAATGATTTCATCATAAGTGAGAAGATAGAGTGTAAATGAAATTGATTATTTAAATTTTTTTCATAAATTTGTATCTTGAATGTGTTAGTGGAATTAAAGATTTGTTCTAGGTTGCCTTTAGGTTAGTTGTTAATGAAATTAGCATATTTGTAGATTAAAATTATATAAAATAGTTTTATTTTATTGTAGAAAATTTGAAGGAATGTATCAGATATCTTTATTCACTTTAGATAAGGGAATTGAGTGGGTTGAATTTGTTTGCATAGATATTTGAATGATTTTTATCATGCTTGATTAGGTTGTCTTTATGGGATTTTCCATTGATGTTCTATTTGTTTAAAAGAAGAGTTAAATGATGTTTCATTTTTGGATTGGTTCACTTTTGTGTTGAATTTGAGTCACGAGAACCCGTGTTTTAATTTTCGTCATTGGGTAGATGTTTACTTACTTCTAGAGTGTAGGGGAAATTGTGCATTTGTGCATTTTGTTGTTGTATTTATCCATTTATCTTGAGAATGTGTGCATGGGTGGTACCTCCTTGATTCATGGTTATTGATACGTTATGTATTCATGAGATGGTCATGCCTCGTGTTTTTTTATAGAATGTCCTTTATGTTTTTAAGTGATGAGCTACACCCCTTTGCTTGATTTTGGTTCTGGGTAACCGTAGGGAGAGTGGCTCTTCATGGGGGTCGACGCACAAAGAGGTTGTTAGGATAACCCATGGAAGAGTTTCCTTAATAAGTGATAACCTAATTAAAGAATTAATGGGTTGGGATAGTCAAAAACTTAACAAGACTAATTGTGTGCCTCACCCATGCTATTAGTGCTCTTAAAGGCTAAGGATGGGATGGGAAGACCTGGTTGGTAAGGTCATTACCTTGTCTTCATCAAAGACAAGTGGCTCTGCATGAGTCACCCTATGGGGCGATGCCTTGAGATAGGCTGTCAGGTTAACCATACATGGAGGCGGCTCCTAGTGTTAGGTAGTCTGGTTAATCCATGTAAGGTCATGTGATGACACTCTCCTACTACACCCATTTTTTTTCCCTTGCTTTGGTTGCCTCTAGGAGTATTGTTGATGCCTATGTGTTATGTTGTTATATGTTGGGTTGAGCTAGCCTTGTCTATTTGACCTTGTATGGATGTGGATCCTTTCTTGTATTCTCCTAGCAAGGGGGGTGGACCTTTAGGTCCACATGGTCGGTGGAATGTGCTACACACCCATTGGGTTCCTAGGTTGTGTTCGTGAAGCGAAGAGTGGAAGCAAATGCAAAGATTCTAGAGCTTCACTTGGTTTAAGGCTATTCTATGATTTGTACCTTGTTCTTCAGTGATGTATTATTCTTGTACACTTTGTACCCTTATCGTTGATATGAGGGAAGAATCATGTAATGTATCATTGTATCCTTGATGTGTTATATCTGTGGAAATATGCTCCACCATTGTATCATTAAACTTTGAATTTGTAATGTAATGAAATGATGTACGCACTTTTATCTTCTCTATTGAATTATGGATAGTTGTATGTGATCATTATGTTATCTTGTATATGTATGCTTCTATTGGTTATTTAGTTTTCATTTAGTTTATAATGATGCTTTTGGTTAGGAACATTTATGAGTAATGCAACCATGTAACCCCATGGGACTAGTTAGGTGTTATGTAATTATCATAATGTTGTATGTTTATTTATATAATGGTTGTTGAGTAATTGTTGTCTTTTTATATAAAAAAAGAATGTCTTTAGTTGGTTGTTGTCCTGTGGGGTTTGCATGGTGAGGCATTACAACATGGTATTAGAACCTAGGTTCATACATTGGGCACTCTGAATACGTGTGAGCCCATTACGTTGACCTAAGTGTTGTACTCTTGAGTAATATTTTTCTTTTTAAGTGGTTCTCGCTTGTCTTTTGGGAATTGTCTTTAGGCATTGGTTGTCCAATGTTGTAGTAAACCGGTGGAAATGATAAGACTCTCAGTGTAGTGTGCAATGCACTGATATCCTTCCTATTGAGGAATGCATTATGGAGATTTGTGTAGTGTGTAAATGTATGTTAAGTTAGGATTAGTTAATATTTAAAAAAAAATGAGTATAATGTTTACCCCTGTTTGTGTGCAGGGATGAGAAGGTCAAAGTCCAAAAAGAAGAAAGAGAAAGTAGGGAAGGTTTCCAAAAAGGGGGTGCTCATCAAATAAAATCCCACACTAGTAGCCCCACCTTGCATTCTTGATGACAAGACCTTGGCCGAGACCCTCTCTCAGTTCAAAATGAAAAAGGAGAAAAAGATCGAAGAGCCAAAACATACAATTAAAGGGAAGAAGCCATCCGTGATCTAGGAGTGGTCATTGGGGTGTGGACCTAATGCACCCCTATTTTCCAAGGAAGAGAAGGAAAGACTTTGTGCTCAGCCTTTCGCTTCCTTGAAGGCGGTAGTGGACTTAGATGAGGACCCAAAGTAGTGTCCTCTAACGGATAGTGAGTAGCTCGATAGTTGTAGGATGGATGTAGTACCTTCTCTGTTCCTTAATTGGATTGCTACTTTTTATGTTATGATTATGTACCTTGAGACTCTATGGTGATTGTTTCACCATGTTGATTTGGTTTGGTTGACAGTTCAGTTGACTCAAACGATTATGAAATTGTTTATTGTTGTTTATTCTATGTTGATATATGGAGTTAGTTGTGTTTGGAATCATTTTATTTTGTGTTAACATATGGATTTTATACTATGCTTGTTATGCGGATGATTAGTTATTGCCTTATGATGATGTTTATAATGTAATTATTGTTATTTAATGAGGATGATTGTTTAGAATATGGTTATTTTTGAGGTTTGGGTGAGAGGGACGGTGTTGCATCACTCATCTGTGAGTGCCCTGCTACACTATAATTCTCTCACGGTGTGTTTGGCATTGAATATATATGTTGTTTCGATGCTTGATTTTGTGCAGGTTTGCAGGTACCGGGCACCAACCCACCCGCACTGTCAGGTCTGAGCATGCCTCCCATACCCAATGGTTATGATGTATAGGGAGTTGACAATAAAGTTTCCCCGTCTGTCAATTCATTTTCTTTGTTTGTTGTGATTGGTAGCTTCTATTTTTGTGTGAATTATGATTACATCGTTCACAACTGATTATGTTTTGCCTTACTTTACGACTTTCAGGAGAAAGTCGAGGCATAGGGGGGGAGGATTTAGTGCCGCTCCGCTCTTTTCTTTGGGCCACTTGTGTTAGTGTTGTTTAATGATGTCGTCTATTTGTACCTCGTTCTTGTGGGTATCGGTTTGGTTTGTTTCGATTTGTTTATTTCTATTATTTTCTTACTGTTGCTTTAGTGTTTGGATATCGTCATTTTGATGTCGTTAAATTATGGTATTAGTTTAACGATATTCTATGAATATTTTAGTTTAAATAACCAAACTTTATTTGATGTGAATATCATTAATTGATTAATAAATTTAATTGGCTAAAATATTATAATTCAAAAATTACAAATTATTAATGTTATTAATATTTTAATTGGATGTTGTTTATTTTATTAATATTATGCATTTTAAGTTAATGATGAGAATATCATTTTTATTTTAAATCTATGTAAATTGATAAATTATTTTAATAATTTACATTTAATTAAAGCATTAAATTTTATTATTAATGTGATTTGTTAGAATGTCAAGTATTTAATTTAATATTAAATTAGTTGTAAATTTAAATGTTTGGATGTTTCCAAATGTTTAACGAATTACTATTTTGATTTCAATTGATGAGGGAATAATATTTTATTACCATATTGTTAATTTTAATTTGGTGTATAGTAATTGTTTATTTAATTGAGATTTGATCAAAAAAAGGAAATTTAAGTGAAATTACTTAATTTGAAAAGTTGAAAAAAAAAAAGTAATCAGAAGTTATTTGCATGGGAAGCATGCAAAGTTTTTGAACTGAAAATGTTGAGCAAGTTACTATTTTAGTTTTAATTTTGATTTGTAACTGGAGTTGGGATTTTCAAAATTAGAGAATTCATTTAATTAGATTGGGAAACTTGTTATTTCGGGACTGATTTTGTTTCCAAAAATGACTCTCTAGTTTTATAATGCTTCCTCTCGGAATTTTGGGGTTCTTTTTCATTTTCGAAAAGAAAAAAGAAAAAAAATCACTCTAAAAATTAATGTTGGAAAAATAAGAGAAAAGATTACAGATTGTTGTTGAAAAAGATTGTTTTGGGGGGAAGTGATCTTCTCGGATATCAAGCTAGAAAGAGGAGATTGTCATTGTGAATGAGAAGCCTTTGGTTCATCTCCTCTGATCTCAAGCGAAGGAATCAAGGTAAGTTCCCTTCAATTCCATTTAAGATTATCTTGTTGTACGTTGAAACCTCTAGGATAATAGTATAGATAGCTTCGTTCTTATTTCTTAAACTTATTCAAGAAATTATATTGGCATTTTACAAATTACCTCACTAATCCAATTGGAATCACTGAGTTAGTTTTTATTTGTCATGTAAATCCTCCTGTTAGGGACTTATTTTATACAGAGCATAATTTTTCAACATTAGGATAAATCATTTTGTAAAGCAGAAAGAAGCTTTGTATTAAATTATACCTATAGCGTAGCATGCTAATCTTTCATCCTTGCACATTTAATTCCACACATACATATATAGCTTTGTGCCTACCAATTGCATTGGCTTGGATGTTTCTCCAACCTATTTACCAAATTGATTTATGCTTAAATGATCTCCATAATTGCGTCCAAGTAGCTTATCCTGCCATCACAATATTCCTCATGACCACACCTCTATACCCTGTCAAGCGGTTTTATGTGCCTTGTCTTTACCTTCATGATCTGTATGCATGTCTATCTAGGCATCTTTTAATTCCTCTATCTTTCTTCAATCTCCTTACTATTCGAACCTCACCTCACCTGCGGCTTCTACACCGACACTTTTGGGAAAAACATAAGATGCAACAGTTTTAGGATAACTTAAAATTAATAGTGTTGCTGGAAATACTCAGCCTATATTCATATATGGTCCATGGGCACCATGATTTTAACTGGCATCCTAGTAATAGGGTTTTCGGTGTCCCCAAGACAACCAACATTGGCATGAAGGTCAACCATGCATGCCTAATGATCAAATACTTATGTAATGCAATAAGGGTCGTTGATGTGTGAAGTATGTGCACCCCGCGTCCACTAAACCTGCATAACTGGATGCACCTAAAATGCAAGCAAGGCTTACAATGTTAGGACGTGTTCCATGAGTGCTTCATTAATTCAAAGATTTAGAGAAATTCATTTTGTGAATATCCCGCAATTATTCTATCCCCTAGTCGATGACTCTTTGTGGCATTATGTCAAACTCTTCACATGCCTTGGCCATGTTTTCCCTTTTTGCATGCATGACTCCTGCCCATTGTGTATAGTGCAAGTCTATTTTTTCCAGATTATTTCATCTAGCATCGCCCTTTAATTTCCACCGACCTTTGTCATTGTTTATAATGAGTTTGTTTGGTGATTGTGTTTTCCTCTTGCTTGAGGCAAATTATTTTCTTGAGGCTTTTGGATTGACCCTTGCAGCATCCTAAAGCTCTCCTCTTTTCCATTTGTTCATGAGATTTACTGAATGTTTTAAGTTTAAATCCCCTTTGTTGGAGTTTCGATAACTTTGCAGTTTTTTTTGTTTTTTTTGTATTCGGTGGTTATGCAGTACAGGTTGAAAAGTCGGTAAGTTTGATTTAGCTTTGATATTCGATTTTTTGGTGCTCAACGTGTTTTCTGAATTTTCTCTAAAATTTGGGCATTGTATTTTATGATCATTGAATTCACTTGGTTTTCAAATATGTTTCATCCAATGTATAAGTGTCTCCTAAAGAGTCTTTAAAATGGGAATTCATTATAAAGGTAATATGTTGGTTGTTCGATTATATATTTCGTATATATGTCATATATGTTCTTAGTTTTGTTTTTCATAATATAATGTTATTTAAACATCATTTGATTATAACATATATATATTTATATCTATATATGTATACAAGTGTATAAATAGCAAAATAATGTTTCAATATGCGTAAACTAATTGGTTATGATGATGGAGGGAATATTTATAAGGGAATATGAGTAGTTTAAAATAAATAAATATCTTTCTCTTCATTTATAATCTTAAATATATAAGTAATTACTTTAAAAGACAATTAGTCTAATTAGATAAATAAGTTTATCATTTTTGCTAATTAATGAGAGTTTATTTTTATATCAGTTGATAGATTCAATGTTTGTTAGCGCTGCGATTTTATTGCAACAACTCTATCTTGTTTTTATAATTAATGAGCATTCTTGTATGAAAATAGTTCTTTATACTTCCTATACTTTTGTAAATCGAGCTTACTCATATAAATCTTTATCTTCGTAGATTGGTTTAAATAAAATAATGTATTACATAATATTTGGTTTTATGGGTAAGTAGATTGGGAAAGTATGTTAAAAAGAAAGGAAATATTTTAGTAAAGATTATAGCATTATTTATTGAACTAGATCCACTTTGATAGCCTAAGGTAGATATTATTGTAAGGGAGTTAGGGGAATTATTGAAATTGAATTTATGTTAAGTAAGTAGTTTATTTCTCTAACGTTGTTTTATTTCATAAAGGAAATTAGTGTTTAAGGTAAATTTTATAACATATACATTATTTATGTAATTTAAAACAAATACAATAATGGATAGTCTTGTATATAGGTATGTATGTGTCCTCTAATTTATTATTTGAAAAGTCTTCGTTGAAATATAAGATTATACATATAGTTATATACATTCATATGGATGTAATTACGAGGTTAGAATAAAGGATTAATTCTATTTTTTAATTAATTGAGAAATAAGTTGAAGAAATTAAATTAGGAAGGTTGATTTTATTTAATATATTACGATTATAATTAAAAGTAGATTGTTGCAATAAAATGTCTTGTTAGATATTTGTAAGATATGTTAATGTAGCTTCTTTAATTGTTTTAATGATTTCATCATAAGTGAGAAGATAGAGTGTAAATGAAATTGATTATTTAAAAATGTTTCATAAATTTGTATCTTGAATGTGTTAGTGGAATTAAAGATTTTTTCTAGGTTGCCTTTAGGTTGGTTGTTAATGAAATTAGCATATTTGTAGATTAAAATTATATAAAATAGTTTTATTTTCTTGTGGAAAATTTGAAGGAACGTATTAGATATCTTTATTCGCTTCAGATAAGGGAATTGAGTGGGTTGAATTTAATTGCATAGATATTTGAATGATTTTGATCACACTTGATTAGTTTGTCTCAATGGGACTTTCCGTTGATGTTCTACTTGTTTAAAAGAAGAGTTAAATGATGTTTCATTTTGGGATTGGTTCACTTCTGTGTTGACTTTGAGTCATGGGAACCGGTGTTTTACTTTTCGTCATTGGGTAGATGTTTACTTACTTCCAGAGGCTAGGGGAAATTATGCATTTGCACATTTTGTTGTTGTATTTGTCCATTTATCTTGAGAATGTGTGCATGGGTGGCACCTCCTTGATTCATAGTTATTGATACGTTATGTATCCGTGAGATGGTCATGCCTCGCATGTTTTGTTTAATGAATGTACTTTATGTTTTTGATTGATGAGGTACACCCCTTTGCTTGATTTTGGTTTTGGGTAATTGTAGGGAGAGTGGCTCTTCATGGGGGTCGGTGCACAAAGAGGTTGTCAGGATAACCCATGGAAGAGTTTCCTTAATAAGTGATAACCTAATTAAAGAATTAATGGGTTGGGATAATGAAAATCTTAACAAGACTAATTATGTGCCTCACCCATACTGTTAATGCTCTTAAAGGCTAAGGATGGGATGGGAAGACCTAGTTGGTAAGGTCATTGCCTTGTCTTCATGAAAGGTAAGTGGCTCCGCATGAGTCACCCTATGGGGTGGTGCCTTGAGATAGGCTGTCAGGTTAACCATACATGGAGGCAGCTCCTAGTGTTAGGTAGTTTGGTTAATCCATGTAAGGTCATGTGATGACACTCTCCTATTGTACCCATTTTTTTTCCCTTGCTTTGGTTGCCTCTGGGAGAATTGTTGATGCCTATGTGCTATGTTGTTATATGTGGGGTTGTGTTAGCCTTGTCTATTTGACCTTGTATGGATGTGGATCATTTCTTGTCTTCTCCTAGCATGGGGGGTGGACCTTTGGTTCCACATGGTCAGGTGGAACGTGCTACGTACCCATTGGGTTCCCAGGTTGTGTCCATGAAGCGAGGAGTGGAAGAAGATGCAGAGACTCCAGAGCTTCACTTGGTTTAAGACTATTCTATGATTTGTACCTTGTTCTTCAGTGATGTATTATTCTTGTACACTTTGTACCCTTCCCATTGATATGAGGGAAGCATCATGTAATGTATCATTGTATTCTTGATGTGTTGTATCTGTGGAAATATGCTCCACCATTGTATCATTAAACTTTGAATTTGTAAAGTAATGAAATGACTTATGTACTTTTATCTTCTCTATTGAATTATGGATAGTTGAATGTGATCATTATGTTATCTTGTATATGTATGCTTCTATTGGTTATTTGCTTTTCATTTAGTTTATAATGATGCTTTTGGTTAGGAATGTTTTCGCGTAATGCAACCATGTAACCCCATGGGACTAGTTAATTGTTGTTATGTAATTATCATAATGTTGTATGTTTATTTATATAATGGTTGTTGAGTAATTGTTGTCTTTAAAAAAAAAAATCGTCTTTAGTTGGTTGTTGTCATGTGGGGTTTGCATGGTGGGGTGTTATAATTGGAATCTGCTTCCTGCTTTGTGACATGCTGGGAAGTAGATGTCCCAAAAATTTTGATGTTGAAGGTGATGGACAATCTCAAATTGGCGTTAGTTGGAAATTTTTTGGCATATAGGCCAAATATTGAATTGGTTTGTTAATGGGTTGCTTCTACTCAGAATCTTAAAGGCAATGTTACCATAAATGCAATGTTGAGAGGTATTTTATTTTTGTCTTTTGTGGTTTACGAAGATATGCTAAAATTTTTAACGGGTGGTCCATGGGCGTTTGACTCGGGTTTTAAAAAATTTCTCTCCCTTTGTATATGGAAACCAGGCTTTGAACCGTTGGAAGACCTGGGTGTCGCATGGAGACTATTTTTGAACCTCTTAAAGTAATTAATGACTCGGTTTGCCTAAACCTTGAGGTCTCTACCCCTGCTTCCGACCTCCCTACCTCACGCTTTCTGAAATTGGTGATGTTGAAAGAAGGGGATGAAGTTTCTATTGAAATTAAACCTAAGGTGGGACCACCTTTGGAGGAAAAAGAGTTGGCTCCCCAGGCAAAGGTGCAGTTTCCTAGAGAGGGAGAGGAGCTAGAAGAAGATGAGTATGTGCACCCTGAAATAAACTTGTCTCTGGAAGATGTGCATTTCCTTTCCCAAAAGGGGGTAGGAAATTTGAGCGACTCTTTGGCTTTACTGGGCTTTCATACTCAGTCTAGTGATAAAGAAGACAAAGAGGAGTGGTCTCAAGCACCAATTAAACCTAAAAATAAAAAAGAAGCCGGATTTTGTGGAGGAGGGAATAAGGTTGGAAGACCTTCCTAAAAGGAATCCAGAACTAAAGATATTGTTAGGGATGTGGCTATAAGAAAACAAAGAACTTTGGATTCATTCACAGGATCGAAGCCAAAGAAGAAGTAACCTTGGCTGCTTCTAGGGGGAGAGGGTGGTGTTGTATAGTATTTATCCATGAAGTTCCTTTCTTGGAATACAAGGGGCCAAAATTTTCCGTATAAACAGTTCTTGGTGAAAATCTGTATTCTTGACAATAAAGTGGATGTTCTCCTCCTTCAGGAAACTAAGATGAAGAAAGAGACTTTTGACAAGGCTATTTTGAGTATCTGGCATGGTGCGAATTATTTTGTTAGTGAGGCACAAGGTGCTTTAGGAGGTATAGCTACTCTTTGGAATCCGTCAAAGCTAAAAGGAACCTTGTGTGCTGCTAGCAAGAATAGTCTGATGATTACCCTTGAAGATTTGGCTTCCTAGGAGAGTTGGAACTTAATAAACATCTACGCTCCAAACTTGAGTAGGGACAAAGTTCTACATTGGGAAAAACTAAGTGATGCTATTTCTCACAAAAAAGATGACCATTAGATTTTGGGAGGATATTTTAACTCTCCTCTCCTTCCTTCAGAAAAGTCTGGAGGGCTAGATGACTATTCAGATGGTGTGATGGAGCTTGCATAATTTTTTAACTTAGTTGGTCTTATAGATATCCCCCTCCAAGGAATTAAGTACACTTGGTCCAATAGAAGGAATGGAAAACATCTAATCCAAGTAAAATTAGATAGGTTTTTGATCTCTGCCAATTGGAATATCTTTGAATTCCTTTCTCTTTCTTCTCTCCCAAGGTCTAGCTCTGACCATAATCATTTGGTGCTTAAAAGAAATGTGGATTTCAATAGGGGACCTTTCCCTTCTAGATTTGAATTAATGTGAATTTTGTACCCTGATTTTTCCAATCTTGTTAAAAATTGGTGGGAAGAACCTATAACTAGAACTCCTATGTATTGCCTGGTGGAAAAATTGAGAAGAATAAAACAAAGAGTGGAAGGGTGGAATAAGGTGACCTTTTTTAATATCTTTGAGATAAAGAAAACCTTGGGAAACAAATTAAAATAAGTTCAAGAAATTATGGAGGTTGGTCAGGTGGATGAGGAAATATGTGCTAAGGAAAGAGACCTCAAATCCCAATGGTTTAAGATAAACAAGGAGGATATTTTCTTGAAACAAAAGTCATGTGTTCAATGACTAACTGAAGGGGATAGGAACACTAAATTATTCCACCAATCCATGTTGAAACATAGAAGTAGAAACATGATCAGATTGTTTGTCAAAGAGGATGGCTCCATGGTCTCCACGGAAAAATAAATTGCTTGGGAAGTTGTTAACTTCTTCTCTTCTCACCATATGGATCTTAGTAATGTAAATTAGGTACATGATGATTTTCTTGAGGTGATCCCTAAAGTTATTTCTGATATTGATTTAAATATGATGACTAATATTATTTCTATGGAAGAAGTTAAAAAGGTTTTGTTCTCTTTCAAATATTTTAAAGCTTCAGGCTTGGATGGGTTTCCTCCTACCTTTTTCTAGACCTACTAGGAAATTGTCAAAAATGATCTTTTCAACGCTACTAGAGATTTCTTCAGGTCGGGTAGGCTGCTTAACCAATTGAATTCCACTTTTATTTCCCTTATTCCCAAAAATGTTGAAGCCTCTTCTATGAAATATTATAGACCTATAATCCTTTGCAATACAGTCTATAAAATCTTCTCTAAAATTCTGGTGTTAAGGCTCAAACCAGTGCTTGGTAAAATGATTGCTCCAAACTAGAAATGTTTTGTCCAGGGAAGAAATATCCTTGATGTTGTCATCTCCACCCATGAAATTATCCACTCAATGGACCACTCTAAGAATCTTGGGATGACCTTTAAAATTGATATTTATAAGGCCTATGATAGAGTCTCTTGGTCGTTTCAGATATATGGTAGATTCCTCAAAATGATCACCGTTTGTGTTACCTCCCCTATATGCTTTGTTTTGGTCAATGGTGTCCCCCAAGGTTTTTTCTCATGTGGCATGGTCTTAGACAAGTTGATCCCCTCTCTCCCTACCTTTCTATATTTTTTGTTGAAGTACTAGGGAGGAACATCCAAATACCGGTGGACTCTAAAGCTCTTAAAGGTGTTAAAGCTGCCTCTTCCCTCATGTCAGATTCCCATCAACAATTTTTTGATGACACTTATGTTTGGGGAAGCCTCAATGGGGGAAGCTAGTATTTGGAAATAGGTTCTCAATGAATATGTTGTTGTTTCTGGACAGTGTATAAGCTATGAAAAAAGAAAGATATACTTCTTCAACACTAACCAATAGATTAAGGACAAAGTGGTGAAAATTTTGGGATGTCAAGAAGTTTCCTTACCTGATGCCTATCGTGCCCTACCTTTGATCTCCAAGAAATTGGAAAATAACTACTAGAATCAGCTGATTGAGAGAGTGCAAAATAAGCTGGTTGGATTGAAGGGGAAACTTCTTAGCTTGGCTGGTAAGGGCCAATTGCTAAAAGCCTCTCTTCAGAATATTCTGATTTATTATCTATATTTCTTCAAAATTCCTACTTTTATAGTGGAAAAGATAGAACATATTCAAAGAAGATTTTTGTGGTCGGGCACTAAAGAAAAAAAACAAACCATCCCTAGTTAGTTGGCCAATAGTGTGCACTCCCAAAAGGAGGGGGTTTGGGAACAAGAAGAATATCCTTGCTTAACAAATCCCTCACTACTAAAATTGGATGGAACCTTCTAGAAGGATCTAAAGATTGGGTAAAAATATTCCAAGCCAAGTACTTGAGGAACAAGAACCCTGGTTGTTTCCTCTCTATGTCTGACTTTCCTAGTGGTTTTTCCTTATGGAATCATCTTGTGAAGTTAGAAAATGTGTTGAAGCTAGGGGATAGAAAGAGAATTGGGAATTGCATGAATATAGATCTTTGGGAGGACCCTTGGATTGAGACTTCTACGTTGTCTTCAATTGATGAGATGAATCCTCTCAAACAAAGCTTAACTAGGATTTATGGCAAAAAGGTTTCTGACTATATTAATTGGGAGATGGAGGACCCTAATTAGATGGAGTTCAAATTGCTATTAAGGAGGAATAATCTGAGAGGCCAGAGACAGGTGAACTGGGACCCAACCCTTTTAAGGCTGCACAACCTTATTGGAGAGGCTAAGTGTTTTGATAGAGAAAGGGAAGATGAATGACTTTGGAAAGGTTTCTCTTCAGGCTATTTATTGGTTAAAGAGGCTTATGAGGAACTAGAGAATCCTAGGGATGTCACCACTAATCATTTTTGGGATAAGGCATGGTTAAACAACTTGGTTCCAAAAATTAACTATTTTTGGTGGTTTGTAGCTCATGGAAAAATTCTTATTATTGACAACCTAGTTAGGAGGGGATTCCAACTGGTTAACAAATGCTCCCTTTGTAAGCACGAAGAGGAGTCAATCATGCTTCTTTTCTTTCACTGCTATTATGCTAGGGAAATGTGGTCCTTCTTCATGTCATTGTTGTCCTTGGACTGGGTGTTCCCTCACTCAATGAAGATGTTTGTAGAAAGTTGGTCGAATTTCCCTTTTTCCCACAATGTTATTGTTGACCTCTAGAACCAAGTCCCCCATTTTCTTACCTAGGGAATATGGAAAGAAATAAATAATAGGATATTCAGGGAAGTGGAGAGAAGCAACTGTGAGGTAAGCATGATTATAAAAACTAAGATAAAGAACATTGAGGCAGGAAGATACAACTTCTCCAAATCTTTGCCTAACTACAAAGAGATGAGGATAAAGCAGAATTGGGGTATAAGGAAGGATCTCACTGAACTCAATTGGTCAATGATGATTACCAAAATGGCTATGGTGTGGTGTCCTCCTTAGATGAATTTGATAAAATGTAATTTTGATGGGTTCTCAAAAGGTAACCTGGGATTAGCTGGGGTTGGGGGTCTTCTAAGAAACCACAAAGATGACTGCATTGCGAGGTTTGGTGTGAATATGGGAGTCTGTTCTAATAATAAAGCTAAATCTGTGGCAGCTTTAGGAGGTTTCAAAACTCTGAAGGAGTTTTTCTTTAAAAATGTTATATTAGAAAGAGACTCCAAGCTGATTGTGGATATTTTGAATGGTGTTGTTGTGCCACCTTGGGAGCTAAAAAATATAACTGATAAATTTTTAACCTTGAAGAGTTACTTCACCAACTGCAAGGTGCAACATATCTACAGAGAGGGAAACAAAGTTGTTGATTGTGCCACCAACGTGCCTTTGAATTGTATGGGGAAAATCCATTGGACTAATAATAGTATGCCGAGGGATTTAAAAGACA
>CM021107.1:257917066-258040140 GCA_007115665.2 Sequoiadendron giganteum | reverse complement strand
CTCCCTTTGCTTTGGTTAGCCTATTTGTTATGATATATTTTACTTTAGAGGGAAGATATATGTCAGTGTATGCTTACCATTTCCCTTTGCTTACTCATATAAGGCATGGCGAGATTATCAATTTACCCTTTTATCTTTTTTCTTCCTTGCAACTCAATATTGAGAAGGGTGTTAATCCTCCCCTACACCAAAGTCTAATGTTAACTCTGTATAAATATGCTCTGGATAATAATCCTCATGGCAACCCTTTGGCTGTTAGAATTGGCAATCCTAACCTGGATAGGAATAATGAGGAACCTCATGTTGAAGATATTCTTGTTGTGGCTCCTAACCCTTGCCTGCCTCTCTCTGCTCCTGCCAGGAGGGAACTAATTCCCGCTATGAGCCTGTCCCCTATGACCAATGTCTTGAACCCCTCTACTCCTGTGGTGTAGAAATTTGAGGAAAAAGGTGTGTATGAGATATAGATCTTCAAGGCTATGCTTGAGAATAGAAAACACTCACCTCTATTGGTGGAACTTCCCAAGGCAAAGAAAATAAAAAAAGATATTAGCCCAAGTGATATCATTAATATTTTATGAAGAAGGTGTGCATAATGAGGAGTTGAAGGTGACTTCGTAGGGGCAGGGGAGTGGTGGAAGCAATGGTATAAGGTCTGCACACCTGGCTAAAGCTTCCTCTATGGACAAGAAAGGCAAACATAAATTTTTTGGTTATGAAGAGGAAGACCTAGAATTTGAAGAGTTTGAAGCCCAGGAGGAAGATGATTAAGAGGATATGAATTTTGAGGACTTTTCTTTTGGTATGGGGGAAGAGAACACAGATGTTGAAAAGGATGAGGAAGAGGGGGACCAAATTGAGAAAGTTGAGGAACTAAAGAATGATAGTGATAATGTGTAGGATGTTGTGAATATGGGAATGGAGACTAATGTTGATGACTCTAGCACTGAATTTCTGAATAGTAGATTGAATTTTTTGCAGGTTCAATTTGATGACATGGAGAAATCTCTATGTATGCTTATGAAGCTAACTAATATACTAATGAGGAGGGAGATGCTGGGAGCTATTTTTGGAGAGACAAGAATTGCTATGAATGTGAAAAAATAGGGGAAGCTAGATGTGTTAAAGATGTTGGATTATATTGAGGAACCTAAAAGGAGGGAATACATCTCCCTCATTGGAGAATATGGGGAACTACTAAAGAAGGCCAAGTAATGGCTTCTTTTTGCTGCTTATTATGACTACTTTCCATTTTTTGTTTTTTTGGTTCCAAATCTTGAACTGCTATTTTATTATAGCTCTATTATGGTTTAATATAACCCGAGACACTATTGTCCTGATTAATGGTTTATGTAATTTTAAGTTTGCTAGCAGAAACTAGTTGTTTTCTATTAATATTGGTTGGACTATGGTTACTATATTAAATGATGGTGTGTGCACCACTTTGCTTGTTGTTTTTTAGTTCATTTTGGTGGTGATGTCTCCCACCTTTTTTTGGTTCCTTTTTGTCTTTTGGGTGTAACCATGGGATTAGGGGCCTTCCCTGCTAAACTAATCAAAAAAATAACACAAAGAACTTTTTTGAAGGTTTTACCAATATTTGAAGCATATTATGAGATTAAAAAAAATATTATGATTTATAGAGTGATTATGAACAAAGAAGGAAATTATCTATAATTCTATTAGCTAGTTGCTCGCAAACAAAAATAAAAAACTTAAGTGACAAGGTATCAATAGTAGCATATCAACATTGAAATATAACATAAAATACCTTTGAATTGTTTAGTAACTTTTAAAATATTTTAAGGATTTGAGGGTGGATTTTCTTAGCTGGGTCTCAAAATTCAAAGATCTTGTTGCTAGTTAAAATACAATATAGGAAAGGGAACTTAAATGATCTATGTATATTGACTATTTGTCAAATTCAAAATAAATAAAATATAGTATAGTATAAGTAATACTTTAGGATTAATATTATAAAGGGTTTCATAAGGGCTTCTCAAGGTTTAGAACACCAAAGTTTTTAATCTTGCACAATGTAAAATAAATCCTAGCATAAAAATACAGTTTCTAGCATAGTTTGGTAGGATGCCAACACACATTAAAAAATCAATTTAATAATAATATGAAATTGTTGGGATTTATCAATAGGATGAAGCAATAATATAACCAATTATTAAATACAAATAACAAATTTAATGGAAACAAGTTCATAAAGATAAAAATTTAACATGGTTCATCCAATGTGGGCTACATCTACAAAACAAGCATCCAATTTATTTATTAATTTCTAGAAAAAAATACATATTATATTGACCTGTAGCACAAACTGCTACTACACGCAGCTTTACCCAACATACATTAAAATATCCATGCACAACACTCCATGTTGCTACATGTTCTTTCCAGATTGCACAACCTACAAACTTCCATCCATTTACATGTTGCTTGTTATGTGCTCTTCACATTCACACTGTGACTATCCAACTTTGATTTACAATAAGAAAATGTCCATTTCTGACAGTTACAAACTATTTTTTAACCAAATTAATAACAAATTCGTTTATGATAAATATTTAATTTTTTCTTTAGAGGCACTACCCCAGGGCCCCTATCGGGGGGATGGTCCTCCCAGATCCCGCAAGAGTGGCTCTACCCCCCTACACTCCCTTGTTTATTAATTTGGGGGGGAAACTTGGTTGTCAAAGTCACTAAAGTATTAACTCAGAGCATGATCAATCTCCATAGACTAACAATCTCCCACTTGGAGACTGATCTTGAAGCATCGATTCCCTTGTAGCTGCCATTGGATTGACACTCCTGGACATAATTTTTTCTTATTTATACCATTTATTATTCTTGAAGATCAACATAAATCAATGAGGAAATTAACTTCTCTGATGTTACCACCTTCATAAACATGTCTTTAGGATTCTTACTTGTATGTATTTTCTCTAGCTTCAATGAACCATCCTCCAAAACTAACTCGGTGAAGTGGAACCTAAGCTAAATGTGTTTTGTCTTTGAATGAAGTACATAATTCTTGGCAAGATGAATGGAACTCTGGCTATCCATATATAAAATATTATCAACCTATTTTTATTGAATTCCTCTAAGAAATATTGCAACCAAATCATCTATTTGCTAGATTTAGTTATAGTGGCATATTATTTCTTTGTAGTTGACAAAGAAATAACCTTTTGTAGCCTTGAAATCTAAATAATTTTTATCTTACAGTAAACACATAACCTATAGTACTACATCTTCTATCAATGTCACCCACTAGTTCAAAGTCAACATATCCTTTTAGAGGAGTGTTTAATCCTCCAAAACAGAAATTTTTGGTATTTGTACCTCTCAAATGCCTCAAAATCCCTTTGACAACATTCTAATGTTTCATTCCTGGATTGCTCATATACTACTCACAACTCTGACAACATGTGCAATATCTAGACTTATGCATACTATGGCATACATTAAATTGCCAACAGTTGAAGAATATGGAACCTTATACATTTTTTCTTCCTCCTCTTGTGTCTTTGGAGACATCTCCTTAGTCAATTTAAAATGACTAGGCAAAGGTGTGCTAACAAATTTTTCATTTTTCATATTAAACCATTTCAACACCTTCTCTACATATTCACTTTGAGACAAAGTTACCTTTCTATTTTTTCCATCCCATGAAATCCTCATACCAAGGATTTGTTTGGATACATCTAGATCCTTCATAGTGAAACACTTTTCTAATTTTTACTTCAGCTCATTAATATTTTGCATGTTAAACCCTACAACAAGCATTCCATCAACATATAATAACATGATAATATAAATATCAATATTTAAACCTATTAAAATACACATAATGGTCATAGTGACACCTATTGTAACCTTGTTCAACCATAAAACTATCAAATTTTAAATACCATTGTCAAGGTGCTTGCTTCAGACCATACAAAATTTTCTCTAATCTACACACTAAATCCTCCTTACCTTTGACTTCATATCCCTGTAGTTGCTGCTTATAGATTTATTCTTTCAAATCTTCATGGAGAAATGATGTTTTCACATCTATTTTTCAATATGCATGTAATTTGTAGCCACAATACTTAGAATAATTCTAATTGAATCCATTTTTACTACCAAAGAAAAGATTTCATCAGAATCAATACCTTTCTTTTGTGCAAATCATTTTACCATGAGTATGGACTTAAATATTTTCTTACCTCCTTATATCAACCTGTAAACACATTTATTTGGTAAAGCTCTTTTACCTCTAGGAAACTTGACTAAATCCCAAGTCTAATTATGCAACAAGGAATCCATCTCCTTATTCATTCCTTTCCCTCATTGTTCTTTGGCATCCACTTGTATAGCTTCTTCGTACCCATCCACTTCACCAGTATTAGTTAATAAAATAATATAATGAAGGAGAAAATATTTCTAGAGGTCCACTTATCCTTGTAGAATCTCTAAAATTTGTAGGAGTATGTGGTATTTATTTATTTTGATGAGAATTAGGTACCAATGGAGTTTTATTATCTGGAATATCATCCAGCACTACATATTCTTGTTCATGCTTCCTTTCTTACAATTGATCCTTATACATATGATTCTCATTGAATATAACATCCTTGTTGAATGCACAAGACAACTAAGAGGGTGGGTGGATTAGTTGTACCTTAAAACTTCTAAACCATAATACAAATTCAAATCCACATTGATATAATTGACCCTTAATATGTTATAATTATTTAGCATAAAAGGAAAATAATAGGAACTGAAATAAATCAACACCATGCACAAGACAATGCCAGATTTACATGGAAAAACCAAGATCCAAAAAACCATGGTGAGGGTTAGCTCACAATATAAAGTAATATCAACACCAAATACAATGGGGCTCACTACCGGAGGGCTCACTACCAAAGGCTCATTTCCAGAATAGAAAAGAAGATAGAGAAGAATGTTACATATAGAAATACATCTCAATGCAACAGATAAATCCACCACAATACCACCATCACCTTTGTAGCTTGACTGAAGAATTGTAGACACCTTCTTCTCATTGCATCCAACAATCTAACACATGAAGTCTTGTACTACGCTTTCCAAATTCACACTCTAACACTCTGCAATTCACATCATTCAAATCTCTCTTATCTATCTCCACATTCCATAGCAACTCAACTCATATTTATACCATCTTCAACCTTGAAACCCTTCTCCAAAGTTGGCTATGCACCTCAACTCTGCAAATTCAAATTAGGTTTGCACCAAAACACTTTCATGGCAGATAGAAGTGAAGACGGACCAAACCATTCCTTATCTAGAACCCAAATCTATAACACCACGCTACAACACGCTTCTACAAAAAAAAATCACTGCAATTAGTGTAAACACCAAGGTCGGGCATTACCCATGTAAACACCATTAAAATTTTAAGTACATGCTTCCTTTGATCCAACAACAAATCATGGACAAAATAAATAACTTGATCATAACTTGGAATATTCCATAGAAACCTTGAAATCCAACAAAGTCCTTCGCAACAACTTCCACCTAAGAAATATACACACCCAATACACTCAAACAACTCTGCCATACACTACAACTTAAGAAATTGACTTCTAAAGAACCAAACCTAAAAAAAAATTGACAAAGGAAATATACCAACACTATCAACACTCCTTCAGATACCTAAGACCTTAAACCAAACTATAGAGAAACACATGAAATATTTTTCCTAGACACCTTTGCAATACACAATTCACATACTCGTGAACATAACTTCTTTTGTTCAGTGATCCAACACACCAAATTATAAATATAATGCCTCTAAACAACTGTAATCAACATATCCAAAATGCACAAGAAGATCTTTAACCTAGAATAAATGTGAAGTAACACCAGAACAATACTGCAATAGTGGTTTCATCCTTTTTATTAATTTTTCTTAAAAGCACTTGAAAACCAAGCATCCAAGACACCAATAGCTCACTAAATACTTCCTCATCACCTTCAGTACTTCCTCATCACCACCTAGCCAACTACAACATATAAAATCAACCATATATCCATAGATAGAAACTTATCAAAGAAACACTAGAAGTTGACACCAATAGCTCACTAATGACAACATAATGCAACTAATCAAAGCATGGATAACACCAACATACTCTTGCAACAATCTTCTACTCATACAGTTGACACCAATGACAACACCAACTTCTCATACTTGCAACAATCTCCCCCTTTGTCATTGATGGCAACACATGATGTGAAAAACCATCAAAGGAACCTAATTCCTTTTCTCTTATCATTATGCACTCTACCCCTTTCAACATATTTTTTTATTCTTAGATGCATCATTATTCTTTCCCCCTTAACTATCTTCTTTCTCTCTCCCTTAACTATCTTCTTTTTCACATGACTCTCTCTCTCCCTTTGACATCAATGTCAAAGGAAAAAATATTTGGATCACTGATGTTTCCCCCTTTGACATCATTTATCCTTTTCACAACTACTCTGCAACTTTCTTTCCTTCAATGCTCAATATACCCCCCTTAGGACCGCACACAATACTGCACCAATTAGCAACCATTTCTCAATGACAACACTTACTCCCCATGACTGCAAAAACAAACAATGTCACTACCCACTCCCCCTGAGAGGTAGCCACCAACATCAATCCAGACAAAAGGATGGATCTTGAAATCCACTGGACTAATGCATCTCCTTATGCATCTAGTTCAAAGAAGGAGAGGAAATGACCCCCAACTTCTCTCGGAGATACTCAAATGTATCTTTAGGAAGAGCCTTAGTGAATATATTAGCAACCTAATCCTTTTTAGGAATAGACTCAAGCTTTACTTCATTCTCTACAACCTTCTCTCTTCGAAAGATACCGGATTGAGATATGTTTTGTCCTTGAATACATTACAAGTTTCTTTGAAATATTGATTGCAATTGTATTGTCATAGAAGATAGAAATTGGTTCATCATACTCTACACTAATATCCTTCAATATTTTTCTCATCCACAACACTTGTGTGTAGCAAGATGTTGTTGCAATATATTCTTCCTCTACAGTAGATTAAGATACCAAATCTTGTTTCTTACTTAGCCATGACACTAATTTGCATCCAAGAAAGAATGCACCACCACTTGTACTTTTATTGTTATCCACACAACCAACCCAATCTACATCTATGTAAGAAGTCAAAGTAAAATCAATATCCTTTGGGTACCAGAGGTCATGATACAGACTGCCCTTCAACTATCTAAATAACCTCTTCACTACTACATCATGTGACTCTCAAGGATCTCTTACCAAATTTCGCTAATAGCTCATTCAGGTAGAGATCTTTGATTTAAAACTCAAAGAAAGGTACATTTCTTAATCTTTCCTACATTACATTCAGGTGCATAAGTAGAAATCAAAAGATCACATTAATGGATTATTGCACTTATACAAGTGCATGTAACATAGGAAGGATTTACACAAATCTTTTATGAAAAAGTAATCTTTATTGATATTAAAAGTGTATATTGTCTCACACAAGCCATGAGACTATCTTGTTCAATGTAAATGAAGAAAATCATACACATTGATAGGTTAAAAAAAGAGAGTTCACATGTAAGGAAAGAGGCGAGTCATTGCCTAAATGACTGGTTCAGTGTGTTTTGCCTTGCTTTGTCTTCCACCTTGAGCTGCTTTGTGTCCTCCTTAGCTCCATATTTCTCCTAGTTCTTGCATCTGAGTGATAAAATGTTGTTAGAGCAATGAAGGTCTCTCACATTACATGTACAAACACCCATGAACATATAAAGTGATCTCTAGATACATTAAACAAGCATGCAGACCTTAGATGTCGAGGAAAACAACAAATTCATCAAGCACATCAATCATATGCATATACTTTCTAACATGTTTTCTTCATGTGAAGGTATAGGAAAATTTATGTTGTTTTTTTTTAATCATCTAATTTAAGCATGCGGGAAATTTTGTGGCTCCCACAAGGGTTGAGCCCAATGTGCTTTCTATTTGTGTTTTGACCAGATAAACTTGTTAAGTTTTCCATGACAGTGTAATGCAATCAAGGATACACTTTATTATTCATAGCAATGAAGTTCTTGTATCCATTGATATAAACAATGATGTATGCTCAATGGATTTACAGTGACCTAGAAAAGTGAACAAGCATTTGATCAAAATTTGGTGAAAAGATCTTAAGGAAACATGTTTATTTAGGAGGTTCAATAAAAGCTATTTAAAGTAGGGTAGTCTATGTTCATCCTATCAGGAATTCACTTGATGGCCAACAAGTAGACCACAAGGAAATTTTGCATTGCATGATTCAAAGGATTTTTAGGGTCTATCATAAACAAGATGGAGTTTATATTCCCATTCTTAGTGCACTTTGGTTATGGAGAAGCCATGTCTCTTTTTCATCTTTCATTATCAAGTCTAAATGTGTTACAAAAACTGAGTGTGCTTATTTGGGTTTTTTGTTTTTATCATTCAATAATGGATCAATGGTGGAGGTGTGCTATGATAGTAAAATAAAAAGAGAAAACCCTATGACACCTTATAACATCATAAACAATGCATGAGAATTGTTATAGAATGCTTGGGAATGAATTTTCAGAAATACAATGATCACAGTATATGATAAAATAGGAAGCTACAGAGATGTTCCATGAAGTGAAATAGGTGTTTGAAGATAGTTTATTAAAGGCATAAAAGAGTCATTAAAATGTTTTCTTTTATTTTCATCAAGGTAATTTTTATTGCCAAGCAACATTAAGGGAGAATGGTGTTTTTGAATATTCATGCATTTTGCAAATCTGCATTTGATAGTCATTATTTTCAGAATGATTGAGAATATAAATCTTCAAAAAATGTTTCATAATAACCCTAGGCCCAAGCCATACAGGGGTTAAAAGCCATTAAAAGTCACAAAACCCTCAAGATTTTTAGAATCATTTAAAGAGAAATATCATGACTATAGACCATGACTATGAGAATACAGAGAAATTTTTGTGTTACACATAGGTTTTGGTATCTGTGGAGAGGTTAAGTCCATGACCATATAGAGAAAGAGAATGGTTGTAATTCCCTGCCACACAAACCCCATAAGACACAACAACTAATAATAAACGAAACAATTTTTTTTTTGAAACAACAATTACATTAACCATAATTAAATAATAATTAACATTAATATAATCCCTATGACCTCAACTTATTCCCATGGGGTTACATGGTGTGCTACTCGAAATGAACCCAACCAACAACAACAATAAACAAATCTGAATTAAACAAATAATAGAAGCATGAATAAGAATGACATAAATATAACATACATCCAATCATAAAAAGATAGATGAAGAAATATATGAATATCATATTATTGCATTACAAATTCCAAGTTCATTTTTACCTTTTTGGAACATATTTCCACAGATACAACACATTAAGAAACCAATATTATATTACAAAGATGCTTCCCTTATAATAATGGGAAGTGTACATCAATACAAGAACGATACATCCATAATGAAAAGAATACATAATGAGATCCATTAGAAGGAAATATAGGTCATAACACTCAAACTGTCACCAATGCTAGAAAGCTTAGGAACCACTACAACAAGTACATCTCTGCAGCATCACGATCGTCGGTGGGGAACCCAATAGGTTCATAGCACGTTCCACTCGACCCAAAGGAATACCCCCCGTGCTAGGAGATGACAAGAGAACCACAACATAAAAACAGACAAGTGTACAAAGCTGACATGACTCCACAATCCAAAATACAAGTCAAAGAACCATAAGAACAATTACTTCTAGAGGTAATGATTAACAAATGGGAGAAATACAAACATACTGGTTGCTAAGGATAGTGTGTCATCACATGCCTCGACATGGGTTACCCAATGTGAACCTTCATAGGTTACCAACTCCCATCCTGGGTTACCCTGGCAACCTCAACGGATCCCCAACCCCCATTCTTGCACATGCGGAATCAACTTACCTTTCTTGAGGACAAGGTAGTTGATTTTCCATTCCAGGCCTTCTCGTCTCACCCCAAGCCTATACAAGCGCTTGAACCATGAGAGAGGCTTCCATTATCTTTCATTAATGTGATTTCTACCCACCCCCTAACTATTTATTAGGTTACCACTTGATTAGGTCAACTTCCACATGAGTTACCCAAGGGACCACTTAGGGTTTTGGCCCTCGTGGGAAGCCACACTCCCTACTAGCAACAAGACCTCAAAATTACAACACAAAGAATAGGGGTGTACCTTAATGCTCATAAAACCAAGACATGAAAAGTACAACCAAATGCGAGGCATGAACCTACTCACACACAATGCATAACACAACATTGCAAATGAACAAGGTAACACTTGCATAATCTCAACCAAGCAAGAATAACTATGACATCAAGTCAAAATATAAATCATCAAGAAACAAATACTCCCCTTTCCTCTAGAAGACAATTAAAACAATCTACTCAAGGACGAAAATGACACATGATTCCCGAAATCTCAAAGTCATCACAAAAACCAACTAAACCAAAATTCCAAAATGTACAACATATAACTCTTCTTAAATAAATAGATCATCAACCAATACTCTCATTTATAAACAAAGCACATTTAAATGACACAATGAATTTAACTCACTATTAAATTTGTAACGTAAACTAATGTCTTCAATCAATATAAAACTTAACATGATAAAAATATTTTATATCAAATAATAACTCCATCATTCTAAAATCAGTTAGAACAGATAAACTACAATTTCTATCATTCATTTTAAATTTCAAATACATTACGGAAATTAAATATTTTAACTTAAATTATGAAAATAAATGAATATTATGTGTTTAATATCATAAACTCATTTACACAACCATTTATTACCTCATCATATTTATTTTACCAAAACAAAATAATTTCCTAAGTCTAAATTTACATATTCATTCCTATATAAGAGTTCAATAAAATAATACTCAAATCTAAGTTTTATAGAAACAAATTTAAGTTCATTAAGTTCCAGCATTAAATGCCACATCCACACAATAATACATATATGTCTAAATAATATATACATATATATATAAATATATATATCTGACATAACAAATAAATAATTTTCACAAAGCTGGAGCTACTAGAAAATGCGTTAAACAACAGATTTTAAATAAATCATAATCCATAGATCAAAATAGCATGTATCCATATATAGATAAATATACACACACACACACATATATATATATATATATATATATGTGAGATTTTGATAACTTAAAAATAGATTTCACAAAAAAAACGTCTCTAAGAGAATAACACAGAGAACCCAATGTATGTCATAAAGCAACACAATGTATGGCACAAAGCAACACACACACACACACACATATATATATATAAACTCCAATATGTAGGATGTGGGGCAGAGTGGCACAACCACTTATGGCTGTGCATAGCAACCTCCAAGCTGCTGCAGAACAGCATAAGTGCGTGACCCTCTGAAGTGGTTGTGCATAACAGCTTAGAGCTGATGTGCCGCCATTCCAAAGGAGAATGGGGGTAGTATGGGGAGAATAGGGCGACGAACAAATAGAACAAGGGGAGAAAGAAAGGCCAAAGGTGTTATAATCACAACCACCCCAATATAAAACAAGTCCATAAGCAATTTGAAATGCCAACAAGAATAATGCAGACCTTAAATATATATATATAATAGACGCACAAACAATGGAAACATAGATACAACCCAATGTACATTACCATCCCGGAATGCAAGAAGAAGAATGACAAAATGCAACTGAAACTAAATAAGGAAGATCTTTGATAAGGAGAAAATTACAGTGTAGCTAGTTGAGAATCAACACTGGATGAAATGGATTCAAACCAGAGACGATTATACCAAAGTGAAATGAGTTTCAAGACGCTTTGCTAGCCAAATTCATAAAACTAAAATCATTAATGAAACAATGATGGTCTAGACAAAGAAGTAAACAAAATAAAAATATTGCAGATGATAATTAAGCAACAAATTAGACAAACGAATTCATAGTACCAACATTTTGAAACAGATCAAGCTCACAGAGATATCATTATTCTTTGCACAGAATTTAGACAAGCAAATAATACGATTTCAAATTTTCATTTCTCTTTCAATAGAAAAGAACAAGAATAATAAAGTTTTATGTTGCTACCTGGAGTCCTTCGCCTGATAAATAATCGAAGATGAATTATTGTGTTAAACGCTTCCAATGAGCTACGTTCTTCCTCAAATTTACGTGATCCACAACTTCCAAATCCAATTTCAAAGAACCAAATTTCCAAAGAAACTAATAATCTTATTTTTATTATTTTCAAAAATATAGAGTTACAATTTTTCCAGAAAACTTAAAAATGTGAATTGCAGAGAAAATTTGCTTTCCTCTATCTGTTTTCTTGAAAAGCCACCAAATTGGATATAAAATCCAGAAAAGGTAAAAATCAAAAAGTTGTCATCAATTTTTGAAATTTACTCCACATGAAAATAACCACTTGCATTAAATTTCATTTTTTCCAATTTCAAATAAGCATTTTCACCAAATTTCCATTTCTAACTATTTCTTCAACAATTTAAACAATATAATTTCACGCTAAAATATAATTTCCGGCTATTGTGATTTGGAATATATGGTGGGAAAGAAAAATGATAATTTTTAGGAAAACAAAAGATTTAGTTGAGGTAGTCATTATAAAAATTGAAAAAGCCATATTGGAAGGGGTCAATTCATGTGTTCAGAAAAAGAAACCTATTAATTCATTGTTTACAAATTGGGACATTAGTATTCTAAATTTTTGGAAGAATATTAAGATGCCTTTTGATGACATCGTGCCTAAAATTAGTTCTATGAAAATGAATAGAAACACAATTAAATGGAGTCCACTACAATTGGATTTTGTCAAGCTAAACTTTGATGGGGCAACTAAAGCAAAATCAGGGAAGCCAGGGGCATGAGTTTGTATAAGAGATTTGTCAGGAAACCTAATTGCAATCTCCTCTATCAATCTACATCAAGGTACACATAATAATGCAGAAGCACAAGCGTTACTGATGGGTTTGGAATTGGCATGGGGTTTAAAGGTGACAAAGCTACATATAGAAGGTGATTCCATGCTAATCATAAATTCTAGTAGGGAGAGGAAATTATATAACTAGAATTTAAATTATATCTTGCTGAAAATATTGCCTCTTATGGAAAAATTCCAAGCCATTATGATTTTACACACCTATAAAGAAGGGAATAAATTTATAGATTTTCTAGCAAACTTAGGATGTGTGGATAAGGAGATCACAGTTACAAATGAGTTAAAGCAACTGTCTGATTTTCCTCAATTAATTTAGTTATTGAACAAGAGGCAAAGGTGATTAGGCAATCAAATGATTTTCGGCATGTTTGAGTGGAAAAAGAAATGAAGGCAAGTGTTGGATTTTTCCTTCATTAATCGTGCGTTGGGAAAATGCATATTGTTCTTGATGGAGGATACGATATTTAGATGCCACAAGCCGAGGCGATGTGTCAGGCATCTGGAGCCTAACAAAATGAAAGAGAAGCGACTCATAGGGAAGCTTTGATAGGAAGCCACATGGTGGTGGCCAGACAAGTAGCGAGTGGTATCAATGTACTTCAATTCCTACCTCCATATTTATTGACTTCGCTAACAATTCTCATAAAAGGATATTTAGCTGCCACAAGTCGAGGCAACGTGTCAAGCATCCGGAGCCTAGAAAATGAAAGTGAAGCAACTCGTAGGGAAGCCCTGATAGGAAGCCATGTGGCGACGGCCGGGAAAGTAGCGAGTGGTACCAATGTACTTCAATGCCACCAAGATAAAGAAGGTAGATTGTGCCATAGGCCGAGGCGACGTGTCAAGCATACAAAGCCCAACAAAACGAAAGTGAAGCAACTCATAGGGAAGCCCCAATAGGAAGCCACGTGGCGATGACCAAAAAAGTACTGAGCAATACCAATGTACTTATTTCAAGGGCTTGATGTGATCAACATTTGTAGTGTCTGCACAGTTTGGGTGATTGAGGAAAAATGTGTCTGCACAGTTTTCATAAAAGGATATTTAGCTACCATAGGTTGAGGTGACGTGTCAAGCATATGGAGCCCAACAAAATGAAAGTGAAGCAACTCATAGGGAAGCCCCGATAGGAAGCCATGTGGCGGCTACTGAAAAAGTAGCGAGTTGTACCAATGTACTTATTTCAAGGGCTTGATGAGATCAACATTTCCAGTGCTTGCATGGTTTGGGCGATTGAGGAAAAATTTGTTAGAATTTCCTTCTGAACTAGCATCAATGATGTTAGTAGAGGATAAATGGGATGCAACAAAGGTTTTCAAGGAAAGTCCAAGTTTCAGGGATCAACATGGTCGTCCTGCCAGAGCTCGTATTCAGAAGGAGGAAAATGAGGATGATGAACTATTTGTGGGGTATTATTTTTTGCCAATGATTTGGGTTTGTAGGGTCTGATTGAAGGGCAAGGTGAAAATTCAGCTCAGGGCACAATTTTTGTTTGTTTTCCTTCCATGGTTCTATGGACATGTCGTTATTTAGTATATTCTCTTATGCACAGGATTTATTTATTAATTGGGTTTTGGGTATAAATCTTTGTACTTTGGGTGGGGTAATAGTATCAAATTGTATATTGGTAGATTATTACGTAGGGTTTATAGGTTTTAATATGGCTTGTCAAATTTCTCATCAACATTTTGGTTCATTTGTACATTTTTTGGGGCTGTAACCGAAGGTTTTCTCCTTGGCTCTTTCTTGTCGGTATGCCCCCCAGAGCTTGGATTTTGTATTACCTATCTATTATACTATTAATAATATCGTAGTCTTCCACTCTTGCTTAAAAAAAAAAAAAACTCTAAGACAATAAATATCATTTAAAATAAATCAATAAACAATTTAAACTATGCAACATTTAAATTTACGATTTAATATTAAATTAATTACTCAATGTGATAATTAATCATAACAATAATAATTCCAAATGTCTTTAGTTAAATATCTAATAAAACAATTTATTAATTTACATAAATTTAAATTAGATGGTATTCCCATAAATAATTTAAAATATGTAATATTAATAAGGCAATTAATGTCTACTTAAAATAAATAATCATTAATTATATTAACTAGCACATTTTATTTTCTAAAAGAATTAATGACATTCATGACAAGAACAATTCAATTATTTAACTATCCTCTTCAAAGAATGTCATTTAACCGAAGCAATTATTTAACGATATCAAACTAGCCATAATCACAACCTTTAACAAACAATACTAAAACCATGGAAATAAATAACTCAAAATAAAACAATACCCACAAGAACAAGGTACAGATAGATAACATTGACAAACGATGACGAATCAACAAACATAGATGGGGATACTTTCCATAGTTCACTTTGATAATTAAATCTAATACTTTAATTGCTTTAATTAAATTGATCAATCAAAACTAAACATCGTTAAATCAACTAGCCAGTTAACGACATTAGAGATTAACAACTATATCAAATGATAAAACAACATTAATAATACTATCAAAATTGATCAATCAAGCCAAAACAAATAAAATATTACCCAATCAACCCAAAGACCCAAGCGGAGAGGCACTACATCCTCCCCCCTAGTCTTGACTTACTCCTAGAAGTCACAAGGTCAGGTAAACATATACAGTTATGAACAACATCACAAGTCACAAAAAAAAAATGGAAGATACTAAACAAGGCAACTTGAAAAAATAAACAACCAACAAGTGGGGTTACTACACATGGGTTGGGGTCCTTTTTTCATCACCTATTTCCACATCATATCCATTGGGTTTTTTGGGGTAAGCTCAAACCTAACAGTGCAGGCTGATTCAGTACCCAGTACCTACAACCTGCATAAAAAAAGATGTTGAACAAAATATACATATATATAAATTTAGAAAACACACCGTGAGAGGAAATCACAGTGTAGTAGGGCGCTTGCAAATGAGTGATTCTACCATGTTCCCCTCACCAAGACCTCATACAATAACCAAAACATCGAATATAATCATTTCATTATAAGCAACATCATAAGGCAATAATTAATCATCAACATAACAAGCATGAACGTAAGCCACATGATACACATAATAAAAAATTTCCAAACATACCACTAACTCCATAAATCCAACATAACATAAAATCAATACATAATGTCATGATCATCAAAACCAAAGAAATATCATCCAAAACTATCTAGAATGGTGTAACAAACAACTATAGAGTCTCAAAGTGAAAAACATAATAGAATATGTATCAATGCAGAGAAAGCAACATGGAAGACACTACAATGATGCCAGGAATCTACTGAACCCTCATGAGTTCACCCATGGGCTCTCGGGTCAGCTACCTATCCTCTACTAGAAGTCTCAACAACTGCACCCTAGTCATGCCCAACCAAATAGTTATCAACCGCAACATATGCTCAGTGCGACCTTCTTGTGTTGCCCACCGTCGACTCAAAAATGGTTGGTCCCTGACTAAAAACCTTAGAGTTCCTCTGCGAACACTGCCTAGCAATGTGGCCATGTTGACTGCAAGAGAAACAACCTACACCTCGACCAAAACCTCTATCACTAGGAGGTGCATTAAATTTTTGAACACTACCCCTGCTAGCCGTGGGCTGGGTGCTCTATGCAGGCTGCTTATAATGGTTGTGCTTGTTACGCCACCAATTCTAGTTCTTCCTAGAGTGAAAACCTTCGTCACCATGATGATTTTGAAAATTCTTATGTTTAGACTTTGAGCATTGTTGCTATTGATGCTCACCCTTGATGGGTGCCTAATGACTCCTATATAGGCCAACTGCCTATGCCTGATCCCCGAGAGACTCAAAACCTGAAGAAGGGGTATTGCCTATCTGAACTCCTATGTGGCCTCCTAATGCCATGGCCAAGTTTTCCTCCACTAACTAAGCCTTCTCCATGGCCACCTCCATCGACCTCGACTCAAAGACTCTAACTTCTCTGCTGATGCGGGCATTCAAGCCTCTAATAAAATGGTGCACAAGCATAACCTCATCACTGCTAATCCCAACATATTGTTTGAGCTCATAGAACTGATGCTCGTATTGTTCTACGAACATTTCCATTTGCTTCAATTCATGGAACTCGTCTGCATGACACTGTCTCCAATGCTCTGATACAAAATAGATCTAAACCGCTCCATGAATAATTCCCAAGTCACAGAGCCAATGTATAGGTGTAGTTTCTTCTCTTCTAATCACCACCATGTGGATGTGAATCCTCTGAGGTGCATGATGGCACACCTAGCCCTAGTATTACTATCGTAAGGATGCATCATGAACACATGATCCAGATCAATTAGCCAAGTTTATGCTTCTAGTCCTCCACCTGTTCCATCAAATGTGGGAGGATGTGCTCTCAAAATATCTCTCATGTGGCCTACTACCACCTCATCCTGTTCTCTAGTAGTATCTCTCCTTGGTGATCGCTCTCTCTCTGACCACCCGTTGTTCCTCATTCTTCCTAGGGCCTAAATGACCAAGAGCTTCCTCTAGCAACTAACGAATCTGAGCCCCTTCTACACCTAGTTTCCCTGGGTTCTAACCACCACTACCCTACTCACTATCATGAGCACTCTTAGAAGGTGTACTATGGTGATCCACCCTACGACCACCACCTCAGCCTCTACCACGACCTCATCCTTGACCCCTAGGCATACTCCTACACAACAATAGTAGGGAAACATATAAGTTCCAGAGTTAAGCACAAGGTTAATGTAATGGAATCACTTGAACCTAGAGTAACCATTGTTTATAACTTGGCTCTAATACCAAGTTGTAATACCCCGCCACGCAAACCCCATAGGACACAACAACTAACAATAAATGAAACAAATTTTTTTTTTGAAACCACAATTACATTAACCATAATTAAATAATAATCAACATTAATATAATCCATATGACCTCAACCTAGTCCCATGGGGTTACATGGTGTGCTACTTGAAATGAACCCAACCAACAACAACATTAAACAAATCCAAATTAAACTAATTATAGAAGCATGAATAAGAACGAAATAAATATAACATACATCCAATCATAAAAAGATATATAAATAGATATATGAATATCATATTATTGCATTACAACTTCCAAGTTCATTATTATCTTTGTGGAATATATTTCCATAGATACAACACATTAAGAAACCAATATTACATTACAAAGATGCTTCCCTTATAATAATGGGAAGTGTACATCAATACAAGAATGATACATCCACAATGAAAATAATACATAATGAGATCCATCAAAAGGAAATATAGGTCATAACACTGAAACTATCGCCAACTCTGGAAAGCTCGGGACTCACTACAACAGGTACATCTCCACAACATCACGATTGTTGGTGGGGAACCCAATGGGTGCATAGCACGTTCCACCTAACCATGTGAACTCGAAGGAACACCCCCCATGCTAGGAGATGATAAGAGGACCACAACATAAAAATAGACAAGTGTACAAAGCTTACACGACACCACAATCCAAAAGACAAGTCAAAGAACCATAAGAATAATTACTTCTGGAGGTAATGATCAACAAATGGGAGAAATACAAACATACTGGTTGCTAAGGGTAGTGTGTCATCACATGGCTTGACATGGGTTACCCAATGCGAACCTTGATAGGTTACCAACCCCCATCCTGGGTTACCCTGGCAACCTCAACCTCAACCGATCCCTGACCCCCATTCTTGCACATGCAGAATCAACTTACCTTTTTTAAGGAAAAGGTAGTTGATTTTCCATTCCAGGCCTTCTCGTCTCACCCCAAGCCTATACAAGTGCTTGAGCCATGAGAGAGGCTTCCATTATCTTTCATTAATGTGATTTCTACCCACCTCCTAACTATTTATTAGGTTACCACTTGATTAGGTCAACTTACACATGAGTTACCCAAGGGACCACTTAGGGTTTCGGCCCTCGTGGGAAGCCACACTCCTTACTAGCAATAATACCTCAAAATTACAACTCAAATAATAGGGGTGTACCTTAATGCTCATAAAACCAAGACATGAAAAGTAAAACCAAATGTGAGGCATGAACCTACTTGCACACAATCCATAGCACAAAATTGCAAACGAACAAGGTAACACCCACATAATCTCAACCAAGCAAGAATAACTATGACATCAAGTCAAAATATAAATCATCAAGAAACAAATACTCCCCTTTCCTCTAGAAGACAATTAAAACAATCTACTCAAGGACGGAAATGACACATGATTCCCGAAATCTCAAAGTCATCACAAAAACCAACTAAACCAAAATTCCAAAATGTACAACATATAACTCTTCTTAAATAAATAGATCATCAACCAATACTCTCATTTATAAACAAAACACATTTAAACGACACAATGAATTTAACTCACTATTAAACGTGTAACGTAAACTAATGTCTTCAATCAATATAAAACTTAAGATGATAAAAATATTTCATATCAAATAATAACTCCATCATTTTAAAATCAGTTAGAACAGATAAACTTTAATTTCTATCATTCATTTAAATTCTCAAATACATTACCGAAATAAATGAATATTTTAACTTAAATTGTGAAAATAAATGAATATTGTGTGTTTAATATCATAAATTCATTTACACAACCATTTATTACCTCATCATATTTATTTTACCAAAACAGAATAATTTCCTAAGTCTAAATTTACATATTCATTCCTATATAATAGTTTAATAAAATAATACTCAAATCGGAGTTTTATAAAAATAAATTTCAGTTCATTAAGTTCCAGCATTAAATGCCATATCCGTACAATAACCCATATCTGTCTAAATAATATATGTACATATATATATATATATATTTGACATAACAAATAAATAATTTTCGCAAAGTTGGAGCTACTGGAAAATACTTTAGATAGCAGATTTTAAATAAATCATACTCCACAGATCAAAATAGCATGTATCCATATATAGATAAATATACATATATATATATATATATATGTGTGTGTGTGTGTGAGAGAGAGAGATTTTGATAACTTAAAAATAGATTTCACAAAAAAAAAGTCTCTGAGAGAATAACACATAGAACCCAATGTACGACACAGAGCAACACAACGTATGGTACAAAGCAACACACACACACACACATATAAACTCCAATATGTGGGATGTGGGCTAGAGTGTCATGACCACTTACGACTGTGCACAATAGCCTCCAAGCTGTTGTGCAGTAGCATAAGGGCACGACCCTCTGAAGTGGTTGTGCACAACAACTTAGAGCTTTTGTGCCACCATTCTAAAGGAGAATGGGGGGGAATGGGGCACTGAACAAATAGAACAAGGGGAGAAAGAAATGCCAAAGGAATTATAATCACAACCACCCCAATATAAAATAAGTCCATAAGTAATTCAAAATGCCAACAAGAATAATGCAGACCTTAAATATATATATATATAATAGACGCACAAACAATGGAAATGTGGATAAAACCCAACGTACATTACCATCCTGGAATGCAAGAACCAGAATGACGAAATGCAATCAAAATTAAATAAGGAAGATCTCTGATAAGAAGAAAATTATAATGTAACTGGCTAAGAATCAACACTAGATGAAACAGATTCAAACTAGAGATGATTATACGAGAGTGAAATGAGTTTCCAGATGCTTTTCCATCCAAATTCATAAAACTAAAATCATTAATGAAACAATGATGGTCTGGACAAAGAAGTAAACAAAATAAAAAGATTATAGATGACAATTAAGTAGCAAATCAAACAAACAAATTCACAATACCAACATTTTGAAATAGATCAAGCTCATAGAGATATCATTATTCTTTGCACAGAATTTTGACAAGCAAATAATACAATTTCAATATTTTATTTCTCTTTCAACATAAAAGAACAAGAATAATAAAGTTTTATGTTGCTACCTAGAGTCCTTCACCTGATAAATAATCAGAGACAAATTATTGTGTTGAATGGTTCTAGTGAGCTACATTCTTCCTCAAATTTCTAAGATCCACAGCTTCTTAATCCAATTTCGAAGAACCAAATTTCCAAAGCAACTAATATTCTTATTTTTTATTATTTTCAAAAATACAGAGTTACAATTTTTCCAAAAAACTCAAAAATGTGAATTGCAGAGAAAATTTGCTTTCCTCTGTCTGTTTTCTCAAAAAGCCACCAAATTGGATATAAAATGCAAAAAAAGTAAAAATCAGAGAGTTGCCATCAATTTCTGAAATTTACTCCACATGAAAATAACCACTTGCATTAAATTTCATTTTTTCCAATTTCAAATAAGCATTTTCACCAAATTTCCATTTCTAACTATTTCTTCAACAATTTAAACAATATAATTTCACACTAAAATATAATTAACTCTAAGACAATAAATATCATTTAAAATAAATCAATAAACAATTTAAACTATGCAACATTTAAATTTATGATTTAATATTAAATTAATTACTCAATGTGATAATTAATCATAATAATAATAATTCCAAATGTCTTTAATTAAATATCTAATAATTTTTTTATTAATTTACATATATTTAAATTAGATGGTATTCCCTTAAATAATTTAAAATATATAATATTAATAAGGCAATTAATGTCTACTTAAAATAAATAATCATTAATTATATTAAGTAGCACATTTTATTTTCTAAAAGAATTAATGACATTCACAAAAAGAACAATTCAATTATTTAACTATCCTCTTCAAAGAATATCATTTAACTGAAGCAATTATTTAATGATATCAAACTAGCCATAATAACAACCTTTAACAAACAATAATAAAACCTTGGAAATAAATAACTCGAAATAAAACAATACCCACAAGAACAAGGTACAAATAGATAACATTGACAAACGATGAAGAAACAATGGACATAGACAGGGATACTTTCCATAGTTCACTTTGATAATTAAATCTAATACTTTAATTGCTTTAATTAAATTGATCAATCAAAACTAAACATCATTAAATCAACTAGCCAGTTAACAACATTAGAGATTAACAACTATATCAAATGATAAAACAACATTAATAATACTATCAAAATTGATCAATCAAGCCAAACAAATAATCTCTTACCCAATCGACCCAAAGACCCAAGTAGAGAGGCACTACAATGGCCCCAGAATAATGCAAGGGATAAAACCCTCAAAGCCAAAATTAGTAGAGCTCGAACGAGTTTTGATATGCTTAACGAGAAATGAAGAAACCTTTGTCATGAGTTAGGGTCTGAGACATAAAGTGTAAGAATGTAGAATGCATTCATAGAACTAAACCCTAACTCGAGATGAGAAACCAAATAAACCCTCAAAGGGTTGAAAGTCACAGAAAAATGGTAGATTGAAACTTGAAGATTCACATACATTAAGATCTTAGAAAATAGAATAAAATACAAAGATCTTCAGAGGAATGAAGTTGAAACCTACAAAAGATAATACATGGTTGTGGCCAAGAAGTTCAAAGTAGCCCTGTTTTGCAAAGAAAATCATAAATTTTTGCAAGAAAACCTCAAGGGTTTGTATAGGAAAGCACGTGGAAGACTTTCAGAAGGAGGTTCAGAGAGTTTCCAAAACTCAAAACCCTCATATTCTTGTGAAAAATGATTAAAACCTGGCGACCATTGAAGGTTCTTCTATGTAATCCTACAATAAAAGTCATGGTCATGGCTTGTGATGAAACCCTAGCTAGGAAAAAGAGGTAAACAAACAAACTTATGAGGGTTTTGATTTTAAGAACCCAAGCCATGAACAACATGATACAGAGCTTCTAGAAGGTGCCATAGTTTTCATTTCCAAAAAACAAAATCTTCAGAAAATGAGATTTAAAACACATACAGAGAATACAGAGGAATATATTCATCATTTTCTAGTTATAGAAGCTTGGGTCAAGCTCAAAATATTTGGAAAAGCATTATGAATCACAAAAAGATTATCATACAAGGGTTACCTGAGTTGGAAAATCCAGGAAATCATGAAGGATAAGCTTCTGTAACTGAAAAATCACCATGAAAGCTCACAAAGAGCTCTATAGAAACCCTATAATTTTGGCTATGAAGCTTGATAAAGAATGAAATGCTTTTTTTTTTTTCTAGTTTAACCCTTGTTTTGGCACCGACATCAAAAGCATGGCATTTTTTCCATTTATTTTACAAAAATAAGTGCCAACTAATGTATGTCCCTACAGGTTCATAGTGAGGTCCATGCCTTAGGAATTTTATGTGCCTTGCAATGTTTCAAAAACCTTGTAAAGAGTGGTGTAATGCCTTATAAGTTATAAATGTATTCCCTTATGACTAGTGTCCATTGCCTTTACCCATAGTGGTCGATGAGGAGTTATTATTTTTGCATAAGTATTCAAATGTAAAGAAAATGACTTAAGAAGGTGTGGTTACAAACCTTTAAATCCTCTTGTTAATCATAAATGCAAAAGGGGTCAGAAGGTCGACTCATAGAGGTAGTTACTAGTTGCTTTAATTATTTTGAGAGCATATTGGAGTAGTTGTGAGGTGGTTGCAAACATGTGGAGGGTATATAGGCATTTTAGTTGCTTTTGAGAGCCTTTTGTGGGCAATTTGATGTGTCATCATGTTGGAAAAGTTCAACTTTGACTTGTTCACCTATTGGGAGCTCATTTAGAGAGAATCTAGTGGCTAGATTTTAGGCCCTTTTCATGCATTCGACCCCAATCAGTTTCGGAGTCCTATTTTTATAGAATTTTGGAGGGAGTTGATTCATATAGTAAGTATTTTGACTCATTGTACATAGTTCAGATTATGCAATTTTTTGTACTTAGTGACTTTTGAAATCCTTATACAGTTTTTTGGCATACTTTGTAACTCTTTGGATATGGAATACAGAGGATACCTTGGTTATTTATAGTGATGAAATTCTTTCCTTTTTGTTCTTGCAGTCTTGTGTATGTTGAATGATTGATCAAGCTCTTTGTGAGATTTTTCCAATTTCCTTCTAGCTTTGTCTCATATGTTCATACCCTTTCTATAATTAGTATGTTCACGCAGGTTGCTAATTATGTCTATGAAATGCATATTACTTGCTAATTGTGAAGTTTGTCTTCCCTTTGCAAGTTATTGTGTTTTGACCATTTAGTGAAATATTTATGCAAAAGCATACTATAAAAATTTGTGCAAACTTATTTTTTGTCAATTTGAACCAAGTGTTTAAAGCTCTGAGTTTCATTATCCACCTTAAGTTTGGTGTATCACTTCACTTTTTATTTTTAGTTTAGTTTTGAATTTCTATTCTCCCTTTTCCTTGCAATTTTAGTAGCCTTAGGTGATAACCATCTAGGAGTTGGCCTCATCCAGAGATTCACTCTAATTTTTAGGTCACCCACAACCTAGGAGTGTTTCCATGTTCCTCTAAAGTACCAAGTTTTGAGTACTTGGTAAGGGTGCAACTTTTAGAGTTAACAGGATCTTCTCGAAATTTATCCACAAGACAAATTTTATGCATAATATTCAGTCTAGTAGTAGTTAGATATAGTAGTCCACCAATCATTGATCTATACTTACTGTGACCAGTCTTAAGAGATTCATCATTCTTGCTCAACTTGCAACCAGTAACCATAAGAGTACACACTAGTTTAGAATCTTCCATTCCAAATTTCTTCAACATTTCCTTGACATACTTTGATTGTGAAATGAAAATACCTTTATTTGTCTGATTTATTCATAATATAAGGAAGAAATTCATCTCTCTAAACATAGACATTTCAATCTCTTTTTTCATTTCCTCTACAAACTTCTTGCACATAACTTCATTGCCTCCAAATATTATGTCATCAACATGTATAACCACAATCAAGATTTGATCTTTTTCAACTTTAAATTAAAGATTGCTATCTGCAATACCTTTATTGAATACTTGATGTATCAAATACTTATCCAACCTTACATAACAAGCTCTAGGAGCTTGCTTCAATCCATATAATGTCTTCTTCAATCTATAGATATATCCGATTTGTCTGATAAATGAAATCCTTCTAGTTGTTCTATGTATACTTCTTCCAATTTTCCAATCAAGAAAATAGACTTCACATCCATTTGATAAACTTTGAAATCCTTATGTGCTGAAAATTCCACAAACATCTTGATAGCTTCCATTCTTTCTACCAGAGAAAATGTCTCCTCAAAATCTATTCCTTCAACTTGTGAGTAGCCTTTACACACAAGCCTTATCTTGTTCCTTACCACTTCTCCATTCTCATTTAGTTTGTTTTTGAATACCCACTTAGTTCCAATCAAATTTTTGTTTGCACGTCTTGGGACAAGTTCCCAAGTCTGATTCTTCTCAATTTGCAACAACTCTTCTTTCATAGCCTTGATCCAATATTCATCTTTACATGCCTCAATTACTATTTTAGGTTCAACTTTAGAATGTAAACATAGATTTACTTGTTCTTTAACAAATTTCCTTCTTGTCAGTACACCTTTGTTCTTATCTCCAATGATTTGATCTTTAGAATGATTCTTCTGCACATACTTAGGCATTTTAGGAGTCCTTTCCAGATCTTCTTCCTCTCCAATCTGCACTTCTCTTTCTTCAATTTTTTCTTCTCCTCTACAAGAAGATTCATTTGATTCATATCCATCTATCATCATTGAATTCTTCCCCAAATCTTAATCATCCTTGACACTTGCACTCTCAACAATATTTCCCAATCTCTTGTTGTAGCACCAAATTTTTTTTCTTCTAGTAGAATATCCAAGGAAGATACCTTCACCAAACCTTGCATCAAACTTTCCTAAGTTATCTTCATCTCTTTTGATATAACATTCGCTTTCAAACACTCTAAATTAATTAGCAATAGGAATCATTCTATATCATAGCTCATAGGGAGTCTTTGTGTTTTTTTCTCTTGCTTGAGCTCTGTTAAGTATATAAATAATAGTATGAATTATTTCTCTCCAATAGACTTCTGGCAGATTTTCCTCTTTTTCCATTATTCTTGCAGTTTCTTGAATAGTCCTATTATTTCTTTCAACCACTCCATTTTGCTAAGGAGTCCTAGGGGTAGACAAGTGCCTCTTTATGCCATGATTCTCACAAAATATGTTAAACTCATTGGAGGTGAATTCTCCACCTCTATAAGACCTCAAACATTTGGTTTTCATATCCATTTCATTCTCAACCATAACTTTGAATGCTTTAAACCTGTCTAAAGCTTCTATTTTTTCTTTGAGAAAAGTAACCCATGTCATTCTAGAACAATCATCAATTAAAATCATGAAATACGAATCACCTTGAAGGAATCTTACTCTTGTAGGACCACAAAGATCTGTATGTACCAATTCCAATAGTCCAATAGTAGATTGTTCTTTGAATTTGAAGCTTCTTCTTGCTCACTTTCTAATTTGGCATTTTGTATAGACAACATTGATAGGCTTTGTAATATTTGGAAGATCTCTTAGTGCTTGAACTAAATTTATTCTTACTAAGTTATCAAAATTGATGTGACACATCCTCATGTGCCTTAACCAACTTTCATTAATCTAATTTATAAAATAATGACCATTAGCACCCTTAAGCTGATAAACATTTCCATTTTCCCTTCTTCCATCAACAACCACAATTATGGATCCTTTTTTGATCTTACATCCATCATCCTAAAACATAAGATTATATTATTTGCTACACATTTATCCAACACTCAAAAGGTTATGGCTTAGACCCTTAACATATTAAACATCATTAGTGTTATGCTTTCCATCAAAATTGATAGAACCTTTTTCACATATCTTAGTAGATGTATCATCACCAAATCTAACACATCCTCCATCATACTTTTCAAGTTTAACAAACTTAATTTTTTTATCGGTCATATGATTAGAGGATCCACTATCAATGATCCAATACTTCTTCTCTTGTCTAGCATGAAAAGAAGATATCAATGTACCTTTAGTCTTATACTTTGTCTCCAAAGGGATTTCCTTCACACATCTTTAAGAGTTAGTTGAAACAAATTTATCTTTTAAAGACTTTAACAATCATTCATCATCATCATCTCCATAATCAGATTCATCATCAAAAATACTTGCATATTCTCTAATATAATTACTTTTCTTGATCATTTTACCTTTGTTCTCCTTATTTTTGTTATTCAAAACTTTGTTTGGACATCTTGAACCATAGTGATTTGTCTTTCCATAGCTTAAACATTTGAAAGGAAACTTACCATTATAATTACCAATACCCTTCTTCATTCTCCTTACAAAGTTAGCTTCTATATCATCAAGATCATCCTAATTTGATTCATTGATCTCCTCTAATTTCCCAACCTTAAAAGAAGTTGCAACTTTTGCACCACTATTTGTTCCAAATTCTCTCATTTCAAAAGTAGTTAAAGAGCTATACAACTGATCTCTGGTATATTGATTCAAATTTGAAAATTCCCCAATAGTAGAAAATTTATGACTATAAGATTTAGGAAGAGTTTTGAGAATTTTCTTTACCACTTCTTGTTCTTTTAGCTCACCACCAAGACCTTTGATGGAGCTGAAAAATTCATCTAACCTTTGCATATAGCTTGTAACATTTTCTTCTTCACTGATCCACAAGTTTTCAATCATGATCTTTAGATTCTGCATCTTAGCTTCTTTTGACCTTATCATCTCCTTCATAAATACTTTCTAACTTTTCCCGAAAAAATTTAGCAGTTTTTAGAATCATAACTTTCACCAATTCAAAATTTGTAAGACTATTTAAGAGAGGATACCTTTCTTTACCATTTCTTTCATAGGCTTTGATCTCATCAACAGTACTTGGACTATTTATAGGTTCAATATATCTAGTCTTAATATACTTCCAGACATCATATCCAAGATAAACCAAAAATCCTTCCATCCTTGTCTTCCAAAATGCATAATCCATTCAATGAAATATATGGATCTCTTTCTTGTGCGCCATCCTAGACCTACCTCAAGTGGTTAAGCTTTCTTCCAAGGAACCTTTCTCTAATACCAATTATTGAATGCACAAGACAAATGAGAGGGGGGTGAGTCATTTGCACCTTAAAACTTCTAAACCCTCATACACATTTAGATTCACATTAATACAATTGACCCTTAACCTATTATAATAATTTAGCACAAAGGAAAATAATAAAAAATTGAAACAAATTAACACCATGCACAATAGAACAACATATTTACATGGAAAAACCAAGATGGGAAAAACCACAATGAGGATTAGCTCACAATATAAAGTAATGTCAACACTGAATAAAATGGGGCTCGTTGTTGAAGGGATCACTACCCAAATAATGAGAAAGGCTCATTTCCAAAGGCTCACTACTAGAATAGAAAAGAAGATAGAGAAGAATGTTACATAGAGAAATCCATCTTGATACAAAAGAGAAATCCACCACAATACCACCAACAGCTTCACAACTTGACTAAAGAATTGTAGACACCTTCTGCTCACTACATCCAACAATCTCGCATGAAAGCTCATACTACACTTTCCAAATTTGTACTCTAGCACTCTGCAATTCACATCATTCACATCTCTCTTATCTATCTCCACATCCCACAACAAGTCAACTCATATTCATACCATCTTCAACCTTGAAATCCTTCTCCAAGGTTGGATATGCACCTCAACCATGCAAATTCAAATTAGGTTGGCACCAAAATACTTTCGTGGTGGATATAAGTGAAGGCAAACCATACCATTCCTTATCGGAGACCCAAATATATAACACCATGCTACAAAATGCTTCTACAAATAATAAATATCCACCACAATTAGTGTAAACACCAAGGTCGGTCGTTACCCATGTAAACACCATTAAAATTTTAAGTACACACTTCCTTTGATCCAACAAAAAATCATGGATGACAAATGCCACCTGATCATAACCTGGAATACTCCATAAACACCCTGAAATCCAATGAACTCCTTCGCAACAACTTCCACCTAAGAAATGTACACACCTAGTACACTCAAACAACTCTTCCATACATTACAACTTAAGAAACTAAATTTTGAAGCATGAAACCTCAAACAACCTCGATAGAATAATGATACCAACATTATAAATACTCCTTCATATCCGTAAGACCTGAAACCAAACCGCGAAGAAACACAGAGCAAAAACATTTCTCCCAGATACCTTTGCAATAGATCATTCACATACTGGTGAACAAAAATTTTGTTCAATGATCCAACACACCAAATTCTTAATATATTAGCTTTGAACACCTCTGATCAACATATTTGAAATGCACACAAAAATCTTCAACCTAGAAGAAATGTGGAGCAACACCAAAACACTACTCTGCAACCCAGAACAATACTGCAACATATTGTTTCCTCTTTTTATCAAATTTTCTCAAAAGCACTTGAAAAACAAGAATCAAATACACACCCTCATCACCTTCAGTACTTCCTCATCACCACCTAGCTAACTACAATATAGCAACTCAACCATATATCCATAGATAAAAGCTTATCCAAGCAACACTAGAGGTTGACACTAGTAGCTCACTAATGACAACATAATGCAACTAATCAAAGAATGGATAACACCAATATACTCTTTCAACAATATTCTACTCATACATTTGGGATCAATGACAACACCAACTACTCATACTTGCAACAATCCTTGCTTCTAATAATTTTTTGATTATCAAAATCCTATAACTGGTAACCAAAATCATCTATTCTATATCTAGTGAAGGTACATTTATTAGATTTAGTTTCCATCTTAGTTTTATTTTCAATATCAATGTGTGCAAAAGCTTCATAGCCAAATATTTTTAGAAAAATAATAACTCACCTTCTTACTTATCCATTCCTCCTCTAGAATACCATAGACCAAAGGAACTTAAGGCCCTCTATGAATTAAATGAATAGTAGTATGTACAACCTCTACCCAAAAATATAAAGGCATCCCAACATACAATCCCATGCTTCTTGTACATTCCATTACCATTCTATTCATTCTCTTAGCCACACCATTTTCCTATAGAGTCCATGAAATTATTTTTTGCCTACAAATTCAATTGAATGAACAATAAGCTTTGAATTCTTTGTTGCAATAATCGCCTCCATTATCAAACTTGAGACACTTTAGCTTTTTCCCTATCTCATTTTCAACCAAGTTTTCCTATTTTTGAAAGTTTCAGATACATCTAATTTATATTTTAGGAAATACAACCATGTTTTCCTTGTTAGTGTAGGTTTTTATTTTCCTAATGGGATATTTAATTTTCCCTTAGTTGTATGTTTTTCCTACATATTTATTAATCTTGTTTAGGATAATAAAGTGATTTAACCATTTAATAACTAGGAGATAAAGTGATGAGTTGTCCTCCAACTTGTAAGGGTGGGGTATTTACTTTTTTACCACTTTATTTAATGTTGGTGGTTATTGGTGTTCAATTCTCATTGGTTGATTTTCCACCTCCATCCTCTCATTATTTCTTTATAAACTCACTATCTAGCTTGTATTTCTCATCTTGGAAGCTCTTAATGCAATTTTTTCATATCAACATTGCATAATCTCTTGGAGTTCTAGTTTGCATTATTTATGTTTTCTAGTTTATGTAACTTTGATTTTCTCTTAAAAATTTCCTTGGGTTATTCAATCTATTTCAAATTTCTAACATGGTATCAAATATTTTGTTTTGAGAAATCTAAGTTCTTAGATTCCTAATTGAGAGATTGATATTTTCATGTAAAAAATATTGTGAATTATTGTATGATCTCTTACATTTTGAATGATCTGGAGAATCACAAAGGGTTTGCAAATATTTAGTAACCTCTTTATATTGCATATGTGTTTTGTGGGATCTAGGTGATTGCAACATTTTTAGTTATACTAGTGGCATTTTTGTCTATTCCAACACATCTAGGAGGCTCAAGAAAGTTGAGATTGGATTTTGTCTCATCCAAATTGGAGATCATTTGACATATTTTTAAATGAGGGTTTGAAGCTCAGATATGGTGAATAGGTTTTTATTAGAGCATTTTCAGCCAAAAGGACCTTGTCATTGCATTCAAGAGGCCGAGGAGACAAATTTTGATATAAAAATTTCCTATATTTGGTGTTGAGAGTTTTTCGAGGAAAAATATTTTTCCCAAGGAGCCATACGCCCCCCCAAGTTGTGTAGGTATGACTATCATACAAAAATTTAAAATTTAAAATAAAAAAATATTTTAAGTGCTTACAGTGTTGAAGCCCTGTCTAAGTGGCTAGGGAAGCTACTAAGGGGTCAAAGCCCCTACAGTATCCTCTTTTGAACCACTACGACTTATAGCCGCTTGTCTACAAAGAGAAATTAAGAAACCATCGACAATCCTCAAAATCAAATCATGGAAATTTATTAAACCAACACTGCAGATCATGATAGGAATCACAACCATGCGGTTTCCACTCAACTACTAGAAGTTAGAGGATAACCACTTGATCCTTCACCCAAGCACCACTCTTGCACTGTAGTGGCCACAACCAGTGGTGACGCCGCCAAAGCACCACCAGAGGGTCACCAAGACCCTCTAATAGACCAAATTGGTTTTTTTTAAAACTTGCATAACTTTTCACCATGATGTTCATTTTTTGGAAACAAGATATCATAGAAAATATGTAGACAAGCACTTTCCATCAACAAAGGTATTAATTTTGTTTGGCAATTTTCTTCTATATATTTAAGGTTGAAATTGTTTGTTGCTAATTTCTTCAACAAGGCATAACTTTCACCTTGGTGCTTTGATTTTTGATACTAGTGAAAAGGGTGGGAGTGTATTGTTGTTCTATTTTGATATCTTTTACAATAATTTGAGGATTGTATCATGGGTTTTTCTATTCACTCTTCTATTATAATTCCAATTATGAGTCTTGGAAAAAAGGCATTCTAACCCATCTCAAATGGCTCAAACTTTTGCCTTACCTTTATGGGTCCATGCCTAAACCAAACACACCTAGAAGGAAATTAGTATGGGGTAATAAAATTGATCATTTATTAGGATTGATTGGTTCTCATTTTGATAATGACACTATGTGGACTATAGTGGAAATTTAATGTCCCCGTACACTTTGGACCAAGATTTGGGAGATGTTTGGAGATCCTCATATTTCTCCATTCCTAGATGATCTTGCTGCAGATTGCCTCATTCTAGTTAATGATACATATAATCTACCCTTCAATGATGCTACTTTAGAGGAGCTTGAAAATTCAGATGACACAAAGATTTCTCTTCTTGCTTCTCATCCTCATGTTGATATCACATCTCATATACCTATTGCTACTTCAAATTCCATAGATGCTTCTTCAAAAGCTTCCAGTGATTCATTATAGCAAGATCATTTATTTCTTCTGGATTTAGTCGATTGGGATCGACTTCTACTAGACATCTCTTGTTTTTTTATAGAGTCCTTCATTTTGGCTCTATATGATAATATTAAGGACATACATCTTCTCTTTTAAGACAACTCTTTTGTCCTTGCATCTTTTGCTACTTCGAAGTTCAATGTTGCTTCTTAGAAAGAATCCCATGACTTTTGTAGTAGGACATCCATAGTCTTCCCGATTTAGCTTTGTGGAATGATCTCTTGAGAGCAGTTTTAGACTTTTTTATGGAGACACATATTTAAGAATTAGAGGACACATTTGAGGGGTTATCTCTCCTCTTTGATGACAATCATTGCACAACTATTGTCAAACCATCATTATCTTTGGATTGTGCTCTACATTAGTCTCTAGGAGATTCTAATTTTTCATCTTTAGAAGTGTGGCCTAGAGTGCCTAATTTCATTGTGACAACTTTCAACATCGACACGGGTATACTTGAGCCAACTTTAGAGACTTCATATATCTTACACTTTCCTACATATTCCTTTTCATATTCTTCTCTCTATTTTGGGGGGGTCTTCTCTCTATATTTGTGGGGGGGATTATTCTTCTTTGAGAGGGAATTTGATATGTACATGGGTACCTAACATGGCCTCATTTTTTGGGACCCATCATTTTTTACATCTTCCTAAGTTATGCTTAAGGGGGGGTGTTGGTGTAGGTTTTTATTTTCCTAATGGGATATTTAATTTTCCCTTAGTTATAGGTTTTTTCCTACACATTTACTAAGCTTTCTTAAGAAAATAAAATAAGTTAATCATTTAATAACTAGGAGATAAAGTGATGAGTTGTCCTCCACCTTTTAAGGGTGGATTATTTACTTTTTCATCACTTTATTTAATGTTGGTGGTTATTGGTGGTCAATTCTCATTGGTTGGTTTTCCACCTCCATCCTCTTGTTAGTTCTATATAAACTCACTACCTAGCTTGTATTTTTCATCTTGGAAGCTCTTAATGCAATTCCACCATATCGACATTGCATAATCTCTTGATGTTTTGGTTTGCATTATTTATGTTTTTCCAACTTATGTAACTTTTATTTTCTCTTAAAAAGTTCTTAGGTTATTCAAGCTATTTCATATTTCTAAAGTTCCTAGTTGCATCATATATATAAGTGACATAATAATAAGAGCCATTACGAGAAGATACCTGGGCTAGTCCCCAGATGTATATATGCACAAGCTCCAATTTCTCATTCTTTTTTTGTTTCCTATATTTGAGAAATTTCACTCCCTTTTGCCTCCCATAAACACAACTTTCACATAAGTCCATGTTAATATGTTTCAAAATCTGTAATAACTTCTTAGAATGAAGAATTTTTATACCTATCACATTCATATGCCCAAGTATGTGATTCCATAGTGTTGTTTTTATACCACAAAAAATATTTTTGTAACTACTATTGAACACGTACATCAATTATTCTTGTAGCAGTTGTTGAACCCACAACAGCTACTGTAGCTATTCTTGTAGTAGCTTTTTCTACTATATTTTTTCCTACAGCAAATAATATAGAAGGAACATTATTACATGTACATAAATACAAAGTACCTACTTTAACACCTTTAATGCACCTTTAGTAACCTTCCAAAATTTATCTATAAAGGTAACTGTGTGACCTTCACCTCCCAACTAGCTTGCTAAAATTAAATTTCTACTCATCTTTGGAATATGCCTTACCTCTTGTAGCAACCATTGATTTCCATTCTAAAATTTTATTTTTATTTTTCCCTTTCCAAAAAATTTGGCAAGGTTCATTATCACCTAAATATACCAGTCCAAAATGATCTCCTTGGACATAATCAAGAAAATAGTTCCTATGAGGTGTGGCATGAAATGAAGCCCCTGATCTATTACTCAAGAATCATTAGCATTATCTAATGAAAGAATTAAAGCATCGCCATAAAATTTACCTAAAACATTTTCTTCTTCATTTCTTGGTGTTTGTCTCCTTTTATTTTTTGAGACCAACAATTCTTTCGTCAAGTGTCTTGATTTTCCACAGTACCAACAATCCTTCCTTCATCTAGATTGGGACCTTCTATTCTTCAATATACCTCATGACTTCCCATGACTTCCAAGGATTTTTCCTCTCTCATTTGATCTTCCCATATCCTCTACATTCAAAATATTACTTGATATTGAAGTCCCAGATGTGATATTCCTTTGAATATCCTCGCTCAAAATCACACCAACAATATCATCAAATTTTAATTTATTTGAACCTAGAATAGAGTTACTACCATAACCAAATTGTTCCAACTTTTTAGCAAAGAACATAAAATCAAGAGAGATTGAACTTCTTTATCCCAAACTTTAATTGACTAGTAATTATATTAAATTAATTTAAATGATCTGTAACAAAACCTCCTTCAACCATTTTCATATTAAATAACCTCTTCATTAAGAATACCTTAATTGAATTTGAGGTATTTTCATATAGTTTTTCCACATTTGCATCAATCCATCCATTATTTTCACTTTGGATATGTTAAATACCACAAATAATGTCAAACACAACCGAATACTTCTCAGTTCCTTTATGTCTAGAATTTATCATTCCTCATCTAACATCATTGTCAGTTTCTTTGATTTCCCTTACAATGGTCACTATAAATATTTCTGATATAGGTAATCTTCCATTTTTATTTTCCATAATTGATAATTCTAGCAATTGAAATTTTCAACCTTTAATTTTCCTTCTTCAAATATTTTTCCTACTCAAACTTTAATATTTCTTTCCAAATGATCGAACAATGCTGCTATAATACCAATTGTTGGATTTAATGGCATGATGGAGCAATAATATAACCAATTATTAAATGAAAATAACATAGTTAATAGAAACGAGTTCATAGAGACACAAAAATTAAAGTGGTTCACCCAATGTGGGCTACAACCATAGAACAACCATCCAATTTATTTATTGCTTTCTATCAAAATATATATTCTATTAACTTACAACACAAGTTATTGTTTCATGTAACTTTACCCAAAACACTTCAAACTCTTTGCACACAACACTCCTTTTTGTTGTGCGTTCTTTCTAGACCGCATGACCTGCAAACTTCCATCCATCCACATGTTGTTTGTTACATTCTCTTCACATTCATGACATCACTATCCACCTTTGATTCACAAAAAATAAACTATCTATTTTCTATAATTACAAATTATTTTTTCAACCAAATTAATAACAAAAATCCTTTATGAAAACTAGGCAATTTTTTCTTCGAGGGAACTACCCCCTAACCCCCACTATGGGCTCTGCCCTTGGGCCTTTGTGGGGGAGTGGTACCCTTGGACCCCATTAGCGAGGCTCTACCCCCTTGCACTCTCCCATTAATTAATTTGAGGGGAAAACATGACTGCCAAAGTCATTAAAATATTAACCCAAAGCATGATTAGGTTCAACATACCAACAAAATCCCCTTGACATCCCATCTAATTATCACTTACAATTTATTCCCTAGGTTATTTCAGTCTAACATTCATATATGGCATATATAGAAGTTAAAATTAGTTAAAAGGCTATACAAGGGAAGAAGAGAAATTTCTCTTAGATGCTAGTCATTGATTTTTTATGTTTTCTAGGTTTCAATATGGAATGATCATTGTGAGGAGAATGTGCCAAATTATTATCCTTATTTGTATATTTTTATGATTTTTAAATATTTATTTTCATTTGGCATTTATATTTATGGTAGTTCACATGTAAGTTAAGGTGGGGGGATAATTAAAGAATGATCATTGCATACCTTGTAGTATTTCCCTTTACTTTTGACTCACCTTGACTAGATTTTTTATAATGTAATGACTAGTGTAAAATAGGAATATTTTTGTATAAAGTTATAAAATTACTTGTGTTTAACCTAATAATAACTTCACACATTACTAAGTACTAGCTCTAGTATTTAATTTATCAATTCCTCTATTTGGTTGTGTTAGATCTATGGATGTAGAAATGAAATTGGTTCATCTACATGACATTAAAATGATACCAAAACCTTTAAAAATGATACTAGAACCTTAAAATATAAATACATATTTACCCCCAAGATGACTACCTTCTTGCTAACAATTTCTTGGTTAATTGAGTATCAAACATGTTAATGTATGTGCTAGGGTTTTATATAAAATAAAAACTCTAATTTAGTTTTATCCTTCTAGGATCCATCATAGAACTACATAGCATTATCATTCAATCATAAATGTGTTCATTGAACCATTATCTTACATCAATATTTTTTATTTAGTGAAAATTAAGGAATCTTACAAGTTTTCTTTCTATCTTCAATCTTATTGTAAAACCATTAAATTAGAAGCTAAGATTTTGACCAAATGATGAGATCCTTTTCTAGTAAACTCCAAAAGGTGTTTTTCAACACTACCTTGTCTTATAGAAATAGAATATATAAAGTGAGCTGAGAATATTCCTTGTATATAGGAGTGCTTAGTTGATTCCCATACACATGTTTTAATTCTATGGATAATGTTCATTTATGTAGAAAAAAATTCAACCTATAATACATAACCTTTTAGTTAATAATCTCTTAGGGTTTACTAGTTTTAGTTATGATTTCATAACATTATTTTGGATCATAGAGCATAGATTATAACCAAAGTTTTTAATTTACATGTAAAATCAAATCAAAATCCTTAATATATATTTGGTGTCCATGCCACAAGATAGGTGTTCAAGCCTGTGTTGGTCCAATCCCTCATTGGGCTAGTGTGCTTGTGAGCTTTGTGCCCTACTCAGCTACCATGTTTGTGGGATTGGACTAATCACTTGCATTCATGTCAAGAAGGGTGTCCCTTGATTATGGACTCCATGCTAGGTTTTCCTAGACTGAAAATTCCCCATCTTACCAATCATACACACACATATAATTGATTAAAATTGTAATCTAATATTCATTTTATACTTATATTAAAATTATCATTTTCCTTCAAATGTGATTAATAACATTATTATAGCTATGGATAGTAGTGATTAAAATTTTAAGAATGAAGAGATCTAAAATTTAGATTATGTGGATCTAAATTAGAGGCATGTGTGATTCTTGCATGTTATTAAACTTGTCTTAGATTTGATATGGGTGAAAATATGATAAAAATATAAAAAAAATTTTTTTTTGGTGCCTTAGATCATAAAGTGTTGGCATAGCAAAATTTTAATTTTAGTTTCTAAAAATTAAGAAAAAGTATAAGTTTTAGTTTAGAATTTAAAATGGTGCTATCATAAATTTTTACAAGTGTTTAATAATGTGTATGTATGTGTGGAGTTTTTGATTAGGAAAAACATGTTTTGAAGGGGCCCTAAAACCCTTTACAACAGAGAAAAGCTGCTAAAAAATTAGAAACATTAAGACCTGTAGCCCAAAAAATCAAAATACTAACAAAAGATAAAGTCAAAGAACCCGTCAGCAACCCAACAACAAAACATCAACAACAAGGCTGAACAACCAAAAACAATAGTAAAACACTACAACATTTTATTAAGAACATTGGTCGAGGCCATCTTTTCAGCAATGACCCCCTCGTGCATCTTGAACACATCCTAAATATCCTCGAATGAAATGGCTACTCTTTTCTTAGTCTTACTCCTCATTCTCAAGAAAGGGCTAGCCTCCAAATTCTTCTCCTCACCGAGACCATTATCCTCAATATTATCCTCCAAATTCATGCGGTTAACTTCAACAATGGCCTTCTCATGATCACCCAGATCCAAAGACTTACCAATCCACTTTATAACTTTATCATTTAAAACTAACAATCCCTTAGCACTAGATTTCAAAGACTAGTTACTGATTCAAACAATAGTCTACAAATCATCACTAATCTTACTAATTCTTTCCTCCATATTCACAAACCTCTCCTCATTAATCCTTTGAACAACAGTTTCTAGGGAGGTTAACTTTTCCTCATGGATTTTACCAAGTCTATCAACATCAACAACTAATCTATCAAGAATAACATTCATGGTCTTGACCTTACCTTTAATAGACCATTCCTTTTGGCTACAATTCACTAATGCCATACATACATCTTTCCAGTTTTTAAGCTTGGAATTGATCTCCTCCACTTTTGAGAACAACCACTTCACAATAGAGAGAAAATTATGAGTTATGTCCTTCACCATTCTACAAAACAAGTCCATATTAATCTCCTCCCAATTGAATGGTTGAGCAATAGGAGAATCAACATTCTCAATAGGTTCCTCCGTATCCACCTCTTTTCCCTCCAAATCCTCCTTACCAAGGGAATCCTCAACTTCAATAACCTCCACTTTCACACAGTGCTTATTAGGCATGTCTGCTAAGCTAGCAAAAATTTCAAGCCACTCTGCCTTAGCATCACTTTGCTTAACCTACTCGACACCAATAGGAGATTCAAATTCAACCTGGCTATGGCCAATCACCTTAGAATTCACAATACCCACATTCTCCTGGCCAATATCTGCCTTGGGTACTCGAAACCCTCAATACCATTGCTAAAAACATCTTTAACATCAGGAACAAGGGAATTATCCACACCTTTTAAATTATTCACAACCTGTTAGACAACACGCTTCCCTTTCTTGGGGAAGCTTTTCTTCCCCTTCACATTATTTTTCACTGAAGGTACAACGACTTCCCTCATTTCAGTATCCGTTTTATAACCCTTAGACCAATATTTTGAGTCCTCGGATTCATTAATAGACTCACCCTCTTCCTTTGAAGGTTCCTCATAAGCAAAGTCTTCTTCCTCAGAATCCCCTTCCCACTCATCCGTTGACTCCCCAGTATCATACCTAGTGTTTTTGCCACCCTTTTATGAGAAGGGGTCTTAGGAGTAGTCAGTATCACCTTCATCTTTATGTGATAAAAATGAGATTTATAAGGCCTTCATGAAGAATAGCCTTCGTAGGGTTCTTCCTATGATCCTCGATACTAGTTTCTATTGAAAGAAGGAGGTAAAGAGGAAATGAAATATGAGTGTTATGGTGGAAATGATTCAATAACATGAAATGATAGCCATAGATAATAGAATACCTGCCCTCCAGAGTGAAAAATTTCATAATAACCAAAGCAATGTCCCTCCAAAGTAGCTTAATGGATTTATGAGTATAGCCATCACTTCCAATAAACCTAAGCTTCTTCTTCTTTGAACATTTAAAGAAATTAGCTAGGGCCATCTTGCCTGCAGTCTGATCTCTGTAAAATTTTCTACCCTTAGAAGGAAGACCAGTAACCTCAACAATGAAATCCTCATTGATGTTGAATTCCACACCTTGGTATTGTAAAACCTTGTTGTTCTAGCCACTAACAAAAGCCTCTATCACCTCTAGGTTAGATCCGTGGAGTTTCAAAAAATAAGAGAAAACACCGCCCTTCTCCAAATGCTCCCAAACAGGTTTATTACCACTAAAATCTTCAAAAGAGCTTGGCTCCACTCTACAATGAGCACCACCCATGGTGACATACAACAAACTACACTCAACCTGCTCTTTAATCTTTTGCATAAAGAGGATTAGGCAAACAAACCACAAGGAAAAGTAAAAAATACCCACAAAACATGTGAGCCTGAAAAACCAAGTATCACCATACCTTAACTCGCAATCCATAATCTCAAAAACATCTAAAAAGATATAATTATAAGAGCATGAACTGAACTCAATGTGCATAAACCAACCAAGGAAGAAATAAAATAACCTTTCTCCCTTCTTTTCCACTTCCTTGACATGACAACTGGTCATAATTAGATATGTTCTGAAGGTTAAGTGGCAAGGAATCATAAGTATTCGAATTAATACGATCCATCACTCCTAAATTAGCTACCCCATCAGCAAATGAGTTAGCCTCCTAGAAAATGTGAGTAATTTTCACCTCATCAAAAGTATTAATGATAGAAATAACATCATTAATTAGATGGTCTATAGACCATGATTGTAGATTACTCTTCAGAAGATAATTTTTGATGTTAAGGGAATCCCCTTCTAACCAAAGTTTTGAAACCCCTACTTCTCTAGCCAATAAAATGCCATGATAGGTTGTTGCTGCCTCTACAAAGTGGTTTGTCTGGATTCCCAAAGGGAGCACCGCCATAGAGAAAAACATACCATTCTCATCACGTAACACTCCCCCACAACTAGCAAGTCCTAGATTCCCCTTAGCAACACCATCAAAGTTAACTTTGAGTCATCCCCAAGAGATTCCAATGAACCACCTCCCTAGAGGCCTTAATATTATTCATCAAAAGAGAAATATCACAAGAGAGATTCCACCAATTCCCCATTAACAAATCATAATTGGAGACAACTTCCTTAGGACCCAAAGAAGGAAGCATCGAGAATTCAGAGAGAAAATTTTCCTTGATGGCTTTAAAAATTTTGAAAGCCAGCCTTGAAGGAGGAAGCTCCAGCTGACAGAAAACACAATTATTTCATTCCTTTCACACTCTCCAAGCCAAATGCGGAAATATGAGAGACCAAAGCATCAAGAGAGCCAAATTTTGAGAAGAATCCACCCATTGAAACCAATTATCTGAGATAGAAGCAGGAAACACCCAAGAAATATCTGACCTTTGAAAAATATGAGCCCACACATCCCAAGTGAAGTTGTAGCTAGCTAGAATATGATAACAATCCTCAACAACGTCTTTACATAATAAACACTTGTTCAACATTGACATTCCCCTTCTCACGAGATTATTGAGAGTCAATATCTTATCTTGACAAAGAAGCCAGAAGAAAATATTATTTTTAGGTAAGAGCTTCGCATTCCATAGTCAACCCGAAAAGGAAGGGGGACCATCCAACCGAGTCTAAAAAGAGAAGGTCGAAGACATCGATAAATTACCATTAGGATCAAACCTCAACACCATAGATTCATCAAGGGAGTCAACAAGAATGTGAATCAGAGAGAGGAACATAAAAAGAGGCTTCAAATCCCTATTAACCAGATCAAATCTAATCCACTTACCTTGGAAAATATAATCTGACAAAAAATTGCCCCATTCCCTAATACAAAAGTCTTTGAAAGAGTCTTCACAAGGTTCATCCTTCAAGGGACCATGCCCAATCCACCAATCATCCCAAAACAAGACCCTCCTACCATTCACGAACACCCAATGCAAACCAGCAACAAAAATGGAGTGAACTTTCAACATTAAATTCCAAAGGACCAACCCCTGAGAGGGGACAAAATTCTCCCTCAACAGATCTCTAAACTTATCCACCCCCCTCAAATACTTTGAAGAGAAAATATAATTCCATTCCTTATCACTCAAAATAAAATTCCTCAACTGTTTCACAATAAGGGAAGAATTAAAATCTTTTAGCTTACACAGGCCTAAACCACCTTAGACTTTTTACCTACAAACCTTCTCCCAAGACAACAAATGTAACCTTTTCTTCTCCTCCACACCAGACAACAAAAACCTTTTATAGATACCCTCAATCTTCTCCCAAAACCTTTTGGGAATATAGAACAATCTTCAAGCATAAACCAAAAGATTCTACAAAGTCGACTTGATTAACTGAATTTTACCAGCTTGGCTTAGAAGGGCACCCTTCCACCCAACAAGTTTTGAATTAAACTTATCAATGATGCCATTCCAAAAGGAGTCTAGAACCCCATTAGAACAAAGAGGAATCCCTAAATAGGTTGAGGGATGCTCCCTATTGCCACATTCCAAAATATTACTAATCCTCAATTGATGATGTTTCAGAGTATTAAGAAAGAAAATAGTGCTCTTAGGCAAACTCACCTTCTAACCAGAAGCTGCCTCATACTGCTGAAGAATAAGAAAGATAGATTTAGCCACAAAAACCAACACCTCAACAAGAATAATGGTATCATCAACAAATTTTTGATGCAAATGACAAAGTTGACACAAAAAAGGATAAAGGCCTTTGAAAGACCCATTAGAAACCGCCTGAAGAAGAAATTTTCCCAAAGACTCCACCATAATGATAAAAGTAAAAGAGGAGATAGGATCCACTTGCTGCAACCCATGAGAGCTTCTAAAAAAGGTAGAAGGCAACCCATTCACCAGCACCGAGAAGGACAATGAAGAAATTAATTTCCCAACTAGTTGCAAAAGCCAATCTGAGAAGCCAAACGCCTTCGAGATATTGCAAAGGAATTGCTAGTTCACCCAATCATTGGCTTTTACCAAATCCAGCTTCAAAATAAGCCCAGGTTTCTTGATAACCTTAAGAGAATAAATATTCTCATGCACATTGAGTACCGAATCCAAAATCTACCTACCCGAAACAAAACCATTTTGTTGAGAAATAATCCTAGGAAGGACCCTTTGCAACCTAGAAGCCAAAACTTTAGAAAAAATCTTATAGATAGAGTTACACAAACTCATGGGCCTAAAATCGGTAAAATTCTCAGCCCTAGGATTTTTAGGAATTAGCACAATAAACATAAAATTCAATTCCTTAAGAAGTTTCCTACTACCAAAAAAATATTTAGTAGCATTGATAACATCCTTGGCGATAATATCCCAATAAGACTAGAAGAATAACGTAGGAAACCTATTCAGCCTAGGAGATTTGTTTCCTTCAAAAGAGAACACAACCTTTTTTATTTCCTCATCAAACAAAATACCAATCAATCCCCTATTCTCCTCCTTTGACACCGAGTTAGGAATAACTTGAGAAAACCCTACTGGAAAATAGGATCAAGAGGGTGATCCTTCGAAAGAAGATCCTTAATGAATGACCAGGAAGAAGATCTAATATCATTGTCCTCTTTGAGAGAGGTTATTCACAAAATTTTTGGATGTCCTATTAGAGGATCTATGCTTCAAATTTGTAAGATGGAAGAAATGGGTATTTTTATCCCCACTCTGAAGCTAGATAGCTCTATACCTCTGCTTCTAGAACTCCTCCTTAGCCACAATTTCATGCAAATTGGCAAGGACACTTTCCTCCTAAAGAAGTGATAAATCATTCCCATTGTCCTGCATTCTCTACTACAAGGTGTCTAGCTTAGCCTTAAGCTCCGATTTCTCCTTAAAGATATTTCTAAAAGAGGATTTGTTCCACTAGATCAAGTTCTACTTAATAGAAGCAAGATTCTTAGAAAATTTATACATATTTGAGCCATCAACATTAATATTCCACCACTCAACAATTTTGGAATGTAACTTCGGGTGGCTAGTCCACATTTTTGAAATTTGAATGGGAAGGAATTTTTACTACCCAAAAGCTCAACATTCAAAGATATGGGAAAATGATCTAAGTCGAGCCTAGTAAGGGCTAAGAGAGAACAAGCAAAAAATTGCAACCAATAAGGAGAGATTAAGGCCTGATCCAATTTAACCTAAATGAGAGCATCCCCAACATGCCTATTAGACTAGGTATAGGACACACCACAAAAATCCAAATCTAGTAGAGAATTATCATTGATGAATTTCATGAGATCAAAATAGCTATCATCTGCAACTTGGGAGCCCCCAAACTTATCAAAATCATTAAGTAAGGTGTTGAAATCCCCCATCACTAGCCAATTCTGAAAAGAGAATTGAGATTTAAAGGTGTGCAAACTCCCCCAAAAACGCTTTTGAGCACATTTCAAATTAGGAGCATATATATTAGAAATCACCTAGGCAAATTGATCTTTGGGATAGGAAAAGGAAGTAGCCACATGATTTTCAAAAGCAAACAAAGCAAAGCCCAAAACCACCTTAGGGTTCCAAAAAGTTGCCACCCCACTAGAGGCTGGATCAGAGTCAAATTCCTAATAGCCACAATCCTTAAAAAATCTATTCTTTATTTTTTCAACCTTCTCAACACCCATCTTAGTCTCCTGAATCAAAATGATATCAGAATGATGATCTCTCACAAGATTTGCAAGAAGATCTTGTTTATGAGGATTATTTAATCCTCGAAAATTCTAGGAAAGGATTTTCATAGAAGATTCTATGAGGATCCCTTAGGGCCCATCTCAAGAATAGTAGCCTGTGACCCATCAACAATATCACATTTACTCTCCTCTCAGATTTTCTCCAAACAAGGCCTTCCTCTACCCCTCGACTCTGAACCATAATCCATCTTCAACCGACTCCTCATAGCCATTCCCACCAAAGGAGTAGTTTTCTTCTTATTACGTGATTTAGAAGTAGAGGAAATAGGAACCCCAACCTCCTCCCCTTGAGAATAATAAGAGTTACAAACATTGACTAAAGAGGTAAGCACCAACTTCTCTAAAACAATAGACTCCACCAATGACTCCCCCAAAGACAGCCTCTAAGACCACAACTAGTTCCTCCACCAAAGAATCAAAAAAATCCTCCTTGGACACAATCAACAAAGGATCTAAGACCATCTTTAGAGGGGTCACCTTCTCCGAATCGACAATAACAAGAGCCAAATACTTAACACTGCCCACACTGCCCTCCTTCACTAGTCCCAAAACAAGCTCCTCTTCAAGTGAAGCCTTCAACTCATCCTCAGATAAAACCTCCACAATGGGGTTGATCCCAACAAATTACAAAGAAGATCCAAGAGCACTCTTAACAAGATCCTCACAAATGACACCAGATTCCACTCCAACATCCAAAATAGAGGCACCTAAAGGGTAACTGTCACCCACAACATCCACCAAGGGCTCAACTAAACTTAACACTTCCCCTTGAATCATGGCAACTCCTAATCTCCTTCAACACTTTGGCAGGAATTGGTGTCAGCTTAAGGATCGATACCTTTTGGGAAGGGGCTGAAACCTTTTAGGAGGGCACCTTAGGCTTTAGAGGACACTTCTTCGCCCAGTTACTCACCTTTTTGCAATGAAAAAAGGAAAAAGGGATAGACTCAAGCTCAATCGCTTACTCCCAAACTCCCAACTTGGAATTAATCTTGATCAAAGTTGGAAGACTCGTAGCCTTATTTGAAATCACACACAACTGAGCATAGACAAGCCAATGCCATGAAGAAGTCAAATTATCAATAGATAACAAGAGCCCAAATGTAGACACAATACCTTTGAAGAATTTCACATCCTAGAATTCAAGCGGGAGCCTTGGCAAGTAGACCCCATAGGAGCCGAATCAAAAGAACAAGAAATCAGAGAGAAGCCTGCCTCCCATTTCTTCAACACCAAAGTACATTTACCAATGAGCCAAGGCCCCCCCACCAAGACCTTCAGTAGATCTTTATAAGAGAATGAAAAGGAGAAGAAGCCCTTCACAAGGGCCTCCACCTCAACCTGACCTTTCAGGTGCCACCGATTCTTAGACAGATTGTGAACCAAGTCAATATTGGGATAGGGCCCCAAAAACTTACCAACAATAATTGCTCCATAGACAACCCTTGTCAATAATATAATTTGACACATAGACAAAATACTCACCAGTAGACAGATCTACAAAGAAGTCCATCAGAGGTGAAGAACTCTTCTCCTTAAGCTTCACACCAAACAACTTAGACCATGTATTTTCCTCCTATGAAGCAACAACTTTTTGAACAGCTCCAGAATCCATAGAAACCTCAAGAGCCACAAAAATAGACCCCACCTTGACCAAAGAAGTACCATCAGGACCCAGACCACTAGAGATAGGAAGAAATTTTGAGTTATCCAATGGAGAGGACCCACAAGTTGTCCCATCTGAAAGATAGCCATCTAACACCCTCCTAACGTTAGCCCAACCTTCGCCATTAATGCCAACCCTAAGAACAGGGCTTCTCGCCTTCAATTTTTTTGAAAAATCCTTACCATCCGCATTCGTAGCATTAGCTCCACTTGACGACAGTTCCATCTTAATCAAATATCAATGTTGTTTAACTCCTAATCCATTGTTTATATGTGTGGAGTTATTATCAATCTAACACATGAATAAATTGATATTAATATTTTTATCTTAATATAAGATTATGTAAAAAAGAATAAGATATAAGAAAATTAGTGATGCATGCAAAATAATACATTTCTTAATTTATAATATTTTTAAGATAACTGGATTTTTTTTACTTTTAAGAGATTTATTATTATTTAATTGTAAGTAAATAAAAAATATTTACATAAATATTCAGGTTAAATAAATATAATAAAATTTAATAATAGTCAAATTACTTTAGATAAAGGGGATAGGTTAAAATTTACATTTGACTGGATCTAAAATATGGATAAAATAGGAAACTTAAATGTATATTGTGATTTTTAGAGAAGATGATACTAAACAAATTATGAAATATATGATTGTTTATAAATTTTTAAAATTAGATCTAAAATGAATAACTAAGATATTTATGCTATGGGAAACCTAAACTTATATATGAACCTAGGTCAACCATGCACCTACATAATTGATTCACATAGCCAATTTTTTAGTGGTGTAGGTAAAACCTTCTAGTTTCACCTAGAACTTGTGATTCTCAAAAACTTTGGTGGCTATAATAAAGATTTTTATGTACCAACACCTATAATGGGAAACTTGGTGATGTTGAAGAATATTGTTGGAAATTTCTATGTTAAGGATTAGAAATCAATTTAATGATGTTGATAACATTAGGAAATAAAAAAATTAAAAAGTAAACTAATAATAATTTATCTATGATGATTCTAAGTACGTAATACTAGAGATTTCATGTTAGTGAATGTGATGCAATGGATGTCATTAGTGTAAGAATTATAGTTTTCATATTTGTTGATGTAAGGGTTGATATAGTTGATGTGACTAAAAAAGGAGACTAAGTAGTACTTTTTATTAATCCTTTATTATAGATAGATGTAGATGGATTACTCAAATGATGAATCTTAATTATGATTAATTGATCGATTAAAATGACCTAGGGGTGATGTGATTTTCTACTTTTCCTAAGCACACAATTTAAATTTTTTAACATGAAAAATTGTGAGTAATGACTAGTAATTTTACTTTAAGTCGTGATAAAATTTAAAATTTTACCAAGTGAATCAATCCTTCACATGTGGCGTTGAATTTAAGGTCATTTCTAGAGTCTTGAATATGAAAAATGAGCTAATATTATAGATTGTGGGAATTTTCAAATAATGGGTGAGACAATATTTCTAAACTTGAAATAAATTTTTGGGTTACTAGAATGTCTTGATTCATTCAAAATACGCTAGATCAATGTACTTAATATATTCCCAAATTGTGATGTTAAAAAAGGGTAAAAGTATAAGGAGAACACTTTTCAAACTTACATTTTGAAACCACTTTAGTGTAAGTGTGGTATACATGAGAAAAAATACCAAAGTAAAAATAAATTACAAACATAATTAGAAGAAAAATAGGTAGAAAAATAATCCTAATTCAAATTAATAACTTAAATTCAATAAAATCTCATTAGTAATAATATGACTCTTAGAATCTATGTTTTCCACAAAGGGGTAACAACAAATCATGGAGAAAATATTGAATAAAAAATAAGCATTCTAACATCATGAGCATGATAACTTGAATATAAATAATAAGCATAATGAATTAAGCATGAAAATTTAGAGATAAAGTTAGGGGAGGATCATAAATGTATACTTTAGATACTTACCTATATATGTGATATGAAAGATATTACTCCCACAATTTTCCTCCAAGGGGATTGTGTGAATGTATGTAACTTGCAAAGGAAAACAACGACCTTTTCTCCAAGTGACAATACCAAGTGAAAAGTGTAGAAATGGGAAATAGAAAAAGAAACATAATATATAAGTTTTAAGAAAAGAGGCAACTAAATGGATTTAACCAATAACTTTATAACCATTGGACATGTCTGTTGTAATTTTCTCAAGAGATTTGTCACTTAAATCTATGTCCTCCATGGAACTATTGATGCCATGTTTCATAAAGGATAAATTATGACCATCGGGTGCTTATTTATGACCTAAAGTGTGATGTAAAATGATACCAATTTTGAAGTGTTATGTAAAAATAACTATATTATATGTTTTTCATACAATTTTTATTGTCCTTTTATGTTCATGTTGTTTGAAAACCTCATCTATAATTCCAACATATTACATGCTATGATAATAAACACCCATGTGTGCATCATCACTAACAATGGAATAATCCTAACCATTCATTTACACATGCTTAGCCCCATTAGGTGGAGTATGTATTTGGTATTCAACTTGTATCATCCCTTTGTGTATATAAGATCTTGAATTTTATATTGATTATGATGTATATATCCATGTATTCAATAGTAAGCACACAAATATTTAGCCTTGTAATGTGGTACAATACTAGATGATTATTTTTCTTAACATGAGGTAAAGTTATAAAACAATTTGTAAAATTTATCTTAACATAATATGTGAAGGATCCTCAAATCTAGTGAACTATCTCTTTATATATATTTTAATGTTTGTAAGAAATCATCATTTTGACTAACTTCATCCTAATTGACCATACTTTTAAAATATAACATTAATTATAATGTTGAAGTATAGGGTAAATGATGCAATGAAAACAATAAATTATATAGAGCTTAATTTGATTCGGATATGATTAAGCCAATGAAATTATATCAATCAAATAATGAGGAAGAATTATAGAAAATTAGAAAAATCATAAAATGTAAATGATTGTACTAGATATACAATGAGAAAAACCTACAATAAAATACTTTATTCCAAATAGACCCAAGCTTGTAATATTCTCAAAATATGAAGTACAATAATACATTTACTTATCATTCTAATAGAAAAATCACTACATAAAAGTACCTACAAACAACCATAAAATATACTATCAAGAATATATAGAAAATTTGGAGACAAGAAACCATCAAGAAGTATCCAAAACCATGAATCAAAATAATAAGCCATGACAAAAAAATAAAATAACCTTATTGTTTGATTTAGCACCTCAAACTAGTATGTAACTCTTCTAACATCTTTTACACACTCCTTATGCATTATAAATTTTATATATTTGTTTTTTGTTTTTTTTTCTAGGAAAAAAGACATAGAAACCTATATATATTAAAATTTGTTTTTTACATAGTTTCATACAGTCCCATATCAGAAATTAGCTGAGAAAAAACTGATAGTAAATCAAAATTCAGCTTCAATACCATATATTCTAATTTGACCATCACCCTTATGCCTACTTCTGCTAATATCCAAGCATACATTTTTATCAACTAATTCGTAAAACTTTGAGGAGCCAAAATAAACCAAAAAAACCCTAGAAAACTGCACATACTTTTCTTCCATAAAATCTCCATGAACCGAATTGTCCTCCTGATACTCCAACCTTTCAGTCAGCTGAAGTCCTCACTCAAACATGCTTTGTCAACCCGCAGAGAAGGTAGGGAGCTACATTAGACGAACCAGCCTTGCATTGACAAAACTGAAATTCATTGGGACACTGCTTGGTTATTGAACATTGCAACAACGCTGAATTTGCTACAAATCCAAATGCAAACTAAAGGCTGACACTGGCGGAACATGCACTCTTAAGAAAGTTAGGGCATAGTATTTTTCCCTTATGTCTGCCTCCATGATTGTGCATATACAATGACGATGCTTCCTTAGAGCCCTTAGCAAAATATTGCCATTCCCATACTGAAAAGCCATATACAATGGCAATGTTATATATTTGGTTATAATGGTCAGATTGAACAATATATCAATCCTAGGCACTTCATGAGGGCATTGATTGCCATATCATGGTGTCAAATACGAAAGATCTTAGAAATTGTAATCTTGATCAATTTTATGTAAGCTCTCTATTAAATTAATTTTTACACAATATCCTAAGTATCTTAGAGAATAAATAAATAAATAATCTCATCCATCACATGGGTGTCCAACTTGGCCCCAATCCATGATTTTTGGAAAGTATAGATTATTTATTTATCATCTCCATAATTAAATTACAATTAGAAGACAAGACTTGCGAGGTGAATTTCATACCTATTCTGAACAAACAACTCATGTAAATAAATAATGGGCACATCATTATCCAAAATGTGCAATATCAACACTATAGACTAAGATGTGAAGATACTAGTTATACTATGGACCTATAGAACAACCTCTAAAAGACAAATTAGGTTTTCTCCTTTGAACTAGTATACTAATAGATGTCTCATTTCTTATAAATACAATGTTCCAAATTTAAGGTTGGTGACTACTTTGTAGATGAATGATGAATAATCTCTACAAGAAAGGTAAAAAAAACTATACCAAAAAGGTTAAAAAAACTATAAAACTAATTGAGAAAAGTCTACTAGTGGTGTATGACCAAAACTTAGAAAAGAAGCAATGTAAGGCTTGGAATGACCATAATTTTCAAAGGAAATTATTTTAGATTTACATGGACAATAAATTCAAGAAAGAAAGAAAATTAAAAATATAAAGTGGATATGACCATATAAGAATATAAAAATATCAGCATAAGCAACCATTGAATTAAAAACATAATAAAATGATTTATACTAGATGGATATGTGAACGATGCAAAGCTAAAACATTTCCATGAGGGGACTTAAGAATTAAAAACCTACCAAATTGTATTTATATATTATATTATAACATAACAATAAAGTATAGAGGATGCCAAAAAGGAATAATATTGTCCAACTAAAAGAATTGGTGGTAAAGTATGAGATAGATAGTCATAATAAATACAAAACATATAATTGGAAACCTATATAGGTAGCCATGAAGGAAAAAAATATATATTTGAAGAAAATTGTTGTGTTGAAAGTCTACATGCTATAAACCCTAAGATGAGAATGAGCTGCCTATGAAATTTGATTAGTTAAGAATAGATTTACAAGAAGGAAAAGGGGAATAGAATCAAATATAAAAAAATATAAGAGGAAATTATGGCAGCTCCAACGCTAGTTGATATTTCACAAAACCACACTTGAAGAATGTGAAATATCCATTCAAGGCCTTGTAGGTTGACCCACAAGGTACTTTCTCATTTTTACCTATTGATGTGTTATATGTTGAGGATGTGAAGTACATACACATATCACTCATGGATATTGACCACACATCCTTTGATCCACTCTAGAGGAAACTATTGTAGTTGGTGAGAAAAGATTTACCTCAATATCAACAAAATGTTAATTTAAAGTTATTTGTATGAAATAATTTACCTAATTTCAAAATGGAGGAAACTTGGGTGAGGATAATTTTAAGTTGCATACATGATCAATATATGTATATGGACAAACCCTACCGATTAACAAATAAGTCCATTCATGTAGAAATACAATTATATAAAAAGGGAGATCTTCCCTCAAAGAAGAACATAAATAATAGAAGGCGATGAAGTCAATCAAAGCTACCTTTGATGGTAGAAATGTAGATGTGTTTAGAATTACAAACTTGGTAGTGAAGTAAGCTTGGCATCACGTACAAAATATAAGAAATAAATAGGGAAGGCTTTGCAAAAGGAACTTCCATCTTCAAATCTTACTAGATGGCCATATAAGGAAAGGAGATTGACTTGTGCAAGGTTTTAAGAAATCATTTGATGTAAAATATACAACACACAAAGAGCAACAAACACTAAATTTTAAGTATGGGTCGTTAATTATACAGATTAATTTTTACTTTATAAAATAGACTCCCTAGGTTTTCATGAAAGATATGGTAGAAAGACACACCTATAGTTGTATAAATAAATGATTTTCAACTATTTCAAGAATACTACATTACATATAAGTACTTTGGGTTTCTTCAAATATTTCCAAATATAAGCATAGAGTAGAAAGATAATATTTTATGATATAGTAAGAAAATATGTGAACAAAATTAATTTTGCGGTACACCCCATTACAGATGAGTGTGGAAAATAAGAAGGGTTAATTAGAAAAAATAAAAGAAAATATATCTATGAATGAGATAGATTCCAAAGAAGAAGAAGAATAGAAAGAACAGAGTGGGAAGGATGATATCCCATTGAAAAAGAAATTAAAATTTATAAAAATCCACCAGAATCTATACAAACTAAGGAAGAATGAAAAGAGGAGTTGATGGATGCTAGAAAGTTGTATAGGCCATTATTTACATTGGGAATGCTCTTATATACATCACAAGTCTATCCATAGATGACTGCAAAGAGTAAATATGTGATTGAATAGGCCCTATCAAAATATATTTCAAGTACCCTTTGCACTTTGGCAAAGTTCTTTGAAGGTTTCTTGGAAGAATTTTTAGAAAAACTTAAGCCTAAAAGAGAAGAGGTGGTGGAGATGGAAGAAAATATAATAAACGAGGCACACAGAATTATTATAGTTAATATCTCATAAAAAAGAAGAGCCAAGATAACCTAATTGTATATAATAGAATAGACCAAAAAAAGGTGAACACCCTCCTCTCTCAAATTGTAGAAGCAATGGAGAAGGGTAGGAAAGGAGCTATAAATGTTATTGAAAAATTCTTCAATATATCTTTGGAAGAGGAGAAAGGAGAACAAGAAGAAATATCAAAGGATGTGGCCACACAATTAGAATAGAAGGTAATATAAGAATTAGTGAACGTGGCTTTGGAAGAAATAAAAAGGAAAACATAATAACAATAAGAAAAAATAGTGCTTACACATCCTAAGAACATCTTGCTTTTCACTTTTTCATCACCACCATTTGAACCCATGCAAAAAATAAAAAGAAGATACAATACTAATCTCACCTTCGCTACTCTAGCTACCAATCTCTGGCTTACAAGTAGACTTCCCATAAATTTCCTAAATACATAAGTTTCACTTAGGATATACAATGCATAGTACTACATGGGAAAATATTTTAAAATAATATGTGGAGACAAATTTTACTATGGAGAGCTCAATCACCGCACTACATAAAAAAAAAAGCATCACATCTCCTTAGAGACACCTCAACTATATTGTGGTACCAACCATAAAAACTTATAGATGAGATACTTCTGGAAATACAAAACTAGAAAAACACAATAGATGATGGTGGAGATTGAGAAGAATATATAAAATCACTATAAACAACACTAATAAATTAATATGCCATCACCCGCACAAAGTTAGAATTTGAAGTGAATAATATATAAATAACTATAAACAATACTAATACCTTGTATAAATTCTACTTGGGGTGGCTAACTTTAAAAAATGCCTTAAATTTAAAGGGACAATATTGAAAATTAAAATACATAGGTATCATCCACCTATGATGCAATGAAATATTTGGATAGAACTACTAGGGAAACTCTCCACGATTTGTGCGAGAAAATCCACAATCAAAGAGAATGACTATGGGAATAGATAAAATAGTCTAAAAAGGTGGTGAGCTTGAGATTAGCACATAAAATATGATTACTCACTTATGAAAAGAAAGTGGTGAATTGCATTTAAATACTAGATAATACAAGAGAAAGAGAGAACATCTTAATACAAATAGATGGTCAAATTTAAATATTGTAAAAAGAAAAGATACAATGGAATAATAAATTTACCTAGATTAATGGGATATATAAACACATTTTTCCATGAACAAAAATAGTCCATATAATTTTAGCAACAAGAACAAAAAAATGATAGATTTAGATGTCTTAGTCAAGAAAGAGCCAAGATGCCTTCAAGACAAGATATCATTTCAAATGAGGGGTGATGTTTGTAGTACAATGCTAACTCTATCGCAAGAAAAATGCAACTATTAAGAAAATTTAGATTGGATCATTGATTCGTGTCATATTCTTGCTAAAATCTATATATGAAGATTTGCATATACCAACACCTACAATGAAAAACTTGGTGACATTGAAGAACGTTATTAGAAATTGTTATGTTAGGAATGAGAAGTCAAAATATTTATGCTTCTTCCTTAGCCAAGCCTCATTGATTTATTTAATTATTTTATAATATTGTAAAATACAAAAGAAAAAACTAAAACTAATAAAATTATGATTATGCTAAGTGATTAAGACTTGAGATTTGATTGAGAACTAGGGTTTTGATATCTATCAAGATTCAAGGGCTAATATAGCTAATAAGACTAACATAAGAGACTACGTAGGGATTTTTAATTTATATTTAATGATAGATAGGTGTAGAGGGTTTATTCTAAAGGTGGATCTTATTTATGATTAATCATTTTATTTGAATTACCTACAAGTGGTGCCCTTTATACTTGTCTTAAGCACACAAATAAAAAAAAATTAGCATGGGAAATGGTGAAAAATGGCTAGTTGGAACTAAGTTTATTTGGAATCATGATAAAATTATAATTTTATAGAATGAATCATCCCTTCATGTGTGGTCGTGAACTAGGTCAAGACCACACTTATAGTCTTGAACTTGGAAAATGAACTAATATTCTAGAGAGTAACTATTTTCAAACAAGGGGTTAGATTGTAATTCTAAATAAGAAATTAACTTTGGGGTTAATGTGAATGTATTCATTAAAAATATACTAGATCAATGTACTTAGGATTCACCCATATTATGGTGCTAAATATAGGGTAAAAGTATAATGGATGCACTTTTCAACCTTACATTTTGAGCCCACTTTGGTCTAAGTGTGGCTATACATGAGAAAGCATACCAAAGAAAAACTAAAATGCAAACATAGTTGAAAGTAGAATAGTTGGAGTGATGATTCAAATTCAACTTGTGAAATTAATATAAACTCAAGAATGTGTGATTAGTAATAATATGCCCCTTTATTCTATATGTTCCACAAAGGAGTGACCACAAACCAAGGAGATAAATGTTGGATTCAAAATAAGAATAAGAGCATCATAATATTTATATATTGTATAGAAAGTGAGAATCAACATGATAACTTGAACATGAATATTAAGGATTAAAATTATGAGATAAAATTAGAGAAATATTATCAATTTATAATTAATATATTTAATTGTGAATGTATGTGGTATGAAATATGTACCCCCACTTTTTTCCTCCAAGTGGATTGTGTGAATGCATGCAACTTGCAGAAGGTAAACAAATAAATTTTATCCAAGTGAAAAATATAGAAATGAAAAATAGAACAAGAAAAATCATATATAATGTGTAAGAAAAATCCAATTAAAGAGATTCAACCAATGAAGTTATAATGCTTGGGTATGTCTATCTCAATTTTCTCAAGAAATTTATCACAAAAATCTATGTCCTCCATAAGACTATTGGTGCCATGTTACATATAGGATGAAGTATGATCATCAATTGCTTATCAATGATACAAAATGTGATGTAAAAAGATACCATTTTTATGTTTTCTTTGAAACAACTACCTTAAATGTTGTATCATAAATTTATTGTTGTCCTTTGTGTTCATGTTGTTTGATAGCATCATCTATAATTTCAACATATGATGATAATAAAAACTCATATACTCATCATCACTAACAATGGAATAATCATCATCATTTGATTCCATTAGCTTAGCCCCATTATGTGGAGTATGTGTATAATCTTCAACTTGTATCATCCATTTGTGTATAACATGTTAAATTGTATAGTGTGATGCAATACCATCACCTAATTGTGGGAGAGGAGCAATTGGAGTAGAAGCCACGAGTAGAGAGGAGCATGAAGGAAAAACTGATGCATGACATCGTAGGAATCTTAGAACATCAAATATACCATTCACTTTTGAGACCATATCATCATCTAATTTTGCATGGTGTGACATAAGTGCACTCTTTAAAGGTAAGCTACAATCATTTAAGACCCCATTCTGCAAGGCTTTGTAAACACAAGAGATGGCCAAGTTATCTTGGAGATGAATAATAGAGAAGAGATCGACAATTAGGGAAGAACCCACAAACCAATCATATCCCTTAATAGCTAGGAAAAAATTGACCTTAAGGAGTAACTCTTAAACATAACCTCTACCAAGCACTTCCACAAATTCAATATTTTGAACCACATCCATAACATTAGAGAGAAACACAAAGACAATTTCTAAAATCAACTTTCTTGGAGAGTCCTTGAGCAATTATGTCACAATGTAATGAAAGCTAATCAATTGAATTATATTTTGATATGTGGTCAAATCACAACACAAAATTGATTCATTTTAATCTTGAGTTAAAAATTATTTTTTTATACACAAAATTATCAATTTATTTTGAGTGAAATTGATTCGACTATTAGGAATAGGTTGTACACTTTGCAAAAGAAATAATTATTTTAATTATATAAAATAAATATTTATTTGTGGTGCATCTGAGGAGGTGTGTTTAGACACATTAAATATTTATTTGGGTCCACTTGTAAATTTGTATGTAACATTGGTTAGATATTTTATGTGTGGGTTACACATGGGAAAAATATTCAATATTGGAAAACAAGTAATACCAAAAATTAAATGTTGGGGTCAATGGTTTTGTGTACTTATGATTTTGAGGCACATGGTTTTACCTTACCACTTGGTTGTTTTTTGTGAGCTTGATTATATAAAACCAAACACGTCTAGAAGTTGAGGTCAACTAGTCGGTTGGTTAGTGAATTGATTTAGCTATCATTATATTGAGCTCTATTCTAAAGAGTGCATATGTGAAGCATGCCATGAAATTTGTGGATACATGCTTGAACACATAAATTGTGCATTGGATAAACTTGATGTTTCAAAAGTATTCTTGGAGACTCTCTAAGTCTATTCTACCATTTTCATTGATAAATAATGAATTGAGTGTCGATGCATTTGGAGGTTAAGTTTTTCCCAAGCTAAATCTTGTATAATATTGTCGTATGTATTTGATATTTGCATATGGTTATTCTATAAGCTTGTATGCATGCTTTTCTCTCATGGGTTTATGTAGGAAATCATTTGATTGATATGTACTAATTTTCCAACAAATCTTGTGGTTTAGAAATAGGTTTGTGTGGTATTCAAGTATCTAGAAGTACACCAATGAATTGGTAGTAAATACCTTTGGGGAGCCTATTAAGTGATGGTCTAATTCTCCTCAACCAAACCCCTAAGTGGATCAATATTACCAACTTGTGAACAAAGATTGAAGACATGCTAAAAAATCATGTAATATGCTTAGTCCTATGTTACTAGAGATACCAATGTAATTCTATCTAGATGTTAAATTCTTTGATTCAATTCTGAACTTTTGTTTTACCAAATATATTAAAACGACTTAAAATTTGTACTTTTATATCACCCTACAACACAATTTGAAATATGTTAATTTTAAATTAATAAACAATGATTAATAGAAAAAAATATATATATATATATATATATATATCCAAATTCAAATAGATTCAATTTTACATCAATATTTTTGTAAATATATTGGAGAGTGAGTGATTAAAAAATTCTTGCACTAAGAGAAGTTAGCATTACTCAAAGCTCATACAATTTATCTCGTATACAAAACCTAACTAGAGTTAAAAAAGTTATAGAATGGGAAACCAACCGTAAATTTTATTTGGTTGAGGTCTTATCCTTTCGAGAAATCAATGAAGTTGGGTGCTACAAAATGCATGGTTGTGAAGAGTCAAATTACTTTGATGGCAATTGAACGAAATACTTGTCACATAATACAATCACATATTTTCAACCTAAAAATAGTAGTCATTATTTTGTTAAATAATTGCTCACCACCAGATGAAATGGGAAATTATATATATATATGGAAGTCATTTATGGGGGCCAAAGTCATTGGAAAACTAATAACTACCAATTGTGTGCCTATATTACAGGTGTCAGGTAGTTTTGAAAATTTTAAGTAATATAAATATTTTATTTAATGCTTGAATGGGATACATAATATAAGAGGTGCATTATTAATATTATGATTTTGTAGAATGGTTTGAAGGATTAATGAAAGTTGATGTAAAGTATTATGTGTCTAACATCAATTTATTTTTATTTTTAGATTTGAGCCTCACATTGACTACTCACCAAATTTCTTTGAATAAAATTTTGGGTCCATTAGTGAACTTAGATATTAAAAATAAATGCTAATGTGGACTTGAAAGTATGACGAGCTATGCTATATTTGGGATCTCAGGTCTACCAAAGAACATGTTAGACATAATTGTGTGCAAAAAACTAATTAGACTCATTAATGTAAAGTCTAGGTTTACAAACATCCAAATATTTCCATCCTTGAAATGAATTTTTAATAAGTAACATTTATGAGGATTTTTATGCCCAATATTCACTTGAATTATTTCTTCTAGACCTAAGTTGCCTTATAAATAATCAATTGATGTTTGCAGTCCAACATATCAATTTGAAATTTGTGGCACCCACATTTGGTGTCCCTAAAATTTCCATTTATTGAATTCTAGAGGGGGCCTTCCATATGAAGATCACCTTGCTTCATTCCCATGTTCCTAGAAAATCCCAAAAACCTTACGGAAAAGAACTTAGCAAGTGTCCTTTGGTCGATGGTATTTATACTCTCAAGTCCCATGATTGTAGGATGATACTTGAGTGAATGGATGCTTGACATGTGGCTTGGTAATGACATGTAATATGGCCTAAGGGAATCAAAAGTAGACATGTAGCAAGTTTTGTGTAAGTTTTATTGACCCTTTGGCCAATATGCGACTTTCCCTAGACATGAGGAAGCAAATACAAGTCAATTTATCAAATGAGTCTATGAATAATGTAGTTTACAAATTCATGACTTTAATATCTTGGAGGCTAAGCTAATTTAAAATTTGACGTAAGATGCTTCTAGAGCCATCAAACAATCTCCTCATACCACCAAGATTGAAAAAGTTGGACATGAGAAGGAAACTTAATCAAGATTGAGCTAATCATCCAAGGCCACAAAGAACATATGAAAAAATTTAATTGAACACATGGACAAGTTATAACCTAATGCAAATTTATTGTATCTGAAAGGAATTTGTAGACTTAAAACTTTAAAATCATCAAGTGTGATAACAAGTTGTAACATTGTAAATTTTTACCCATGAAATTTCACATTATGTTTTTCTCCCCCTAAATTATTGAGCCTAATTGAGTGCCTAATTTCTTAAAATTATGCATTTCATAGCCCATTTGTACCACTTTCTAAGAGATTACAAACATTGATAAAATGCAAGCAATTAATCTTTTACCCCCGTTACAAAATGTTCTAGAGAATTGGGCCAAGACCCATTCGCCCAAGGGAAAATGGGTTCCCCTATTCTGTCGGGGACCAATTTTTAGTATATCAGAGTGGCTATCTTAACATTTAAATCTCAAATTTCAAATATTGATTATCGAGATTTAATTCTCGGGAAATTAGAGAAATGACTATAAATACCTAGTTATTGCATCATTTGAAATCTGACAAAGAAATAAGAAGCATTCATAGAGAAAAAACTATTTTCAAGAGAATTCAAGAGCAAGTCAAGAGCAACATTTTAGAGAATTATTGTAGCAATTCAAGATCCTAAAATCATGTCAAATATTATGTGAGTTTATGTGTGTTCATGTTATCATTGTTTTGTGAAGGCTAACACTTTTGTAGGTCTCCAAAACATTTAAGCAATCAAGAAAAAAAGATCAAGACCTTGGGTGATGTGTATGAATTTAGTCCTTCAGGGAATCCATCAAGAAGGGTGGTGAGTTGCAACACTTTTTTATTTCATCATTCCTTCCTATCCATTATCATTTTATCATTAACATTGCCATTATGGAAGTGGAAACACTTACATGGGTTTTGACTGAGGCAAGCCCCTAAATGGCCCAACATTTTCCCTTATTGAATGTGTAGGTTTTAGGATTGAATAGGATTGAAGGAAGTGTGAAAAAAAGTGTCCATTATTGCATTTAAAACTATACATCTTGTCAAGCCACAAAAACTCAGTTACAAATTTATCCAACAACATTTCGACAATTCTGCAATCGGAAATCAAAGGTTTAGATCTATCATCAGAGGACCCCAAAAATATATAAGAAGTATCATACAAAGAATCATTCACCCAAGGGTGAACTAGTCCTACTACAACACTTAGATACAACTTCTGGTGACAAGTACACAATCCTTTGCACTTCCCAAATCTTCTCGTAGGTTTTTGTTTCAACTTGTGCATCATAGGAATCTTGCATTTTTCATATTAGGACATATAGTCTAATTAGGTTTATCATAGAAAATAATTTCCAGTCTATTTTCAAGGCCCCAAGAATGTAGATCCAGGTCTGATTGGCTCACCTTCATGGTTGAAAGTCAATCTATTCAGCTTGTTGATTTGTATTCTAATGTACCTTTGAAAAATGAAGATAATTTACCCTAGGTTTAGGAATTGAACTTAAGGACATTGTTTTCCACATAGATACACAATAAAACTATCCTTCATAGACACAAACTTTTATTAAGTGAATTCTCTAAGGATTTTTATGTTCTTACTTATTTTGGACCCATTTTTCCCTATATAATTGAGTTTGATGAACATTTGAAGTCTAAAATATTAAGCTGAAGTTCATGGGACTTGGGTTTGGTGGACTAAGAGTTCCGGTAAATAGATTCTAGAGGGGGCTTTATGCCTAAATTTTTCTTTGACTCATGCTTGTGTTCTCATCAAAACCCCAAAACCTTATTCAATAACACTTAGCAAGTGTTCATAGTTTTGTGGTATTTAAATCTTAAGTATACAATTATAATGTGCTAGCTATGTAAATTCAAGTTTGGCTATGGCATTGTAGTGGCATGAACTATGGCTTGAGGGAATCAAGAGTAGACATTTAGCAAGATCCGTCAAGTTTTATTGGTCTTTCAAACCAATCTACAAACTTCAAAGAGGCAAGGAAGTAGATATAATCTAATTGACTAGATTAGTCACATGTAAAATTTGATTTCAAAGTGGATGATAAAAAATGACGAAATATTTTTGAGGTTGTTCGATAATATCTTTGTACTAAAACCTTAAAAGCATATATTAGTTTACATATACTATAGAAAATGAAATATTTAAAAAAAATTAAAGAGTATGGATGGAGTCAAGGAAATGATGCTCAAGCACTATGACCCTTTGCTCTTGATAACCACTTTAGGAAACTCTAAAAAGGAATGAGCTTCATTAAAGCACATGGAATCTGAAAAGGTAAAAATAATATTTTTCATGAATGAGCACACATGGATACTACATACCACTTCATAGGTTCTTCCAATCCATTATTTTGACTTGGTAGTGAAGAGATCTAATGGTATGTGTGGGAGAATCAACCTTGAAAGCTATGACATTTTGAACACAAGTGAGCTACTAAATTGGAATTAACAAATGATTCTAATTTTAATATGGATTTCAAATAATTTAATGTTGTGAATATGGTAGTGCTCAATCAACTAGAATCCATAAGGATTTTGAGGTCCATCCCAATCCACTAGATTTGAAACAATTTCTCCAAGTGACTAGATATGTTAGGGTCTATAGACCACTCAAATATGAACTTCTAGAGATGTTTAATCCTCATATGTGGAATATAAATAAATTAAAATTTATAAAAGGGCTAGGTGTATGGTCTTTAAATTTGTCTTTGAAATGAAAATGGATTCCCCCAATACCTAAACCTTAGTAGCTAGGGTTTTATAAAAAAATATATATATGTGGTAGAAGTTGCCACTACACTACCAATATTGGGTAGAAAGATATTGAGTGGTTTTTGTACCTATAGTTTTCTCTCATTTGGGACAAAACTATCCATGAAAATTACTACTCCATCCAAGTTAGCAAAGCTGCATTGGATTCATGTGTGAGCCATAATCTATATGGCATGTTTTGAGGCTAGAGTGTGTTGTAAGTGCATGTGTCATGGTACTAGATATGGCCCCATCATTTTATTTAACAATACATTTTTTTTTTGTTTTTTGTGGGAGAATTATGGGGGCCACACTGCTTAAACAATACACAAATTTTCTAAATAATAGGCATCACCTTTGAAAATTAAAACTTTGGTGAGAGATTATAGCATATTATATACTCACACTTGAAACATAGAAAAATGGGTTAGGGTTCAAAACACAAAGGGTTTTATACTAAATTTGGAATGTTTCACCAAAATTACTATAAATAGAAAGGGAAAAATGGGGTGAATGAACCTACCTATTCTCCCATTTCATTCAGAAAATGAGATCCCTCAAGTTAAAATCCACTTTCAACCCTTAGGTGAGTGAATTCTTTGAGGAATCTTGCAATTTCCTTTATGTGTGTGAATGGGCTAAACAAAACTTTTGGGAGACACACTAAAAATAGTAAATCAACTCAAAACCAAAATGTAAGACCTGATCTGAGTAGATTAAACATAGAGCTAATAGACAATTTATTTCACAAAAATCAAATGAGTGGAGGACACTTAAAATTGATCTCAAAAATAGTTGCAAAGTGTCATGTTTTGGTGCAGTGTCCTAAGATAACTTTTGACAGAAATGACTGAACAGGGGTTATGAGAGAAAGATTTAAAATACCAAATTCACTCATTTATGACATGTAAAAAGTGTATTTTGCAGATGAAACATAATAGTAACATAAATAGTAGAGCTTCGGGTTAACATAAATAGTAGAGCTTCGGGTAAATATGAGAATATAAAATGTTGTGTACATCTCACAAAACAATGTTTTTAGAAGTTGTCCTGGGACTCATTCGCCCAGTGGTGAATGGGTCCTTGTTAACCTTTCAAAATTGATTTATAGGCCCTCTTCTCTTATGTTTGTACTTCCAGATTCTCCAGGTTTCACAATCAAGCAGTCAGAAATAAATTTGAGATTTGAGTTTCTATGAGATGACAATAAAGGTGACAACAAATGCAACTTTACAATTTTGCACTTTTGAGATCTTCAACTTTTCTTCAACCTACAAATCTGCAACACATAAAGAGAGGGGAATTTTTTTTGTTTTTTGGTGAATGGGGGTTTACCTTGGTCAAACCTTGTTTTGGCAGTTAAACCTGGAAATAAAATGAAATAGCATGAAAGAAGGAATGATGAATGAGCAAAGCAATGTTGCAACTCACCAAACCCTCAAGTAAACCTTTGAAGAACTAAAATCTTAATTTTGATCTTGCATGAAATGGATTTAATGGATGTTGATCTTGACACTTGAGTACTGCTTCGAATCTTTTATTTGAATGCTTGAAACCTACATCATAATGTTAGCTCCAAAAACATGCATGATTGGACATAACTTTGACATGATGAATGGATCTTGAATGCTGCAACAAATGATGAATAATCTACCCTTGAATGCTCTTGACAATAATATTTTCTCTTGTGAAAGTTCTCTCAATTGTGCTCTTGAGATCTAATGTCAATTTGATAAAATAACCTTGTATTTATAGGCATTTATCCTTAATTTCCCAAAATTCAAACATTACAAGTTGGCCTTTGAAATTTGAATTTAGGATGATAAAAATATTGCCAAAGCATGCTTTGAAAATGGGTTCCAAGTCTTAGGGAGGACCCATTCACCCATGGGTGAATGGGTCCATGGGTCGCAGGCCCTAATTCCTAAGACACATTTCTCAATGTGAAGTATTATGTATTGGCATTAATTAATGTTGGGTTTCCCCTTTGACAAAATATAATTTATTAGGCTTGTAGATGAATTAAAGGGCTTATTAAGGCATAATTAAGCTCAATTAATTAAAAGAGCCCTAAATAATTGTGGAAGTATAAATAAATACATTTTACAACACTAAATTAAGGCACAATTAAGTCCAATTTAATTAAGAGAGCCCAAATAAGTGTGAAAATGTAAAGAGATACATTTTACAACACTAAATTAAGGCATTATTCTGTTCATTTTAATTAGGAGGGCCTAAACAAATGAGAAAATGTAAGGAGATACATTTTTCTACACTACAACACTAAGATTAATTCTATTTCTAAAACCTAATGATATACAATAATAAGTATGATACATTAAACACTTGTTTGAAGGTCAAATTTACTTTTATCACTTATTAATAGGCAATTTACACAATACCATGCATTCAAAGTTAAATTGATTGGTGGGGCAAGGGGCCTAGCTTGATTGGCTAAAGCATACTATTATAGGCAAGAGGTCACGAGGTCTTGTCTCCCCCTGTTCCTGTGGTATGAGAGGCCGTGTCATGCTAGCATCACTAATCACGTGAAAATTTTACCAACACTGCAATTTATAGGGGGGCTACTCAATTCCTGCAATCTAAAAAATAAAGTTAAATTGATTAGTAATTTCATGCTCATGATTATCAAGCCTTTGAATTTAGATAAGTTTTTGCTACCATGTGGAGTTGTATAGTTCATGCAATAGTTTTATGGATGATGTGCTCAAGAAAATGCGAGGATGATATATGACTAAGTTTTATTGACTTTTATTCATCTCTAGACCAATTAGTGAGAATGCATGTTCATGTATGATTGAATGGTCAAATGTGGTGGTAGTTTGGTGGGTTGATTTGCTTATTTGGCTAAAAGATTATTTATATATTTTCCTATGATATTTTGTGAATAGGGTGGTTTCGAGCTATCAATGTGAAACCTACCATGAATTAAGAGCAAGAAACTATATAAAGACAAGTTAACTAGTAGATAGATATTTAATTACATATATATGAGACTTGGACTTGAAATATATGAAATTTTAGATGTTATCAAACTACTAAATTAGAGTTGGCACTTGCTTCTAAGTCCATGTATTTCAAACAATTTAATGTTGTAGACACTAAATAGATAAGTAGTAGGTCAACCAGTGTCCATGGGGATTTTGAAGTCTATTGGTCTTTTAGACATAAAATAACTTCTCTGAACATCCAAATATATTGGGGTGTATAAACCACTTGTGTCTGGACTTCTAGAGATATTTAATCTTCAAATGTGGACTTTAAAATAAATATAATGATGAATTATCCTAATATGTACCATTTGTTATGTTTATCGTACATGCTTGTGTCATAAATTTTTCACAATACTTATTTATCATATAAATAACTTTTATAACTACAAAATCCATTGACATTCTATCCTGACATTCAAAAACTTACCAAAATTTTTTTTTATTGAAATTTAATTGTTCTCAATAAATAACCCAAAAAATATTTTAACCTATTTTACTAAATAGAGAAAACATAAGAATTCAAGATATGAAACAAATGGAAATTCTAAATTATTATTGTAATTCTAAATTATTATGTAGGAAATGGTTTGATTGATATGTAATATTTTTCTAACAACTCTTGTGGTTTAGAAATAGGTTTGTGTTGCATTCAAGTATCTAGAAGTACAGTAATGAATTCATAGTAAATACATTTGGGGAGTCTATCGACTGATGGTCTAGTTCTCCTCAGTCAAACCCTTAAACATATCAATTTAACAATTTGTGAACAAAGATTAAAGACATGTCAAACAATCATGTAATATTCTTAATCTTATATTAGTAGAGATACTAATGCAATTCTCTCTAAATATTAAATCTTTGATTCAATTCTAGTTTTTTTGTTTTACCAAATATGTTAAATCAATTTAAAATTTGTACTTTTATATCACCCTACAACACAACTTGAAATATATTTTTTTTAAATCAATAAACACATAAAGAATACATAATAACTATATATGTTTTTTAATTTAGAATAGATTCAGTTTTACATCAAGATTTAAAATTGAGATGGAGAGTGAGTGGTTAAAAACTTCTTGCAATAAGAGAGGTTAGCATCACCCAAAGCTCATATAATTTATCTCGTATACGAAACCTAACTAGAGTTAACAAGTTTTAAACGGGAAACCAACTGTCAATTTTATTTAGCCGAGAAATCAATGAAGTTGGGTGCTATAAAACACGTGGTTGTGAAGAGTGAAATTACTTTGGTGGAAATTGAATGAAATAGGTGTCTCATAACACAATCACATATTTTCAACCTAAAAATAGTTCATTAGTTTGTTAAATGGTTGCTCACCACCCTATGGAATGGGAAATTTTATATATATATGGAAGCCGTTTATGGGGCTACACTAACCATTAAGGCCAAGATTATTGGCAAATTTATAACTACCAGCTATGTCCCTATATTATAGGTGTCAAGTAATTTTGAAAATTTAAAGTAATATAAATATTTTATTTAATGCTTGAATGCGGTACATAATGCAAGAGGTAAATTATTAATATTATAATCTTGTAGATTGGTTTGAAGAATTAATGAAAGTTGATGTAAAGTATTATGTGTCTTACATCAATTTATTCTTATCTTTAGATTTGAGCCTTATATTGACTACTAATCAAATTCTTTTGAATACAAATTTGGACCCATTAGAGTTTAGATATTAAAAAAACATGTTATCGTGGACTTGAAACTATGATGAGCTATGCTATATTTGGGAGCTCGGGTCTACCAAAGAACATGCTAGACATCATTGTATGCAAAAAATCTAATGAGATTCATTGATGTAAAATCTAGGTTTGCAAACATCCAAATCCTTCCATGCTTGAAATTAAATTTTAATATGTAATATTTATGAGGATTTTTATGCTCAACATTCACCTGACTTATTTCTTCTAGACCCAAGTTGCCTTATAACTAAGCAATTGATGTTTTTAGTCCAAAATATCAATTTGAATTTTGTGGCACCCACATTTGGTGTCCCTAAAAGTTTCATTTATTGAATTCTAGAGGGGGCTTTCCATATGAAGATCACCTTGCTTTATGCCCATGTTCCTAGCAAACCCCAAAAACCTTATGGAAAAGAACTTAGCAAGTGGCCTTTGGTTGATGGTATTTATACTCTCAAGTCCCATGATTATAGGATGGTACTCAAGCGAATGGATGTTTGACATGTGGCTTGGTAATTGTAGTCGGTCATAGTCGGTCGTCGATCGTAGTTGATCATAGTCGGTTGTAGTTAATTATATGTAAATAATAATATAGTTAGTTTATAATATTTCATATACTTTTGTACATGTTTCGGGAAGATTAATTCCCCAACAAGTTATTAGTTGTTATCATGAAGCATCGTGATGATTGGTTCCTCAACCACCCCCAACAACTATTTGTACTTGACTCAGTAGTCGGGAAACATTATGTGGGTACTTATGATATTATGTTACATGTTGTTACATGCTGAAGTTACATTCTAGTATGGCTAATTGTACTCGGTTGCCGAGAATAATAAATGAAGTACTATTTTGATGTGCAAGATGCATTCATGATTCTTTGTACTTGTCTATGTTCTGTTAATTTTGTTTACTCTCATAGTACGTCGTGAGTACTCCAATCAGTAAATAGTAATGACATGGAATATGGCCTAAGGGAATCAAAAGTAGACATGTGGCAAGTTTTGTGTAAGTTCTATTGACCCTTTGGCCAATATGTGTTTCCCTAGACATGGGGAAGCAAATACAAGTCAATTTATCGAATGAATATTAGACTAATATACTTTACAAATTCATGACTTTAATGTCTTAGAGGCTAAATTAACTTAAAATTTGACATAAGATGCTTCTAGGGCCATCCAACAATCTCCTCATACCACCAAGATTGAAAAAGTTGCAAATGAGAAGGCAACTTAATTAAGGTTGACCTAATCATCCAAGGCCACAAAGAACATATGAAAAATGTAATTGAACACATGGACAAGTTCTAACAGAATGTAAATGTATTGTATCTGAAAGGAATTATAGAATTAAAACTTTAAATCATTGAGTGTGATAAAACAAGCAAACTGTCCTCCATAGACACAAACTTTTATTAAGTGAATTTTAAAAGGATTTTTATGTTCATAATTATTTTGGACCCATTTTTTCCTATATAATTGAGTTTAATGAACATTTAAAGTCTAAAATATTAAGCTGAATTTTGTGGGATCTAGGCTTGGTGGACTAAGAGTTTCATTAAATAGATTCTAGAGGGGGCCTTGTGCCTAAATTTTTCTTTGATTCATGCTTGTGTTCTCATCACAACCCCCAAAACCTTATGCAATAACACTTAGCAAGTGTTCTTAGTTTTTTGGTATTTAAATCTTAAGTATGCAATTATAACATGTGGAAGTTGTGTAAATTTAAGTTTGACTATGGCATGGTAGTGGCATGAAATGTTGCTTGAAGGAATCAAGAGTAGACATGTAGCAAGCTCTATCAAGTTTTATTGGTCTTTCAAACCAATCTATAAACTCCCTAGAGGCAAGGAAGTAGATATAATCTAATTAACTAGATTACTCGCATGTAAAATTTGATTTTAAAATGGATGATAAAAAATTGACTTGAAATATTTTTGAGGTTGTTCAATAATCTCTTTGGAATAAAACCTTAAAAATCATATGTTAGTTTACACATATACTATAGAAAATGAAATATTTTTAAAAATGAAAGAATATGGATGGAGTCAAGGAAATGATGCTCAAGCACTATGGTCCTTTGATCTTGATAGCCACTTAAGGAAACTCTAAAATAGAATGAGCTTCATTAAAGCACATGGAATATTGAAAAGGTAAAAATAATATTTTTCATGGATGGGTACACATAGATACTACATACCACTTCATAGGTGCATTCAATCCATGATTTTAACTTAGTAGTGAAGATATCTAATGGTATATGTGGGAGAACCAAACTTGAAAGCTATGACATTTTGAACAAAGGTGAGCTACTAAATTGGAATTAACAATTGAATCTAATTTCAGAGATTTCAAACAATTTAATGTTGTGAACATGATAGTGCTCAATCAACTAGAATCCATCCCAATCCACTAAATATGAAATAATTTCTCCAAGTGACTAGATATATTAGGGTCTATAAACCACTTAAATATGAACTTATGAAGATGTTTAATCCTCATATGTGGAATATAAATAAATTAAAGTTTATAAAGGGGCTAGTTGTAGGGTCTTTAATTTTTTCTTCTTGAAAAATGAAGATTGATTCCCCTAATACCTAAACCTTAGTAGCTATGGTTTTATAAAAATATTATATATGTGTCGTAAAAGTTGCCACTATACTACCAATATTGGGTAGAAAGATATTGAGTAGTTTTTGTACCAATATTTTTCTCTCATTTTGGATAAAATTATCCATAAAAAATAATACTTCTCCATCAAAGTTAACAAATCCACATTGGATGCATGTGTGAGTCATAATCTATATGACATGTTTTGAGGCTAGAGTGTGTTGTAAGTGCATGTGTCATGGTACTAGATAGGACCCCATCATTTTATTTTACAATACAACATATTTAATTTTTGGTCTTCTATGGGAGGATTGTGGGGGCCACACTGCTTAAACAATGCACAAATCTGTGCTAAATCACAAGAGTGATTATAGCATAATCTATACTCACACTAAGATTAAGTCTATTTCTAAAAGCTAAAGATATACAATAATAATTATGGTACATTGAACACTTGTTTGAAGGCAAAATTTACTGTTCATTTATTGATAGGCAATTTACACAATACCATGCAATCAAAGTTAAATCAATTGGTAATTTCATATTCATGATTGTTAAGTCTTCTACATATAGATATTTTTTTTCTACCATGTGGAGTTGTATAAATTTTCTAATGTCTTCAAGCAAATACAAGGATGATATAGTTTTATTGACATTTATTCATCCTCTAGACCAATTAGTGAAAATGCATGTTCATGTATGATTGAATGGTCAAATGTGATGGTAGTTTGGTGGGTTGATGTGCTTATTTGGCCAAAAGATTATTTCCATATTCTCCTATGATATTTTGTGAATAGGGTGGTTGTGAGCTATCAAAGTGAAACCTACCATGAGTTAAGAGCAAGAAACTATATAAAGATAAGTTAACTAGTAGATAGATATTTAATTACATCTATATGAGACTTGAAATTGAAATCTATGAAATTTTAGATGTGATCAAGCTACTAAATAAGACTTGGAACTTTCTTCTAAGTCTATGTATTTCAAAAAAATTAATGTTGTATACAAAAAAGTGGTAGGTCAACCAATGTCCATGGGGATTTTGAAGTCTATTGATTTGTTAAACATGAAATAACTTCTTTGAGCATCCAAACATATTGGGGTCTATAAACCACTTGTGTTTGGACTTCTAGAGATGTTTAATCCTCAAATGTGGACTTTAAAATAAATATAATGATGAATTATCATAGCATGTACCATTTGTTATGTTTATCATACATGCTTTTGTCATAAATTTTTCACAATGCTTCTCTATCATATAAATAACTTTTATAGCTACAAAATCCATTGATTTTCTATCATAACATTCAAAAAATTATTGAAAAATCTTTTTATTGAAATTTAATTGTTCTCAATAATTAACCCAAAAAATATTTTAACCTATTTTACTAAATAGTGAAAACATAAGAATTCAAGATATGAAACAAATGTTAATTCTAAAATTATGTTCAAACATTGTTTATATGGTCCTATATCCAACATTAACCCTAATATTTTTAATCAACATTAGAAAAAATTGTCAATGGAGAAATGTGTGATTGTGAGGCATTCAATTTACTTTGGTGGTAGTGAATGAAATGGCAATGTCTCATTACACTCACATTTCGAGCTAAAAATAGTAGTCATTGGTTGTTGAAACATGACTACCTAAGGTTAGAATGATAAATTTAATATTTTTATGGGCCACTGCCAACCATTTATGGTTCATGGAAATGGTAAAGCTATAGTTAACTTTAGGTGTGATGAATTAAATTTGGGAAAAATTAATATTTGCATGGATTTTCTCCACCTATCTCAAATAATGGGGAAAGAAGAGGTGTGGAGTCTATATGAGGCTAGGGGACATATTAAGGGAAATGATTTAATAGTGAAGTCTACTTTTATATTTATTTTAGAAGAATGTTTAAATATATTTATATTGATAAGTTATTTAAATTTTTTTGAATTTGAATTTATTTTTTTACTTTTTTTAATTTATATCACTATATATGTATTAAATTCAGATTTACCTTTGTACAAAGATTAAAGACATCAAACAATTATGTAATATTCTTAGTCTTATGTTACTAAAGATACTAATGTAATTCTCTCTAGATGTTAAATTCCTTGATTCAATTTTAAATTTTTTGTTTTATCAAATATGTTAAAACAACTTAAAATTTGTACTTTCATATTACCTTATAACATAATTTAAAATATATTATTTTTAAATCAATAAACAACAAATAATATATAATAAATCCAAATTATATAATATATATGTGCGCAAAGGTTAATTTAGAATTTCCAAATTCAAATAGATTCCATTTTACATCACCCAAAGCTCATATAATTCATCTCATATACGAAACCTAACTAGAGTTAAAGAAGTTTTAGAACGGGAAACCAGCCGTCAATTTTATTTGGTTGAGCTCTTATCATGAAGTTGGGTGCTATAAAACGCATGGCTGTGAGGAGTGAAATTACTTTGGTGGCAATTGAATGAAATAGGTGTCACATAATACAATAACATATTTCCAAGCTAAAAATAGTAGTCACTAGTTTGTTAAATAATTGCTCACCACCAGATGGAATGGGAAATTTTATATATATATGGAAGCCATTTATGGGGCTACACCAACCATTTAAGGCCAAGATTATTGGCAAACTTATAACTACCAGCTATGTCCCTATATTATAGGTGTCAAGTAATTTTGAAAATTTAAAGTAATATAAATATTTTATTTAATGTTTCAATGAGATACATAATATAAGAGAGGTACATTATTAATATTATGATTTTGTAGATTGGTTTGAAGAATTAATGAAAGTTGATGTAAAGTATTATGTGTCTAACATCAATTTATTCTTATGTTTAGACTTGAGCCTCATATTGACTATTCACCAAATTCTTTTGAATAATTTTTTTGATCCATTAGTGTTTAGATATTAAAAAAACATGTTATCGTGGACTTGAAACTATGATGAGCTATGCTATATTTGGGAGCTTAGGTCTACCAAAGAACATGCTAGACATCATTGTATGCAAAAAATCTAATGAGATTCAATGATGTAAAGTCTAGGTATGCAAACATCCAAATCCTTCCATGCTTGAAATGAATTCTTAATAAGTAAAATTTATGAGGCTTTTTATGCCCAGTATTCACTTGACTTATTTCTTCTAGATCTAAATTGCTTTATAACTAAGCAATTGATGTTTCTAGTCCAAAATATCATTTTGAAGTTTCTGGCACTCACATTTGGTGTCCCTAAAAGTTTCATTTATTGAATTCTAGAGGGGGCCTTCCATATGAAGATCACCTTGCTTCATTCCCATGTTCCTAGCAAACCCCAAAAACCTTATGGAAAAGAACTTAGAAGGTGGCCAAGTTGGTTGATGGTATTTATACTCTCAAGTCCCATGATTGTAGGGTGGTACTCGAGTGAATGGATATTTGACATGTGGCTTGGTAATGACATGGAATATGGCTTACAAGAATCAAAAGTAGACATGTGGCAACTTTTGTGTAAGTTTTATTGACACTTTGGCCAATATGTAAGTTTCCCTAGACATGACGAAGGGAATACACGTCAATTTATTGAATGATTCTATGACTAATATAGCTTACAAATTCATGACTTTAATATATATTGGAGGCTAAGTTAATTTCAAATTTGACCTAAGATGCTTCTAGGGCCATCCAACAATCTCCTCATACCACCAAGATTGAAAAAGTTGCAAATGAGAAGGCAACTTAATCAAGATTGACCTAATTATCGAAGGCCACAAAGAACATATGAAAAATGTAATTGAACACATGGAAAAGTTCTAACATGATGTAAATGTATTGTATATGAAAGGAATTATAGAATTAGAATTTTAAATCATAGAGTGTGATAAAACAAGAAAACTATCCTCCAGATTTTTATGTTCATACTTATTTTGGACCCATTTTTTCCTATATAATCGAGTTTGATGAACATTTAAAGTCTAAAATATTAAGTTGAATTTTGTGGGATCTAGGCTTGGTGGACTAAGAGTTTCATTAAATAGATACAAGAGGGGGCCTTGTGCCTAAATTTTTCTTTGATTCATGCTTGTGTTCTCATCAAAACCCCCAAAACCTTATGCAATAACACTTAGCAAGTGTTCTTAGTTTTGTGGTATTTAAATCTTAAGTATGCAATTATAACATGTGGTAGTTGTGTAAATTCAAGTTTGACTATGGCATGGTAGTGGCATGAAATGTTGCTTGAAGGAATCAAGAGTAGACATGTAGCAAGCTCTATCAAGTTTTATTGGTCTTTCAAACCAATCTACAAACTCCCTAGAGGCAAGGATTTAGATATAATCTAATTAACTAGATTACTCACATGTAAAATTTGATTTTAAAATGGATAATAAAAATTTGACTTGAATTTTTTTGAGGTTGTTCAATAATCTCTTTGGAATAAAACCATAAAAAGCGTATGTTATTTTACACATATACTATAGAAAATGAAATATTTTTAAAAATGAAAGAGTACGGATGGAGTCAAGGAAATGATGCTCAAGCACTATGGTCCTTTGCTCTTGATAACCAATTAAGGAAACTCTAAAATGGAATGAGCTTCATTAAAGCACATGAAATATTGAAAAGGTAAAAATAATATTTTTCATGGATGGACACACATGGATACTTCATAGGTGCATTCAATCCATGATTTTAACTTAGTAGTGAAGAGATCTAATGGCATATGTGGGAGAACCAAACTTGAAAGCTATGACATTTTGAACACAAGTGAGCTACTAAATTGGAGTTAACAATTGATTCTAATTTCAGAGATTTCAAATAATTTAATGTTGTGAACATGGTAGTGCTCAATCAACTAGAATACATAAGTATTTTGAGGTCCATCCCAATCCACTAGATATGAAATAATTTCTCCAAATGACTAAATATATTAGGGTCTATAAACCACTAAAATATGAACTTATGGAGATGTTTAATCCTCATATGTGGAATATAAATAAATTAAATTTTATAAAGGGCTAGGTGTAGGGTCTTTAAATTTATCTTTGAAATAAAGATTGATTCCCTTAATACCTAAACCTTAGTAGCTAGGGTTTTATAAATATTATATATATGTGTGGTAGAAGCTGCCACTATACTACCAATATTGGGTAGAAAGATATTGAGTAGTTTTTGTACCAATATTTTTCTCTCATTTTGGACAAAATTATCCATAAAAATTAATACTTCTCCATCAAAGTTAACAAAACCACATTGGATGCATGTGTGGTTCATAATCTATATGACATGTTTTGAGGCTAGAGTGTGTTGTAAGTGCATGTGTCATGGTACTAGATAGGACCCCATCATTTTATGTTACAATACAACATATTTAACTTTTGGTCTTCTGTGGGAGGATTGTGGGGGCCACATTGCTTAAATAATGTACAAATCTTTGCTAAATCATAGGAGTGATTATAGCATAATCTATACTCACACTAAGATTAAGTCTATTTCTAAAACCTAAAGATACACAATAATAATTATGGTACATTGAACACTTGTTTGAAGGCCAAATTTACTTTTCACTTATTGATAGGCAATTTACACAATACCATGCACTCAAAGTTAAATTGATTAGTAATTTCATATTCATGATTGTTAAGCCTTTTATATTTAGATAATTTTTTGCTACCATGTGGAGTTGTATAATTCATGTAATGTCCTCAAGCAAATATGAGGATGATATAGTTTTATTGACGTTTATTCATCCTCTAGACCAATTAGTTAAAATGCATGTTCATGTATTATTGAATGGTTAAATGTGGTGGTAGTTTGGTGGGTTGATGTGCTTATTTGGCCAAAAGATTATTTCCATATTTTCCTATGATGTTTTGTGGATAGGGTGGTTGTGAGCTATCAAAGTAAAACCTACCATGAGTTAAGAGAAAGAAACTATATAAAGATAAGTTAACTAGTAGATAGATATTTAATTACATCTATATGAGACTTGAAATTGAAATCTATGAAATTTTAGATGTGATCAAGCTACTAAATTAGACTTGGAACTTGCTTCTAAGTCCATGTATTTCAAACAATTTAATGTTCTATACAAAAATATGGTAGGTCAACCGATGTCCATGGGGATTTTGAAGTCTATTGGTTTGTTAAACATGAAATAACTTCTTTGAGCATCCAAACATATTGGGGTCTATAAATCACTTGTGGCTAGACTTCTAGAGATGTTTAATCCTCAAATGTGGAATTTAAAATAAATATAATGATGAATTATCATAGCATGTAACATTTTTTTATGTTTATCGTACATGCTTTTGTCATAACATTTTCACAATGATTCTCTATCATATGAATAAATTTTATAGCTACAAAATCCATTGATTTTCTATCATAACATTCAAAAAATTGCTGAAAAATATTTTTATTGAAATTTAATTTTTTTCAATAATTAACCCCAAAATTATTTTAACCTATTTTACTAAATAGTGAAAACATAAGAATTCAAGATATGAAACAAATGGTAATTCTAAATTTATGTTCAAACATTGTGTTATATGATTCTATGTCCAACATTAACCCTAATATTTTTAATCAACATTAGAAAAAATGGTCAATGGAGAAATGTGTGGTTGTGAGGCATTCAATTTACTTTGGTGGTAGTGAATGAAATGGTAATGTCTCATTACACTCACATTTTGAGCTAAAAATAGTAGTCATTGGTTGTTCAAACATGGCTACCTAAGGATAGAATGATAAATTTAATATTTTTATGGGTCATTTCCAACCATTTATGGTTAATGGAAATGGTAAAGCTATAGTTAACTTTAGGTGTGATGAATTAAATTTGGGAAAAAATAATATTTGCATGGATTTTCTCCACCTATCTCAAATAATGGGGAAAGAAGAGGTGTGGAGTCTATATGAGGCTAGGGGACATATTAGGGGAAATAATTTAATAGTGAAGCTTGCTTTTATATTTATTTTAGAAGAATGTTTAAACATATTAATATTGATAAGTTATTTAATTTTTTTGAACTTGAATTTATTTTCTTACTTTTTTTAATTTATATTATTATATATGTATTAAATTTGGATTTACCTGTGTACATATATTTATATACATTTATTTTATATGTACATTTATCATATCTATATGCATATATTATCTTACAATAATCATCTATTTTGATTCAATTGTTGCTCATGGAAGGTCAATTTATGACCATAGACTTTATGCTTTTCCGTTTAGAATTCAAATCCAAAATTTATTTGACTAGGGTCCTTTATTTTCTCACCCTTAATTGATCAAGTACATGTTTTGTGAAATTAGTATTATGTTCTATTATTTAAATGTATTTAATTATATTAATTTCCCATCATATCCTCTTTAGTCATGCTAAGCATTATTGTTTGTATTTAAGGAAGGAAAAACTTTAGTTTGGGAACTAAAAGGAATCTCATTCTACATGAGAATTCTAGAAACACATGCATATATGAAAAATGGTGTCTTCAATAATTTATAGACATTTGTGTGGGATGACCTAGGAATATATGTTTCGAAGAAATACAATGGTATCCCTATCAAAGTATCTATAAATATTATTCACCTTTAGATATAAAAAAGGAACTTAGGATAGATGAAGGATAGTCAAATGAACCATATAATGGAAGCATACATCCTATAAGGTTAAGTTCATGTTTGTAGAGGACAAGCTTATGGTCATCATCCCAAATCACCAAGCTTGACCCTAGATAGAGAAAAGATCTTGTGAAGAACAAGGAGATCAGAATTTCAAGGTTGAATAATATATTATTTTATATTTTTTTATAAAGGAAATCATTCTTTAGCCATAAACCTAAATATTCCTACCCACCACATGTAATTTCATAAATTAGCATGTAAATTATTTTAAGTATTCAATACTAGCTAATATAATTAAATAGCCTAGGTTAATTATGCATATGTCTATTCATTTCATTGGATTAGCCTAGACTAAGCTTAAGGAAAATATATTTTCTTTTCTATTTTTGGTGAACTCATCTAATCTTACATGACCTATTTTTTTTCTAGGGTTTCTCATTTCATTAAAGGTTTTTAGATCTATACTTTGAGTTTACATTCTATTTTTAGATATGAAATTCCTTTTACATCCTTGAGCATCCTTGATATGCCTTTTATTTTATGGTTTGATTTTCTTATTGATTTATCCTATCTTTAACCCACCTTACACACCCTCAAATCTTATTTAGGGTTAATATTTTGATTTACACAACTTTTATCTCATTTTTGTATCATTGATTACTCTTATCAATGTTTTACAAATGTATATTTATTGCATAATTTTTTTAACCCTACATCCTTGGATAGATCCTTGTTTCCCCATCATGGATTCTCATGGTCCTTTATCCTTGACATCTATTCATGCTCATTTTACTAATTATAATTTTTTTATAAAATTTGTGACATGTGCTCTATTTGTTCTTCATTCACTAATAAAATTTTATCAAACAAATGAAATCACATTATCTATGGAAGAATTATAGTATCGTATATGCTCATTTTCTTCATTTAGGTATTTGATCATCACTTTCCCTTCTCTATTGGATACTATTACCTCAATCCTCCATGATTATCATATGTGGTATAATTCTCCTATGGAGAAATATAGTAATGTTCTCGCTTCAAATTATATTTTACCTTCTACCACCTCTCCTTCACATGATCCACCAGTCATAGCCCCATATTTATATAAAAATGTATGTAATAACATTACTATTTAGTTTCAAAAAAAATTATTATATTTTCTTACCATGCATGATATTGACCTGATAGGTTGACTGGGGAGGTTATAGAACATTTAAGTTTGATCTACAATTTGTTTTTTATTCTTGGTAATAAATTATTCAAGATAATTGATATATGTTGTCTCTATTAGGAATCTATAGATATTGATGATATGATTTATGTTAGTTGGTGCAAGTATTATCACACACTTAATTAGAGTGTAATGAAATAATCAATTATGTCTTGTATGAGATCTTTATTAGACAATGGTAGGCATAAACTATTGATACCTTTGTATTGTTGTGTCTCTTTGATCTTTGGCCATTCTATGTGGTATTTTGTATTATTTATTATAATATGGATTAAGTTTTCCTACCAAGGGTTTATTCTTCTATATTGTGGATTAGGTGATGATATTGGTACCTAGTGTTGATTACCCAAGGTTTAATGTTTTTGATAATATAAACTACATTTATAGGGTGTGAAACCCCTAACACAATAAAAGCCACAAGGACTAGATTTCACCAAATCAAATTAAAGTAGAAAAAAATAGTAGTAACAACATACTAACAAAACCATAGAAATAACACATAAAAAAAAAAATCCAAAAACCCCGAGGGGGAGCGAACAAGCCTCAAACCACTATTTTGTAATGTTCTCCCATTCCTCCATGAGGAATTTGAAGATGTCCACTTTAGACTGGGTGGAGATGGGATCATTCTTAGGCACATTCTTCTTGACTTCATCTTTTAGCATTGAAGCAAGAGTCACAACAAGGTGATGGATGACCTTGATGGTAAAGCAAGTGAGTCTATTCAATTTCTTTTTGAGAGTGTTGACATAGGCCATCAGTGCCTTGTAGTATTTATGGGGACCTTGACCAGGCACACTAGTCACCTCATTCCCTAAATGATGGTTGGAGGAGTCTGGGGTGGAATCCTCCAACAATATTCAATTGAGTTTAGGGAAATGGCTAGGGCCATCCACATATTATTTTACTTCCTCCATAGTCTCATGCTTCTTGTCCTGCTACTTATTCACCTATTCAGAACTGCTAGACTCAATAAGGACTTCAGGTTTCTATTTAGCCAGACAATTAGATCACCTAACATTGGCAGGTTCCACACCAACATCCACATCCATAGCCATTATGTTATCCTCCTCCCCTGAGCCTTTGGTGTCATCATCCCCCTCGTCATTATCTGTGATGGATTCTTCCACATAGGAGATAGATTTTTTCTTCTTTGGTTCCGAGTTAGACTTGTTAGGCTATTTACTAGCCCTCTTGGTAGGAGTATTCTTCAATTCACATAACCTAGGTACAACATTCTTTTGAGAATGAGTAGGGTTACCTTTTTTTTCCAGTCTATTTGGGTTTAGTTTTAGGGATGGGTTCAATAGCAAGCAAGGAAAGTTTGTAGTTAGACCTAGGAGTAGTAGTAGGGGAAGGTTTCTTAGGGGAAATTTTAGGGGGCTCCAACTCATCAGAAACCCTAGTAGAATGAATGTTATTTAGGGGACATAAAGCCAAAAAAAATGATACAGATGCAATATTAGCCCTTGGTGTAAGGGGAGGGGAGGTTTGTTAGGATTTCCTTCACTAAAATTTCCAATGAGGAAAGGAGGAAGAAGGGGAAACTGCTATGGATATTATATCTAAAATGGTTAAGCAAGGGCATATGATAATAATAATAGCATTTAAAATAAACTTCTAATGTAACATACTTTATTAGAACAAGACACACCTGACAGAGAGGCAGGAGCTTGCTTCTGTCATAACTTATGTGGAGCTTGGATGGTCACTCATTTTATTTGAAAAAATGTTGCATATTGTCCATGTCATGTACTTTGGTGTGATTTTTTAACTTCTGCCTAGAACATGAAATTCCAATATCCTTGGCAATGACGTCCTCACTAACTTCAAATGAAATGCACCAAGAGTCACTTGTTGATCATTCCAACTGTTAACAAATTGGGCTAAGATATTTTCGTCGTTCCTTTTAAGATTCTCCATTAACAAGGCCAAGCCCCCTTCCACACAAATATGCTAGACTAGAGCATCACAACAAAAATTTTCACAAGAACTAGGCTGGGTTCTAAACCTATCACCACCCATCTTACACAAAATTTTAAACAGATAGCCAAGGGAGTTGAGAGACAAGAAGAGTTTACTAATACATAGAAGGAATCATAAAAACATTTTCCAAGATAAATGATAGGAAAAGTCTTCATACCATTCTAATATAATATGATAATATCATCCCATGCATGAACTATCTTTTCCAAAGGGCTGAAGTTGGTAGAAAAAGACTGGAGGCCTCTAGAGTACATCAAGCCGGGAGATTTAGTAATAATAACCACGTAGGTCATTAATATGATGTCATGATGAAACTTAAGGGTTAAAGGGTAGAATATCAAATCACAAATTTTCAAACTTGGATTTATCAAAGAATCATTAATGTTAGGCTGAGTAGTCTCATGCGAATCGAAAAGGAACAAATCTTTTTTTATCTCATGTGTTACAAATCCAACAAGGTAGAACATATTAGTCGAAACTAGTCACAATAGTCCACATTGTCTTATCCAGCTCATCATTTCTAAGCCACCACATCAAACCAATACTGATGGTAAGAGAATACATATCAAAATTTAATAAGAAGAATTCAACATTCATCATGAGAGATAAATTTTTTGTTCGCTAAGGATTAATCATTTCACCAAGGTAAGAAAAAGCATCAAATTTTCTCTAACACCTAGTAAATGTCCAAGGGGTCCCAACATTGGCTAAAGCATCAACCATCTTATTTCCTTCTCTAAATATATTTGAAATCTTCTTCCCTTCAAATTTACTAAGAATGTGATGAATATAAATCATAACATCCTTATAGTCAATGCTTGAAGGTGGTTTTCAGTGATAGAATCAATCACAAATTTAGAATCACCTTCAATATGCAAAAAACTGATCCCTATAGAGAGGGAAAAGTTGACTCCACTTAGCAAGGCACTAGCTTCAGTTATCATAGAAAATTGCACCCCTATACCTCCAACATAACCAACAATGACATTTCCTTCATGATATCTGATGATACCACCAATACTAGTGGGGCCAAGATTACCTTTTATAGCCCCATCAAAATTGATTTTGTGCGAACCTTGCAAAGGAGGCCTCCATTTGGTATTAAGTCTAGCCACCACTTTAGAGTTATCATAAGAATTCAGATTTAGAGGTTGATTCCAATTACTAGCAACGGTGATCTCCAAGTCACTAGGGGGTTTGATTAGAGGTTTCCATTCAAACAGAGCTATGTTATTAGTGAGGAGCCTGAAAAAAATACTAGAAACCTCCTTGGGGCTCTTTTCCTCATTACAAAAGATCCTATTATTATTTTCTTTCCACATGCACCAGTAGATGAATAGAGGGGCATGTTGCCAAATTTCTTTAAGTAAGGGATGGGAATAGGGACACATCTGGTTCTCCATAAAGCTTTTGATATTCTCATTCATGGTCCAAGAGACCCCAAGTTTTTGCAGAGAAAAAGCCCAGACCTCAACAAAACAGGGACAATGGAGTAATAGGTGAGGAACAAAATCCTCATTACTCTTGCAAAGCAGACATCTATTAGGGATTTGGAGCCCCCTTTTATTGGATGTTGTGGTTGCATTACTGATATGTGGTTTTCATTGATGTCAACACTATTAGCATTAATGATGCTTAAGGCTGTATATGTCGAGGATATTGCGAAAATTGTAAAAATAATATTGATGACATCCAGTGATGTTGAGATGGTCAGAATGTTTGAAAGGTTTTTACGTTGAAGATCTGAAGGTGCACTTCAAAGGGTTTGTTGTTGAAGATTTCTAGTATGTTGTCCAGAAGTTTTAGAGGTTCACATCAATATTTGTGGAAGTTATGAAGATATGTGTACCTACAGTTATTCAGTTTATGTAGATGGTGTTCTTGGATGAAGAGCATGAAATTCTAGTAATTTCATGTGTTGTGCATGTACCTGTGACATTCATGAATGAGTCCAGATCGTACTCTATCCTTATTGTATGTCTGCATTGTTCAGAGTGTTTGTGATCAAAGATTTTTCTGATGTGTGCTCGTGTTTTCATGTTCTTGGCCAACATGATGGTGTTGGCATGTTTGAAGGTGTTTGTTTGGGTCCTCACTATGTTGTGACCGACTTGTGTTGGTGTGCATTGAAATTTATTCATGTATTGAGGCCAACAGTTGTAATTTATTCTTTATTTGAGGTCGACTGAATAGTGGATGTAAATCCGTGTAGCAGATATATATAAGTGTTTGTTTTCCTCATTTAGAGGCAATGCTCAGTGTGTGCAAGAGGTGTACATGTGCTAATAAAGGTCAAATCATTCAAGAGCAGAGCAAAGTGTGAAGAAGTTTGAGTAGAGTGTGGAAGAGTGTGTAAAAGTTTTTGTGCGCCTAACCGGAACTATAATTGGGCTTTTGTAGAAGCTATTTTCTCAATTCAACTTCATCAGATGGACTTAATTTGATTATTGTATGTAAGCAAGTGAGCCTTCCTTTGAGCAGTGTTCTCTAGGCAATGTGCTTGAATGCAAGTGCATTCCCTTTTCATTCTTCATTATACTTATAGCAGGGTATAATCTTGTGGACTAAAATCCACCATGGTTTTTCCCCTAACAAGGTTTCCAAATAGAAATCTTGGTGTTCATGTGTCTATGATGTGTTATTGATTTATGCTTGCGTTAATTATGAGATCTAAGATTTAAGGTTGATTAATGTTGAATAAGTTTGATTTTGGAAACAACTTATTCACCCCCCCTCTCACTTGTCTATCCTTGTTTTTCCAATAATTGGTATTAGAGCTAGTTCCTTTGAAGAAGCCAAACAGCTTGAGGAAATCCAAGATGGCATCATATAAGAAGGATAATCCTAGATTCGACGGTACAAACTACTCTTTATGGAAAGTCAGAATGGAGTGTCATTTGAAGTGAATTGGATAACCTTTCTGGGAGATTACACAAAGTGCATATACTATTCCTCAGAATGGTCTGTCCTCTGAAGATGAGATCAAGCAAGTAGAAGCTAATATCAGGGCTATTGAAGTTTTGTTGAGTGCTTTGATAGATTCAGAGATGACAAATGTGTTAGGATTGAAGACTGCATACCAAATATGGAAAAAGTTGGAAACATTGTATTAAGGAGATGCGCTAGTGAAAAGTGCTACGCTACAAAGTTTAAAAGGCAAGTGGGAAGACATGAAGATGAGTGAAGATGAGAACATAGTCTCTTTTTCTCAAAAGATAAATGAACTGGTGATGATCATTAGATGTGTTGGTGGAACCTTGGATGAAGAAGTAATTGTGGCTAAGATACTTAGATTTGTGCCTCCCTCCTACAAAACAAGAGCTCATTCTATTGATGAACTCAGGACAGTAACAAATATTACAAGACATGTTGATTGGAAAACTTGTTGCCTTTGAGTTAAGTGAATTTGGTGAATCTTCTCCTAAGACTGAATCTGCATTCAAAGCTACAATATCCAGAAAAATCCAATAGAGATACAATCCGTGTGAGAGTTTCAAAAGGACATTCAAATATGAAGATGAGATGAAAAATATTGAAGATGAAGAAAGAGAATTTGAAGAACTAGAAGCATTGATTGTGAAAAGAGAAGCCAGAGGTCATGGTAAGTACAAAGTAAATTTACCTATTAAATGTTTTTCTTACAGTAAAATAGGTCATTTTGCATCTAGATGTCCTAAAAGAGTTTCTAAGTACAAACCTAAGAAGACTAGATTTCAAAGGAAATGCTATTATGCTGAAGAAGGTGTAACTGATGAAGAATCTGATAAAGAAATTGGAAATGAAGATGAATGGGTATTTATTGCTATAAATAAAATGGTCAGGTGTCCACTGAATCTACTAGTAATGTGAATGTTGAGAAATCTCTTGCAGAAAAAACTGAAGAAAAGGATGAGTGGGTAATTGACAACGGATGCTCACATCATATGACTGGTGAAAAAATAAAGTTTTTTAGCTCATAAGACTATGATGGTGGTGTTGTAAGATTTGGAGACAACACTTCTAGGGTGATTCATGGAAAAGGCACTATTTCTTTTGGTGGTAAGCATAATACTGATGATGTTCTTTATGTAGAAGGCTCAAAGCATAACTTGTTAAGTGCTAGATAGATGGTAGAAAAGGGTTACAATCTTCAATTCAAGGATGGTAAATGAAAAATAAGGGGAAGTTCTAGAAATATGATTGCTTCAGGTACAAAGACAAAATATAATATCTTTCATTTGAGTGTTGCTAGTGAAAGTTGCTTAATTTCTCAGATTGATGTAAGCTGGTTATGGCATAGGAGGCCGTGTCATGTGAAATTTGATAACATTTTCAAGATAAGCACTACTCAAGCAGTCAAAGATCTTCCTAAGTTAGTGAAGCCTACTAACACTATGTGCAAGGAATGTCAGATGGGAAAGCAAATGAGAAATTATTTTCAGAGTAAACAGTATAGCTCTAATGGAGTACTAGATTTGATACATACTGATCTATGTGGTCCATCTAGAATTAGAAGTCTACAAGGTGAAAGGTATTTTATCAAATGCCTAAGGTCAGACAGAGGTGGTGAATTCACTTCGTAGGAATTCAATTCTTTCTATGAAGAGCATGGAATCCAAAGACAGTTATCTACTCCCTGGTCCCTCAACAAAATGGACTTGTTGAAAGAAAGAACAAAACTGTTCTAGACACTACTAGAACCATGATGCTGGAAGAAAATGTTCCTCATTTCTACTGGAGAGAAGTTGTAAGTACTATTGTGTATACCATTAACAGGGTGTATGTCAACAATAATTCTGGTAAGACACCTTTTGAGCTATGGTTTGGTTATAAGCCTACTGTCAAGTATTTCAAAAAAATTGGAAGCAAATGTTACATCAAGAGAGATGATGATATAGGCAAGTTTGATGCTAGAAGTGATGAAGGAATATTTTTGGGTTACTCTACTAAAATTAAAGCTTACTGGTGCTTTAACTAGAGGTTAAAGAAAATGGTTGAAAGTGAAAATGTCAAAGTTGATGAAGATATTGTTAGACCATCCAGATGTAGTGGATATTGTTGTGCCCTCAGCACACACACCTTGATTGGAATGGGGACCCTCTCCTTATTTTGCCTTGTCGGGTCGTTTTATCATCACCTTGTTTTGTGGGCCCCTATTTTGAGTCCCAAGTGGTCAAGGATTCTTTAGGATGTCATCTCAGTAGGTGGGTTCCTCTTGTCTTTTGTTTTTATTTGGCATTTTGTCGGGGTCTTAGGAATGTTCTTTTCCTCCTAGGACCTTATTTATTTTGTTTTGCGGGTTCGGGCGCAGGATGAAAATGAACTTGGAACCTTCACAAAGTTCTTGGTTTTGTTTTCATTCCGGTCCCGGCTCCGCTTTGGTCTTCCTTTTCCTTCATCTTATTTCCTTTCATAGGAGGGGGAATCAGGATGAAACTGAACGCGAAACCTTCACAAGGTTCCTGGTTCTATTTTCATTTCGGTTTTGGTTTCGGTTCCACTTCTTGTCTTCATGTTTTCTTTGTTTTTTTGCTTGTGTTCAACCTTTGGGTTGGTTTCCTCCCTTAGGTCTTCTTTGGTTTTCCTTTCCCTTTCTTTCACTGGAATCGAAACCAAGATGGGAACTAAACTCAAAACTTTGTAGAAGGTTCTTCTCCCGTTTTGGTTCTGGTTCCACTTCTACCGCCATTTGGCTTCGCCTATGCTTTCGTCTTGGCTCCTCTCGAGACCCTATTTGATTTGCTTCACGGGTTCGAGGCATGGGATGAAATTAAACTTGGAACCTTCACAATGTTCTTGGTTTCATTTATGTTCCACCTCCACCCCCATTTTTGTCCTTTGTGTTGTGTTCTCGTCCGGGTCTGGTTCCAGCCTTGGTTATGCCTCTGTCTTCCTTTGCTTTCTTTTTTCACCTCTTGTTTGTTTTGGTTGTGTTGTTTGTTCTTGGGGGACCTTATTCTTGAGTGTTTGAATCTTCCTGATGACTCGCTTGATAGTGGTGACAAACCTATGAAGTCTGAGTGGAGATGAACTTGGGACCATTGGTTGGTTCTAAGTTTGGTCCCCGTTTCAAACCAAGGTCCGACCTTGTTCCCATTCTAAACCTGGGTCCGACCTTGTTCCCATTTTGAACTCATTTCTGACCTTGGTTCTGAACTCGACCCCACTTGTAGGTGTCTATCCTGCCTTCACCGTGCCTAACTGCTGACCCGACCCCACCTACCTTAAAAGGATTCCTATCTTGATTCTTTCTCAGTTCTGCTTCAGGTAGGTGAAAAATCTGACTAAGTATGGAGAGTCACCCTAAAAGAGTAAAGAGTGATGTGAGTGGCCATCCCATAGCACCAACCTCATCAACCACCATAGTTGCATTTATTAAGTTAATTAATTACACTTAGGAATATAAATATTAGACTTAACATGTCATTTTCACATGTTAGGAGTAACAAAGAAGTGTAGTGCCTCACAGCCTTCACCACCCTCGTGTTCGAGCGTCCACTTCGTCATTCTTCATCGGGATCACAAAGTAAGTTCATTGTTCGACCCCTGGTCGCATTTTCTATGATTTCATGCCTAAGGTATGGATAAAGAAGGCCAAATCTAAATGAATTTGATAAAGGAGGGATTGAAACCCGGGCCCAACCCTTCTCATTGCCTCGACCTTTAAAATGAGATTCAAAGCAGTAGCGGATTACCTTGCGGGTTCCAATCTCTGGAGCTTCGCCATCTTGAAACGTCATTTCCACCCCATCTTTCCAGACCTTAGACTCCCGTTGAACAATTGACACGAGGATTTTGATGACAATAAATGCCTCCAAACGACCCATAGGCCCTGGTCCCCGGACTTCTGTCCATGAGCCACCTTTTTCATTTTGTTGTTTGGAACAAGCATCACACAACTGCCTTTCGGCCTCCGAGTCCTGAGCACTCAAACACCCAAAAAATGATAGAAGGCTTTGACCCACGCCCTTCTACCTCTTGAATTTCAAACCCCAAAGCTCCACCTCTGGAATGTTGTTTCTCCAAAGCTATTTCAAACAACTGGCCCTTGATAGCCTTCCCTCAATTTAATTCCAGATGTCTTAATGGAGACCTAAATGACCTCCAATCTGAAAATAAACAATGAATCATGTGCTACAATGTGACTTTATCCCACATGAATGCTTCATTATCCAAATTGAAGATCAAGAGAAATCATTCAGGTCTCCTTGCTCGATTCGCCCTTCATAAGAACATTTCGACGGGGGAAGTTCGGCCTCTAGGGCCCGGACTATCCAAATTCCCTCTAGTGAACTAGAAATGATTAATTATTCAATCTAACAATTTTTTGTAGGGATTTTGGCTAATATTTATGTCTTCATGCTTGATTGTGCTCACTTTTCCTCCATGAGTTGAATATATGGAATCAGCTGTAGAAACCTTTGGAGCAGCTACAAAGAAAAATAAAGGAAAAAGAGTTGCCAAGGCTCCTCGAGGCAAAGAAGATAAGGATCAAAAGAAATATTAGTTCCAAGGGGCACCGCTGCACTCCAAAATCACAACTAAGTGGAAAGATATTTCTAACACCAATATCGAGCATGTTAACATTGATGAGTTTATGCAAAGGGTTAGGATAAACCCCAAAACAAAGAATGAAAATTTGATCAGAAGTAGTGGCATAGCTAAAGCTATAGGTTTTCCTCTCACTTTGATCGCCCTCGAGTTAGTAATGGCCTCCAAGGGGGCATATCAGCCAGAAACATGAAGTATTGTTGACAGGGATGGGAAAATTTTAGTCGACATGTCACCAAAAGGGATAACAAAAACCGTCCATATTCGTGTCTTTGGAAAGATGGAGCTGCCTAATATCAAGGAGTGCAAATAAATGTGGGATGACAACCCTATAAGATGCAAGAAACTTATAAACTAGTATTGGCTAAAGGACAAGCAAGGCAGTGCTGCAAAGGTTCCTCAGGAGCTCTTTCGCAGTGACTTCTTTGAGGACTACCATGACTTGGTCACAATGCTAAGAAGAGTGATGGGTGTCCCTTGTGTAGCATATTTTAAGGAATGGATGGTTTACTTCATTGAGAAAATTCTCCATGGAAAAGATACCACATTCTACTAGGGGGAATAATCAATGACCACTTTCATGAGCAATTCACGAACGTCAAAAAGACCTCTAAATTCTATATGAGCTCTTACCTAGTATATTCATTGGCTGATCGGAAGCACTACAATGGACTATTTAGAGCTCCCAACTAAGATTTTGGTAGAGAAATCAAGGCTTTCGACAAGTACCCCCAGCTACAATTCAGGAACTTCAAGAAGGATTATTGTAGGGTGAATGATGCATTCATCGCTTATATCATTAGGCTAATCAGGGGTGATTTTGAGAGAAGAGTTTCCCATAGTGCTCAGGCTCTTCTCAAGCAATATGCCTTCCTATTTATCCAATATCCAAAGTTCACCTACATTCAAGCCCAAGGATTCTCAGAGGAACCAAACAAGCTGCCCCGGTACCCTAATGACCGGAGGTTATTGTTAGAACTCTCTTGGCAGCTATGACACATTCATGCCATCCTAAGCAATAAACATCTAGCGGGGATCCCTTATCCCCTTACACTCGGCCAGAGGATGTATGAACTTCATACTTCCCAGTGTGTAGGAAATTTAGAGAAGGAATTGGCCAAGTACCACCTCAAATCCCACATGGCCAGACCACAGATGGATCCATACAACTATCTTGGAAAGGAACTTGGACAAGAGTATACCCACATCCACAATGTTTAAGATTTATGTGAAAATTGTAAAGATGATCTTGAGGTGCGAATAAGGCACTATATGCGGATGACTGCATACTTCATAAAAAGGGTGAACTTGTTCCCAATACCAAAATCAATTCAAGGAGGAAGAAAGCATTGTGATAGACCCCAAGTGCAACACCGTCACCAATCTACCATTGCCAATGATTGATTAGAACAAGCAAGAGGTTGATGACCTTGACATCTTCACCAAGCCTATTGAGGCTCAAACAAAAGCATGGATTGATGAGAATTTTGCTTGATTGAAACAACAAGGGATCACCCTGACCTTTAAGGGACTTGAAAGTGAGCCAAGTAGTTCTAAGGGTGGGGAAGCTATTGAAGAAACATCAAAGTCCCCTCCACCCACTCGCTCAAGAAAGAGAAAGGAGACTGACGAGCAATAGTTTGATCCTAAGGTGTACACAAGAAAGGCCTCAAAAGGTGAGTCTTCCAAGAGACACAAGAAATTAGGCAATGTCATTGAGATGCCAGTAATTCAAAAAGATCCACTCTGTGAGGGAGAGGACATGGAGATAGATCAGCCGAGATCTCCACCTATCTCATTTGTTGGTACTACTGCCATTACCACTCCCCCATTGATCCCACGTGCAATAGTTGATTCCTCTCTGCCAATAGTGGATATCTTTGTCCACCTTGCTTCTATTTCTCCCGTTGTACGGGTCATATCAGTGGATCCATCCTTCGTCACTACCTCACTGGTCTCCTTATCCTCCATGTCTCCATCTTTTTCTCTCCCAACTGCTGCCACCACCACTACTATGCCTGCCCTTTCTCTTTCGAAATATTTCATGAAATATATGCAAAATGTGTCATCCGAGCTTTCAAGAATGTTTGCAAACCCAGTAGTGCACGCTGCCATGGCCCAAGAAATGACCAGTATCCTAGTTCCTCCTCCCCCTACTAAGCCACCTAATATGGAATCCATGATGCAAATTTCTAAGGAATTAGAAAGACAACAATTGGAGGCAGCCAAAAGGTTAGAGGAGGAGGTGGATGACTACCGTGAGCATCCAGTATATGAGCATAGAATAATTGATGATGGTGCCTATGAATCCTCTAGTGATGATGGTGAGGGTCTAGACGTAAAGAATATTCAGGAGATTGTCAACCCCATGCTTGACATGGAGCTAGCTAAGCAAGTCAAGGAGATTGAAGATAAAGAGGCTGAAAAGCAGCCTAGTATTGAGAAGAGGGTCGCTACCACAATAGAAAAAGATGATAGGTTTTTGGTGGGAGAGCATGACCGTACCCCTGGACGTAATAAAGAGGTACTCACTCAAATAGATGTTGAAGGGGAATACAACCCCAATAAACACTTTCCCATTGAGTCCCCTATCAAACACATGGTGTTCGTATAAGACTCCAATGAGGAGGAGGATGCAAGGACAAAGCAAGAAGCTCTCAATGACAAATCCATTGAAATCATAAAAGATGATAAAGAGGATAGATAAGAGTCACCTAAGGGAAAGCCCTCAATGCTTGATTGGCTGAAAAGAAACTCGAGAATAAAGCTCCTACTCCTAAGGACCCAAAATCAAGGTTGGAGGCTAGATTGGCCCGAGCCCAAATCAGCACCAAGAAGGAGAAGAAGCCAAAAATCAGATCAAAGGTAACAATGGATGCCTTAGGATCCCGGATGGTATAATAAGCTACACCAATGGTGGGCGAACAAAGAATAAGTTACAATATTTCCACCATCGACTTGGGAGTTGCCACCAAGGAGCAAAAGGTAGACCGCCTTCAAGAATTTTTCGCTATGGTGGTGCATCTCATCCAACAAGACAAGATTTCCAAAGAAGAGCTTAAGCGTAGGTGGCTGATTTGATAGCCTACATCCAACAATGGTCATCCATAGAAGAACAAAATACAACATCCTCGGCCCCACCGTAGTTACTATCAAAAGAGCAGATTGATAAGTTGGAAAAGAGAAAGAACTTGGACAAGACTACGAAAAATTGGTTCCGACAGGTCTTGGACATTGGAAATGTGAGCATTAACCATGTTGTTTGAACAATAAATAAATTCCTAGATATACAAAAGTCTCTTGAGGGTATGGGGAAGGTTTGTGCTAGCTTCCCAATGAAGTATGAGTCTGTCTACCCAAGGATTGGGGCTATCCTCAAGTTGCCAAGTGAGATCTGGGAGAAGGAATTTGTATTTAGAAAGAATGATCATTGGCTGATGGATATCTAGAAGAGAGACTACGATAATAGGAAGGAAAGGCTAGAGCAAGTACTTGTAAAGATAAAATCAGATATCGACTGGGCCAAGGAGGTTTGGTCAGATCGCATCTGGTATTTGAAACTAGTGATAGGGTGCGATGTATCCGTTATCCATATTGATGCAGAAAAAGTGAAGCCTCATTTCCAAAAGAGGATGGAAGATGGAATGTCGAGCAAGATAACTACAGATTTCATGGGTTTTGCTTCCTAAGCCTTCACCCAGTCTGATTTGTTCATGGATCACATTGCCAAGTGTGATGAAGATTGGGAGAAGCTCGTTCACAATTCCGAGGAGTGGAGCTACCAAGTGTTGAAATCCGACATCATAGAGGTCGACAAGCTCTAGCCAGTGATTCTATAGTTCATGGAATATGAAGCTTTGAAGAATCAAGAGGGAAACCCCATTGATGGCAAAGAGTTACTTCCATAATAGCTACAACAAAGAGCAATCAACAAAAGACAAAATTCTATAGTGCTATCACTAGAGGCCAATATAGGGATATGGAGAAAAGTTTGTTTTAAAATGTGATATATTTTGGGGGTAGATGAAGCCCTAATGTAAGTGAACATTGGCCACATAATGAGATCAAATCTTGGCCACATGTTTTTCCTTTTGGACACTATAAATAGGGGTCTCCTCCTCTCATTTTGTAGGAGTTGAGTTGTTGTAAAGACGTGCTATAGAAATTGTAATAGAAATACATTGACTTTGGTGCATTTCTGAGTTTCTTCTCATGTTTCATGATTCTTCTGTCTCAGTTAGATGATATAGTTGAATTTACTTTGCTGCTTTATTTTCCTTTTAGTTAACTTCAATAGATTTAGTAATGTTGTTCCATGGTTGTGAAGATTTCTGTTGTGTAGATGCCTTTCTTGTCCATACTTTTGGCTATTTGTTGCTGGTAGATGGCTATGTAAAGCTAGTATGGACTCTAATTTGAAGCTTCCTTTAAATATTTATCTTTGTTCATACATGTGTGTGGTGGATGAATGGTAAAAATATGTAGTCCCTAGAAGATAGCAAAAATTTCATGACATTGTGAAATTTCTAGTTAAGTGAGATTCTGTATTTAGGAAGCTATCCACAACAAAAACCTCCATGATCATTATTCATTAGTAGTTGTAGATCTAGGAACTTACTCTCTTCACTACCCTTTTCCTTCCTTTTTCCTTTTTTAAGAAATACCCTATGCTAAGGTTCATTGCACATTGTAAATCCAAATCTTAAGTCAGAAATGGCGTTCAAAAATACTATTTGAACCTACAAAAACATACAATAGCTTTCAATCTTCAAAAATTCATTCACAGATCAACCTCCTTTTTAGCTAAGCTTTCGTAAGTCCACCCTGTGATTACCAGTAAGATTACATCAAACATCAACTGAGGTATCCTATGCAAGTCATGACCTAACACCCAAGAGACCTTGGGGTTATTTTCAATAACTTTTTGGATATTTCCTTTCAAGAGAGGTGATGTACCTACGCATTACCTATGTTGAGAAAGTGTGCAAAAAAACACATCAATAAAACTAGTACTAGAAGGAGGGCCTCTTTGGAGCTAAGTTGGATTGAATTAGGTCTTTCTCCCTTGAGATATTTTACAGAGTACTAAGGTCTACGCCAAACAAAGGGGAGTTACAGGAGCTATCACCCCCTACCCAAGCTAAGAGAGCTGAGAGAGGAGAAACACCCACCTCCAATGCATCCGACCAGCCCACTTCGCTTTTACCATCACCCTCCTCTTCTATCAAATTTCCACCATCTTCTCCTTCCTCCTTGGTAGCACATTCTCTTGCTCATGTGCTTCAAACAGCCTTCCAAGCTACCACTTCCCAAGGGCTAGACATAGCCCTCTAGCCCAACACATTCCAAATTTTGGGAGTTGTCTCGTTCACTACCCCTTTGCAGCCACAAGTTAATTTGGCGCAACCACCTCCGCCACCTCCTCTGTTACACCCCGGAATTTGTATGGTTACTATTCTAGTAATGCTTAGAGCATTCTGATTGTAAGGAAGGTTTTGAATGAATAAATGTGATTGAATTTTGTTGACAATATGAAATCCTGTTTACATGTTATGTTTGGCTCATTCTGTATTCTTGATTGATGTTATTCTTGAATAAAACAATGAATAGAGGAAAATAATTAGTCTTGTTTTATATATTTGATTTATATATATACTGCAAATATTGTGAGCATTTGACTGCCGTGGTTTTGTGCCATGGATGCAGGAACAGGAGCTATTCCTCCAGGTGGAGGGGAAATATCACTCAGGAAGAGGAACTTGGTCGACTAACCGGTAAAGTTGATTGTATGAGCATACACACACTTCACTAAGGATTTTAGGAACTGAGTCAGATTAAGTTGTCATGATAAGTCATCCTTAGGCTTAGGAGTTATGATTACTTCTTCATGCTTTATGAGTGGTGTTTCTTGATTGACTGACTTACTGTTCTGTGAGCCTTGAATGTGAAATGTGAACTGATAAGTTACTGATGCCTGGAATTTACGGTTAAATGTATAAATACATGTTTATGCAATTACGTCTATTAGAGGTGCTCTGACTGGCCTATAATACACGTAATTGGAGATTTGAAAATAAACATGTATAGATATATTTAAGTGTAAACTGGGTAAGTTAATTAATATATTTAATAATATATTTAATATCGATGTTATTATAGTTTTATCGGTAATATAATATATTAATATATCTAATATAATATTTTGAATATTATATAGATATATTTATATATTAAAAGAAAGGTAAGTTAAAAACTATAATAATATTGTATTGAATATAATATAAAATATATTAATACATTTTAATGAAAATATTAAAATACCTAAAACTTTGGAAAGATTTTATATAAACTATAATCTTTGGCATTTAAATTTACATTTATCTTATAAAGGTATTTGAGTTTATTTACCTTTGGAAATAAAGGTAATAAGACTTTCATAGTCTTTGGTAAATACTTTGCAAACCATACAAAGGAATTTCGAAATATTGAAATACTTGGAAAATATTTTAAAAGGAAAAAGAATTTCGAAATTTTGTAAAGGCCAATGTAAATTTATAAAAATCATTTATGGAAATGTAAGTATGAACTATAGACTTTTTAAAGATTTAAAGTTAATGTTTGAATAAACTGAAAAATCGCGGATTTCTTCATGGGAAGAAATCGCGCGACTGTTTGAACCAGAAAAACAGTGGAAAACAATGGAGATTAATCCGCGCCCAGCTCGCGTAGCTTAGACCTGGTCGCGGATGCTTGAACGCCACCGGTCTGGGACGCGTGGGTGGAAGGAGGCATGAACTGTGTGTGCGTAAACCTTGACGTTTTCAGCAGCAAAATCCAAACGCCATTTGTTCTTCAGTTCGCCATTTTTAAGGGCTTTTCCCAGTGACTAAACCTGTACGTGGTTAATCCACGAATTTGGCATGTGATATGTTGAAACATTCTTGAGAAATTATGTTGAATCATCAACTCTTTTGCTGTGTGACTGCCACTGCGAATTTTGACATTTTCAAAATGAGAGGTGTCGAATTCTCATGCCTACAAGGTAGGAAACATGAGAATTCGAAACCTATAAATAGGTTCTCACTCATTGTTGAAAGACACTCAATCTTTTCAGTTCACTCTCCTTGCCTTGGAAAATTCGAAATACAGTGCTGTGGTATTTCTGTGTTTTGGAATTCAATTTTTATGAAAGCCATTGTCATTCTATGAAAGCCATTGCCATTTTTGTGAAAGCCATTGCCATTTTGTGAAAATCATTTGCAATTGAGACAGTATTGCTGAGAACACTTTTTGCATTTACCTGAAAGTAGTTTTTGCTTAAGCTGAGAGAAGGCTGCGAAGGACGGTGGAGCAAGGATTGAAGTTACCGATCAAGCTCATACGCAAAAGGAAATCAGGCATGAGATATATGTTGATAGATTTTCTGTTATTTATTTTAAAATGTATGATTAGATTGCTTGATTATGTCTTGCTTTATGAAAGGAAAAATAATAAGAAACCTCTATGTTCTATGAAATTGCTGAATTGGGAATAGTTTAATTCCTTAGAAAAAGGCTTATGGAATTTAAGAGATAGCTTAAAGAGCTGGTCAAATTGGGGAATAGTTTAATTTCCCTAGAAAAGCTTTTGAAATAGCTTAGAAAACGAATCATTTGAAATCATAGATGAATTTGAAAGGGAAATATTTGTTTACTTTTAGTAAAGTACCTTATAATTTGTATTGCTTGAATACTGCTTGAATTCCTTAAGTAAAGGAAAGGGATTAGTTATTAATACTAGGACGAGGGTGGATTCAGAACCAAGGTAGTCTAAAGCTTTAGAGTTAAATAGGTTAACTAGAGAAAGCTACGTACTCCATGGATAAAGATTTCCATGTTGGGAAGTACCAGAGGGACCCCTTGTTGACTGTACTCCATTTCCTGTTTAAGTAGTTGAAGTAGGAAGTCTAGGGTGATTGACTACCCACTGAAGGACTCAACCTACGCGTAGGATAAGGCAGCCTTAAGTCAAACCAAACCTGACTTAGTGCAAGTGATAGATGACCATCAGTATAAGTACTGCCGAAATGCTTTGGCCAAAGTAGTGTAGTATACCTAACGTCCACTTAGACTGTGAGACGAATTACACTGTCAGTTCACAGTAATCCAGGTTACATGCTAGATTGAGATTGTGAGGACACAAGGATTTAGTTATGTAGGATTACACACTATGCTCAGTTGGTCATACAGAACCGGTTACCCAACCAATCTCCTCGAAGAAGGGAGGGCCGTCTACTTAACAGTAAACGTGCGGGGGACCGCAATATAAGTCCGTGGTTGGTGGAAAAGCACCTGAGTGATGTTTCCCCTCCACCTTAAGACTTCTGATGAACCAAGGTTTGAAAGGGAAGATCCTGGACAGTCTTATTCCTATTTGCTCAAAAGCTTCCGAGCTATGTTTGAAACTTGTAAGATTCTTACCTTGCTTTTATTTTGAAGAAAAGTAATCATGAAAGCGTACTCTGTTATTTACTTGGAAAATAGAACAATGATGTATCGTGTCTTTTATTTCTTTATGATGAAATGTTCAATTAGAATGAAAAGAAAAGTTATTTACTTTGTCATTTAATTGTATTTCCTTGTATCTTATTAGTGAAATTAGAAAAAAATTTGTTTACCCGGTTTTGGGGTTGTTACATCCTCCAATGGCATGGTTTTCCAAAAATCCATCTCCTTTGGCCTTCAACCTCTATCATGACATGCCAAAGAACCTTGAGAGCTTTTGCTCAAAGTTCAACCCCAGAGATCCACAAAGAACAGTGGAGGAGCATGTTAGGATTTTTGAGATTTTCTTGGAGACTATGTAGATTATACATGAGGATGTGGCTTTCCGTCTCTTCCCCTACTCCTTAGGAGAGGAGGCCTTCTATGGGTATGCCAATTTTCTTGTAGGATCTATCAACACATGGGACCTTCTAGAGAATTCTTACTTGTAGAAGTTCAAAACCCCAATCATCCCCGTAGAATCATACCGACATTTTATGTCGATCCAAAGGGAGATCAATGAACCAATCTACTCCTTTAATGATCTCTTCCATAGAGCATATATTCAGTTATAGGATCCGTACGTGTTCAATGATGCTATTGTTTTACCTATCTATTAGGCAACATTGGACAATCTTACTGCAACATTAGTAAAGAGGATGTGACCGTCGCCTGCCAGATTGGTAGATGAGTATGCAAAGGCTATCATTGCCAGCAGAGACTTGGGACAAAATATTTTTGGCCCACTTCCTTTGTTGGGAAAAGTTGCTCATCCTGTGCAAATTTAGGGGCTTACTCAAGCCCTTTAATAGAAAATTCCCCTCATGAATCCAGTACCACATTTTCCCATAGTGCCTCATCCAGGACAACCAATGAACCAAGCACCTCCAATTTTGCACTACTTGCTGCCCCAACAACAACAGGTCCATGCTCAGGCACCCTAGGTCCTAACATATCTTCAAACTTTTGAGTTCCTGCTTGCTCACCAAAATCAGCCAGTGGCGTAGTTGGTGTTCCTCCAAAATGCATCTCCACCACCAAACAACGCAGAGAAAGATCAGATCGATGAAATGACAGAGATGATTAAGAAAATGTCCACGAAGATGATGCACTTAAGAAATCCAAACAATCAGCTAGAGGCCTCATAGAGAAACATTCAAGCCAACCTCAACCATGACAATCATCACAATCATCACAATCGAGACAACCGTGACACTAGCACCTCATCCGGACATAATTATGATAGGAATCAGAATTCACGATAGAAGACCCTCCTAGAGGCAGAACTGGACATGGTATACAAGGCACAATAATGGTGGTTTCCCACACCTCTTGATCAACCCAACAACAATGAAAAGACTACAAGTTGAGTCTACCTGGTGGAGGTTTCTCGATCTGGTTGGTGCCGCACACACAAAACAAGTCGGCATTCTGAATTGGATTGTCTAGAATTCTAGAAAGCTGCTGAAATTTTCTAGGTTGAAATCTAGAGTATTGCTGATAGCTCGGGGTGTAGGGACCACGTCCCTTCTGAGCCTTATGACTCTTTGGTGTTGGTGGTCAATTAGGCTCCTTTCCCTAAGGTTGAGAGAAATGTGCCCAAGAAGGAGGAGATCGCTATAAGTAACAACAAGGCGGAAGAGGTAAGTTTCAAAAGCCCTTTGGCTCAGCTTTTCAATTCAGTAGATAATGGTCCCAAGGACGAGGAAGAGCTTAGGGAAGGTGAAATCCAAATGGATGAAGTCAAATTTTTCACCAAAGGACTACCCCTTACGACCTTAGGAATAGGTAGACTGGTGGGCATGTTGGTGGTCCTTTCACTACCTCCACTCCACCTAACAATTTCAGCACCCCTCCTGACTTGAATGCTCGAGACAATCTGGGCTATCCCCATGTACCCATGCACTACTTTAACAAGAATAGGAAGAAAAATAAAAAATAAAATCAGCCTACTAGCTCCTTCCAAAATACCACTAGCTCTTCCCAAAATATTGCGTATGACGAAGAAATTGAGAAAATGGGAGAATACATTGCGGAAGAATTTAAGAAGGTTAAGCTAAGTGTGTCTGCCTTTGAGCTACTAAATGTCTCAACTATGAGGAATGATTTCTTTAGAATGATAAATGGGACTCCTTCATCTAGATCAACTCAATAAACTCTTGCTAAAAGGGTTTCCTTCAAGGATCAGCAAAATGAGTCGGTCATCGGATAGGTTTTCAACAGGAATGTTGATCCGCCTACAAATCAGCAAGCAAACAAATAGCCCACCAAGGAAACGGATCAGACACAAGCCCAAAATAAGGGAAATGATAAGGATAAGGGCCAAGTTGCCCAAGTGGATGTTTTTGGAGGATTATTTCAAGGGAAGTTGGAAGCTCTTCCCTTCCTGGCTACTATCAAAATATTTGGGAAAAACATCCATAACTACCTACTTGATTCAGGAGCTTCCACCAATGTCATGCCCTTGAGAATGTGCAAGGCTATGGGAATAGTTCCAACCCCTTCTCAATGCAAGGTGACACAACTTGATAAAAACAAGATCAACATAGTGGGTGAGATTAACAGAATACCTATGCAGATAGCTACTAACCCATGGATACAACAAACTATCGACATCCAAGTTGCTGACATCCCAGATACTTATGGCATAATTTTGGGTAGGGATTTCATGAGAGTGTTGAATGGGTATGTTGGAACTAACTATTCCCACCTTTGGCTACCATGGAAGGGGATGCAAAATCAGATTCGAATAGATTGGGAGCCACGTATGAAGTTTATGATCACTAAATACAACACAAATGAGGTGTTGTTTACTGAAACAGAATTGGGAAATTACTATCCCGTGGCATACTCGGATGGACATGAATGCTTTGGAAAGGAGACAACTGGGGAGGTACTTGTCTTGTGTAGCCCACCTGGTGGTTTGTCTCACACTCCTTAGAGTACTTAAATGTTGATCAAATCAGATAACGAAGAGTCCTGCAAGGAAGGTAGCCTCACATTGCTAGATGGCTTCCAAGACTTCGTGGATTAGTGTGTGTAGGATCAGCTCAATTTGGGAGCTAGAATGAATTTCCAGAAGCTCCTACTACCAAGTTGTGTTGAATTCTTCTATGGCATTTGTCCTTGATGTCAAAAATGCCCTAGGTTGGTGCCTTGGAAGCATTTCTTAGTCTAGTCTTACTATGGCATTTTATTGGCACTGTTGATATTTTGGTATTCATTTGACATTGGAATGTCTACTTCAGGTTGATTAATTATGGCTTAATTAGTTACAAGCATCTTGATAGTCATCAAAGTATTTATCTCTTCACAAGGTATTGGATAATATTTGGCCCATTATATTTGGTTATAATAAGGTGATCATTATTGTGTTAATGGCATTTTGAACTTTACATGAGATTAGCCTTCATTATACTTCACAAGGCTTTGGAAAGTATGTTACATTGTAAAAAATATGGTATTGGACTTAAATGTGATGGAAAATTGGCTTTGGTTAAAGGGATTTAAATTGATCTCCTATGTACATTTACATCGGGTCAAAATGATTAATATTGATTTGGGCCTAAAAGTCGACAGCAGGTATAACACTCAACTTTGGTAAGACCGCTCTTAAAATGTCTTACCATGGTACTGCTGGCAGTTAAGCTAGTGATCGTGGTAGTGTGGTAGAAACCGCCAATGGAAAGCATAACAGCTACCGCTACATCGCGGGTTTTCATCAGTGTAACTGTGGTAGTGAGGGTAAACCGTCAACGGCAAGCAGGACAACTACTACTATACCGCGAGTAGTTAGGAAGCTAACCGCGATAATGCGACGGAAGATGTTAGTGGTTTGAAAGGTGCTACCGCTATACCATGAGCTGTCAAGAAGCTAACCGAGGTAATGCGGTGGAAGATGTTAGCGATTTGAAAGGTGCTACCACTATACCGTGAGCTATTAGGAAGCTAACCGAGGTAACGCAATGGAAATGGCTAGCGGTAAGCAAGACTACTACCGTTGTACCATGGGTAGTCCAAAGAAAGACCGTGGTTGGGCGGTAAACGAAGAGGTAACAGTTAAATGTTTGTCACCATTGTACTGTGGGTTGTTCAAAGGGAGATCGCGGTTGTGCGGTAAGAGAGCAGATCTCAAAATCTATTAAATAAGTTTTTGATAATTCATTAACTATCCTCTCGGACTCCAAAAGTTTATCAATCTTAGCAAAGGATTTTTTTTCGCTTGCTTTGGAAGTTTAGGTCATTATTCTTTGCTTCACTTGCTTCGAAGGGTTTGAAACCTTATTCTAGCCACCATCATTGAGTTGTTTATCTCACATTCATTTCACTATTCTAGTAGCTAGTTTACTGATCTTTGGCAGCGTATTGGAAAATAGAAAGACCATGACATTGGTTGGTTCACCTAACAGTTTCCTGCCATCGAATAAGAGCTTGAATAAGGGAGAAGCTCGGGTTGCTAAGCCACTTTGTAGTCTGGTAAAAATTGCTACATGCAACATCTATTTCGATACTCTCAGGTATTCAGTTTTTTCAATTGTTTTGCAGAACTATTACTTCTAAATGGAAGGAGAAAATTGGTTAAATCTTTTTAACTGGTCAGAACCAAAAAGATTGCATATAATTTTTAACTGCACTTTACAATAGATTTATCTTATCAGTTTTATGAAACAGTGGTATCTGTTTGGGGAAATCATGATGACTTCGAATCTGTTCAGTCTCTTACATGGATTCCTTCATAACGGTTATTATTGGATGCATCATTCTGAAGTTACGATTACATTGAACTGGAGTTGTTGGTTGCACTACTGTTGCAGTTGGATTTTTGAGGGTTTTGTTCATGAATTTCATATATGATTTAATGGTTCTTGTTTTCAAGCTCTATTTGTGTAGGCTGCTTGAGAGGACAGGTTTCAGTCTGCCTTCTATATTTTAAAAATGCTTGGATATTCCTATCAGAAGAACTTCTTCATATTGATCTTTCACACATGGGCACTGAAACACATGACATTGTTGGTCAATTGAAGTTTGGTAAGCTGATGATCATTTTTGTTCTTATTCTCTGAAATAGAAAAATGAGAAACTATTGTAACCTTCCTTGAATGTAATGATGAATTCTGTAATCAAATGAAAACAAAGAGATTAGGGCTCTAATAAAAAGGAAAAACAAAAAGAGCAAAACAGGCGTTAACTGGTTCACCGTGATAATTTATGAAAAAGGTTATAAAAACTGAAAGACAACATTAATAGAAAAGTATGAGAGAAAAAGTGTGATGAAGTAGAACAATGAGGAAAGTATGAAACAAAAAGGGAAAAACTAGTGTGACTACATCAAAGTGATTGTGTTGAAAAATGTTGAGCTTTGAGATTGAAAATCTAAAATATGAGTTGATAATCAAGGCGACTTAAGGCTTGACAATGCCTGAAATTCTGAAGGTTCTTTTTTGGAACTTTGAGGAGTTTAGATATTGTCTGTCAAGAGGCACTTGATAGATAAAAGAGAAACAAATAGATCCGTTCTATTATTGTATGATTACTAAAACATTAAAGGGGTTGGTGCTTCTTGAGATTGATGTCTCTAAATGAGGGGTTCATGATCCTTTGAGATTGGTGTCTCTAAATGAGGGGATAGTGCTCCTTGATTTGGTGCTCAGAAAGTAGCCTATAAGGCATTGTAAATAGTGGTTTTGAAATTAAGCCAGTAAGGCAGTTTAGGAGTGGTTTTTCTACCTCAGGAGGGTTTTCCACTCAGCAATTTTTTGTGTCTCCTTTTTGTGTGATTTATGTTTATCTTGCATACTCCTTCTTATAGTCACTTATATTATTGTGCTCATTCAGTTGGTCAATGATTTGATACTTTAAGGCTTTTTAAAAGTTTAAAAGTCAATTTTCTCATGTTTTTCATGCAAATTTAGATTGGGAAAATCTGGTGCAAAATGTTTTCATAAGGTGAATTAACTTCTGCATTATGTGCTCATTATATTAATGCTCAAGAGTCTATCATAAGCAAGTCAAAGTTGCATATTATGAAGATTTATAGTTCTGTTGATAAAGCACAACAAGATTGTTCATAAAGCTTTATTTGAACAATATCATTTGATATGGGTTGCAAATGTTAGTCAAGTCTCATGTCAATCTGACTTGAATTGTTAATGCTCACCTACTTAATCAAATATATCTCTTTGGGTTATATGAGCAAAAGTTTAAGTATGCTTTCAAGGTTAAAAGTTAAAATTACTCCACTCTGATTCACCCCCCCCCCCCTCTCTCAGAGTGAATCCACTTCCAACAAGTTGGTGCAGGGTATACAATGTTGCTCACTCAAAATTTGAGTTTTTTTTATGCCAAATAGCAATTGAACATATAAAAGGGAAGGTTGCTCCTAAGCTAGAAGCCCGACCACCACTACCAAATCAGAGCAACGTAGTATCCACGCCACGTCCTAAGCTTTCTGAAATAAGGTAGCCATCCAGGGAAGTTAGATCTGTTCATCCCAAGAACAAGGACTCTCCCGAGTTTTGGATGATGCGCTTTGACGGATGCAAATCCAAGCATGGAGATAGAGCAGGCTTCGAGTTGATCAGCCCCAAAGGCAAGTCATACTTTGCTACTTATAGACTTCAATTTTACTGCACTAGTAACATAGCAGAATATGAGGCTCTGGTCCTTGGCCTCCTCATGGCACTTAGAAAATGGGTCAAAATGTTACAAGTCTTTGGGGAATTAGAGTTGGTCATAAAGCAGGTGAGAAATCTTTACTCTTGCTATGTTCAGAGACTAACTAATTACTGACATAGGGTGTGGGATCTACTAGAATGACTAGATGCATTCAACATACAGTTGATCCCTCGCTCTCAAAACTACACTGCTAATGCCTTAGCACAAGCAGTTAGCACCTTGCAGCCGCTATCATTGTACGACCTTAAAAGGTTTACCATGGAGCTTAAATCCATCCCATCTATGCCAAAAAATGTCTCAAATTTCTACGTATTCAATGATGATAAACACATCATGGACTTCATTACTAGATCCGATGTGTTTGTTGCCCAAATAATTGATGAGGTCGAGCTTGAGGAGGCTGAACTTGATATAGAAGGGGTGATGAACCTCAAGAACAACACTATCCTCAGGGGAATGGTCCAACTTGAGTGAATACATGATCTAGATCAGATCAAGGTTCAAGATCGGTAGGCAAAGAAATATGCCATAAGTGGCCAGTGTGACACCTATAACCTCAGAACGACTGAGGATGCAAAGAATTTATTTATTGGCAAGGTGTGCACACCTAAGGAAAGAAAAGGCATAGTGGATGCTTTGCAGAGGTACCATGTTCTCATTGCCTAGAGCTAAGAGGATCTGAAAACATATGTCTTAATAATCACACACACCATCCCCCTCAGACCAGATGTGAGGCCATTCCAACAACGACAACGTCCTGTCAATGCTTTACTAGAGCCAATAATATTTAAGGAAGTGCAGAAGTTGTTGTTTGCTAGGATTATCTTTCTAGTGCAACACTCTACATGGCTGGCCAACTTGGTTCGAGTCAGAAAAAAGAATGGAGAAATTAGATTATGCATGGATTTCTGCAATCTGAATAGAGCTTCAGAAAAGGATAACTATCCTATGCCATCATTAGATGAGGTACTGCATATAGTAAATGGCTCTCAGATGATTTATTTCTTGGACAGGTACTCTAGATACAACGAAGTCATGGTGTAGTATGAAGACCGACATAAAACAACATTCACCACCAAGTGAGGCACATTTTCCTATAGATAGATGTCGTTGAGACTCATCAACGTCGGTGCCACATTTCAACATACCACAGACATTGCATTCAAAGATCTAATTGGAAAGTGTATAATCATCTATATAGATGATTTGACTATATTCTCAAAGCAACGAGGCACTCATGTAGCTAATTTATGCAAATTTTTTCAAAGGTGTCATGAATTTGGGGTTTCCCTCAATCCAAAGAAATGTATCTTTGGGGTCACCGAGGGAAAGTTATTAGGGCACGTCCTATCAACAAAGGGGATTTACATTGACCCCGAGTGCATCCAGGCCATCATGAAGACTTAGTTGCTAGGCAGCAAGAAAGAGTTAAAATATTTCTTCGGAAAGATCAAATTTGTCTGCAAGTTCATCACAGGCTTTGCTGAAATTGTCAAACCACTCAATGCTATGTTAAAGCAAGATGCCAAGATCGAATGGACTCCTGAGGTGAAGCAAGCCTTTAAAGAAATTAAACAAGCAATCATTGAAGCATTGGTACTAGTTAGTCCAGACTATCTGAAGCCTTTCTACATCTATTCATTCGCTTCAGATCATTCATGTCCAACATCCTGACCCAAAACTATAACGAGGGGAACGAGCACCCAATCGCCTTCATGAGTGCCCCTTTGAAAGATGTCGAGTTGCATTACCATAATGTAGAAAATCAAGCGTATTTTCTTGTTAAAGGAGTAAATAAGTTCAAGCATTATATTCTATGCAATAAAGTATTTTCCATAGTTCCTTACCCAGTCGTGAAGACACTGCTCATGCAGAATGAGCTGGGCGAATGAAGGACAAAATGGATTGCATTGTTGTAAGAATATGATATGGAAATTTAGACAATGAAATTGGTGAGAGGACAGGTTCTTACTCGCATGATTGATGAAGTAGTGGCAGATGTAGGACTTGAACTCACAATGCTACAATATCAACTTGAAGATGTGTGCTCAGGGGAATGGCACCAAGATATTGTTTACTATTTGTTGAATCACAAATGTCCACCCCACTTATAGGGAGTCCAAAAGCAGGCATTTAGATTGAAGAGAAAGAATCACATGTTGCAAGGGACCATATTGTACAAGAAAAATCATGAAGGTATGTACCTGAGATGCTTGGGCAAAGAAGAAGCAGACCAAGTTCTGAAGGAGTTCCATGACAAGTTTGGTACTAGTCATGGATCTAGCTTATCTACCGCACATCAAATACTAAGAGCCATATATTATTGGCATATAGTCTTCAAGGAGGCTCATAGTCATGTCTTCAATTGCCATGTATGCTAGACCATGGAATCCAGAGAAAAGAACAATGTTCTCCCATTGCAACTAGTCTTGGAGGTAAGACCGTTCGTGCAATGGGGTCTTGAATTCATTGGTATAGTAATCCCTCCATCATCTGCAGGACATAGGTACATTCTAACTACTTCTGATTATTGCACTTAGGTGGACAAAGGCAATTGCATGTAGGCAATGCACAACAGAGGTAGTTACAAATTTTCTCGAAAGTTTTATTTTAAATCATTTCAGTTGTCCTTATGCATTGGTATGTGATAATGGCCCGCCTTTGATTCTTTGAAATTTTCCAGTTGGGCCTTTGACTATGGGATTGCCCTCAAGTTCTCATCCAATTATTACCCTCAAGGCAATGGCCTTGTAGAATCCACCAATAATAACTTAATCATGGTGATAAAAAAACTACTTGATAGAAACCCCAAGGACTGGCATACCCAACTCGATTTTTCCCTTTGGGCAGATTGCACCCACCATAAGGTTTCCCTTGGTGATTCCCCTTACCATCTCATTTATGGCCTAGAGCCTATCTTTTTGATACACTTGAAAATACCTACCCTCCAATTCCTCAATGATTTTTATGAAGGAGGGGATCATAGAGAAGCTCGCCTAGCCAAGCTACTAAATTTAGAAGAAGTACGAGACCATGCAATAGAATTTTTTTCCAAAAATCAGGCTGTTGTCAAGAGATGGTTCAACCATTGAGCCAAGATCAAGGCTTTCTGAATTTTTGATCTAGTCTTGTATTGGGACAAGGCCCATGAAAAGAAAGGGGGACACAACAAATTTGACAAGCTTTGGCTTGGCCCCTTTCAGATAGCTGAAATTATGCAAGATAATACTTTCAACTTAAAGACCTTAACTGGTGAGGACATCCCATTGCTTGTCAATGGGTAGCACCTTAAGCATTACTTCCAAGCCTGAGCTCTTTCAGAGATGTTCCTGTAGATACTTGTGCATAGGTTAGGGTAGGTTTCCTTGATTTACTTTTTTTCTTTGTTTTGTTTTGCTCGCTTCCTGGTGGTTTTGTCTTGGTGGGAGTCTCTCTGTGTCTCTATTGTGGTGGTTGTGCTTGTCTTGATGAACAGTTCACTTTGCTACCCACTCATGTCTATTCTCTAGATAAGCCTTCATTCCCCACTACCAATCTCTAAAATCCCTAGGCATCGGTTTCCTCTTTTGAACTATGGACTAATCTAGGATTGCATCCTTGCTTGAATCTGCTACACTAATCATGGATCATGCACAAAACACACTTTAAAGGTTTTCGAAGAATTGTGTGGTAATTGCTGGGAGGGTTGGATGAGTGAAAAATCTAAAGTCTACTCCAGTGACCACTATGATTTACAAACCCATAGTGAGCTTCAATGCTTATATGGTTGAGCAAAAGAAAGAAAGTACTTCAAAGAAATATCAAAAAGAAAAAGAAATAAAATATAAAATTATGCAATCGTATGGGTGTACAAATATCTCTACTAGGGCTATGGACACCTGACTGGCAGTGGAGCAATGTCCAGGTTACTTATGGAGCTAGATGAACTACGTAGCTTGTCCCTCCTGATCAGTGGTTGTTTGCATGGTTTTTGAGGGAAGGAAATGATCTCATCATGCACACACTTCTGTGATGACGTTGTGGTATGATTCAATCTAGGCTTCCATCCTCAACTTGTCTCTTAGTTGAACCTTGGAAACTGGCCTCTGGTCTATGAAACCCAAGATTCTGGGTTCAGAATGAATATTTATCTTTAGAATGCCACAACGTTCTCCCAATGGAGTCGCCATTTTTTGTGCCCTCAGTACACATGCCGCATTCAGAATGAGGACCCTCTCCTTCTTTTACCTTTTCGGGTGATTTTGTCATCAACTCGTTTTGTAGGCCCTATTTTGAGTCCCAAGTGGTCAAGGATTCTTTAGGATGCCATCTCAGTAGGTGGGTTCCCCTTGTCTTTTTTTTTCCTTTGGTGTTTTTTCGGGGTCTTAGGGGTTGTTCTTGTCCTCCTAGGACCTTGTTTCTTTTGTTTTGCAAGTTCAGGCATAGGATGAAAATGAACTTGGAACCTTCACAAAGTTCTTGGCTTTATTTTCATTTTGGTCCCAACTCCACTTTGGTCTTCCTTTTCCTTCATCTACTTTTCTACTACTTTTGATCTTGGTTTTATTTCTATTCTGGTTCCGGTTCCGCTTCTTGTCTTCATGTTTTCTTTATTGTTTTGCTTGTGTTCGGCCTTTGGGTTGGTTTCCTCCCTTAGGTCTTCTTTGGTTTTCCTTTTCCTTGCTTTCGCTAGAATCAGAACCGAGATGGGAACTAAACTCAGAAATTTGTAAAAGGTTTCGCTCCCATTTTGGTTCTGGTTTCGCTTCCGCCCCTGTTTCTACTTCCGCCACCATCTAGCTTTGCCTCTACTTTTGTCTTGGTTCCTCGTAGGACCTTGTTTGCTTTGCTTCGTGGGTTCGGGGCATGAGATGAAACTGAACTTGGAAACTTCACAATATTCTTGGTTCTATTTATGTTCCACCTCTGCCCCCATTTTTCTCATTTGTGTTGTGTTCCCGTCCGAGTCTGGCTCTAGCCCCAGTTTTGCCTCCATCTTCCTTTGCTTTCTTTTGTCGCCTCTCGTTTGTTTTGGTCGTGTTGTTTTTTCTTGGGGAACCTTTTTCTTGAGTGTTTGAATCTTCCTGATGACTTGCTTGATAGTGGTGATAAACCAGTGAAGTCGGAGTGGGGATGAACTTGGGACCATTGGTTAGTTCTATGTTCAGTCCCCATTCCAAACCCAGGTCTGACCTTGTTCCCATTCTGAACCCTAGTCTGACCTTTTTCCCATTTTGAACCTGGTTCTAAACTTGGTTCCGAACCCAACCCCACTTGCAGGTGTTTTTCCTACCTTCACCATGCCTAACTACCGAGCCAACCTCACCTACCTTAAAAGGCTTCCTATCCTGATTCTTTCCTAGTTCCGCTTTCGATAGGTGCAAAATCTTACTAAGTATGGAGAGTCACCCTGAAAGATTAAAGAGTGATGTGAGTGGCCATCCCATCACACCAACCTCACTGACCACCATAGTTGCATTAATTAAGGGCATTAATTGTACTTAGCGATATAAATATTAGACTCGACATGTCTTTTTCACATGTCAAGAGCAACATAGAAGTGCAGTGCTTCCCAACCTTCATCGCCCTTGCATCTGAGCCTCCACTTTGTCGTTCTTCATCAGGATCACAAAGTAAGTTCGCTGTCCAACCTTCGATCGCATTTTCTATGATTTCATGCCTAAGTTGTAGATAAAGAAGGCCTAATATGAATGAATTTGATAAAGGAGGGATTGAAACTTCGGCCTGACCCTTCTCATTGCCTCAACCTTTAAAATGAACTCCGAAGCAGCAATGGATTACCTCACGGGTTTTGGTCTCCGGAGCTCCACCTTTGGGGGTCGTCTCCCATTCGCCGTCTTGAAACGTCATTTCCACCTCATCTTTCTAGACCTCAAACTTTGGCTGACCAGTTGATGCAAGGATTTTGATGAAAATAAATGCCTCCAAACGACCCTTGAGCCCCAGTCCCTGGACTTCTGTCTACGGGCCACCTTTTCCATTCCATTGTTTGGAACGACCATCAGACAACTGCCTTTCGGCCTCTGAGTCCCGAGCACTCAAACACCCAAAAAATGACACAAGGCTTTGACCCATGCCCTTCTGCCTCCTGGATTCTGGAACTTTGCCTCTACAATGTTGTTTCTCCAAAGTTGTTTCAAACGGCTGACCCTAGACAACCTTCCCTTAGTTTGATTTTGGATGTCCCAATGGCGACCGAAATGACCTCCAATCTAAAAATGAACAATGAACCACGTGCTAAAATGTGACATCCTCCCAAATGAATGCTTCATAATCCAAATCGAAGATCGGGAGAAATCATCTGGGTCTCCTTGCTTTGTTTGCCCTTCAGAACAACATTCTGACGGGGAAGTCCGACCTCTGAGGCTTGGACCATCCAAATTCCCTCCAGTGAACTAGCAATGATAAATTTGGCTGAGTGTTATATTTTCGAATGATCAAATAGTCAATCTAACAATGTTTTGGAGGGATTTTGGCTAATATTCGTGTCTTCATGTTTTGATTGTGCTCACTTTGCGTCCATGTGCAGAATATATGGAATCAGCTATAGAAACCTCCGGAGCAGCTGCAGAGAAAAACAAAGGAAAAAGAGCTGCCAAGGCTCCTCGAGTTAAAGAAGATAAGGATCAAATGAAATATTAGTTCCAAGGGGCACCGCTGCACTCCAAAATCATAACTAAGTGGAAAGATATTTCTGACACCAATATCAAGCATGTTAACATTGATGAGTTTATATAAAGGGTTAGGATAAACCCTAAAATAGAGAATGCAAAGTTGATCAGAAGTAGTGGCATAGCTAAAGCTGTAGGTTTTCCTAGCACTTTGATCACCGCTGAGTTGGTAATGGTGACCATTTTAGCCGACATGTCACCAAAAGAAATAACGAAAACCTTCCATATTCCTATCTTTGGAAAGATGGAGCTGCCTACTATCAAGGAGTGCAAAGAAATGTGGGATGAAGACCCTATAAGATGCAAGAAACTCATAAACCAGTATTGGCTAAATGACAAGCGGGGCAATGCTGAAAAGGTTCCTCAGGAGCTCTTTCACAATGAATTCTTTGAGGACTACCATGACTTGGTCACCATGCTAAGCAGAGTGATGGGGCTCCCTTGTGCAACATATTTTCAGGAATGGATTTTTAAATTCATTGAGCAAATTCTCCTTGGAAAAGATACCACATTCTACTGGGGAGGAATAATCAGTGACCGCTTTCATGAGAAATTCATGAACATCAAAAAGACCTCTAAATTCTATATGACATCTTACCTAGTATATTCATTGGCTGATCAAAAGAACTACAATGGACTATTCAGAGCTCCCAATGAAGAGTCTAGCAGAGAACTCAAGGCTTTCGACAAGTAGCGCCAGTTAAAATTCAAAAACTTCAAGAATGATTACTGTAGGGTGAATGATGCATTCATCGCTTATATCATCAGGCTGCTCAGGGGTGATTTTGAGAGAAGAGTTTCCCACAGTGCTCTTGCTCTTCTCAAGCAATATGTCTTCCTGTTTATCCAATATCCAAATTTCACCTACATCTGAGCCCAAGGATTCTCAGAGGAACCAAACAAGCTATGTCGGTATCCTAATGATCGGATGATATTGTTATAACTCTCTCAGTAGCTGTGACACATTCATGTCATCTTGAGCAACAAAAATCTAGCGGGGATCCCTTTCCCCTTACACTTGTCCAGGGGATGTATGAGCCTCATACTTCCCAATGTGTAGGCAATTTAGAGAAGGAATTAACCGAGTACCACCTCAAATCCCAAACAGCCAGACCATGGATGGATCCATATGGCCATCTCAGAAAGGCACTTGGACAGGAGAATGCCCACATCCATAATGTTGAATATTTCTAGGAAGATTGTAAAGATGATCTTGAGGTGCGAATAAGGCACTATATGTGGATGACTGCATACTTTGTAAAAAATGTGAACTTGTTCCCAATACTAGATCAACTGGAGGAGGAAGAAAGCACTATGATAGTCCCCAAGTGCAACACCATCACCAATCTACCACTGCCAATGATTGATTGGGATGAGCATGAGGTCGACAAACTTGACATCCTCACCAAGCCTGTTGAGGCTTGAACAAAAGTATGGATTGATGAGCAGGTTGCCTATTTCAAAAAGAAAGGGGTTGTCCTAACCATTAAAGGACTTGAAAATGAGCCAAGTAGTTCTAAGGTTGGGGCAGCTGCTGAAGAAATATCAAATGCCCCTCCACCCACTTGCTCAAGAAAGAGAAAGAAGACTGATGAGTAGCAGTCTAATCCTAAGGTGTACACAAGAAAGGACTCAGAAGGTGAGTCTTCCAAGAGACATGAGAAATCAAGCAACATCACCGAGATGCCAGTAATTCAAGAAGATCCACTTAGCGAGGGAGAGGACATGGAGACAGATTGACCGAGATCTCCACCTATCTCATCTACTCCTATTACTACCATTAGTACTCCCCATTGATCCCACGTGCAGTAGTTGATCCCTCTCCGTCGATAGTGGATATCTCTGTCCACCTTACTTCTACTTCTCCCATTGCGCAGGTCATATCGGTGGATTCATCCTCCCTCACTACCTCACTAGTCTCCTTATCCTCCATGTCTCCATCTTTTTCTCTCCCAACTGCTAGCACCACCACTACTACGCCTGCCCTTTCTCTTTCGAAATCTTCCATGAAATATATGCAAAATGTGCCATCTAAGCTTTAGGAATGTTTGCAAACCTAGTAGTGCAAGCTGTCATGGCCCAAGAAATGACCAGTATCCAAGTTCCTCCTCCCCCTACTGAGCCACCTAATATGGAAGCCATGATACAAATTTTTGAGGAATTGGAAAGACAACAATTGGAGGCAGCCAAAAGGTTAGAGGAGGAGGCAGATGACTACCGTGGCATCTAGTATATGAGCACAAAATAATTGATGAGGGTGTCTATGAATCCTCTTGTGATGATGGTGAGGGTCTAGATGTAAAGAATATTCAGGAGACTATCAACCCTAGTCTTGACATGGAGCTGGCTAAGAAAGTCAAGGAGATTAAAGATAAAGAGGCTGAAAAATAGCCTACTATTGAAAAGAGGGTCACTTACATAGTAACAAAAGATGATAGGTTTCTGGTGCGAGAGGATGACCATACCCCTGGAAGTAATGAAGAGGTACTCACACAAAAATATGCTGAAGGGGAAGACAACCCCAATAAACACTTGCCCACTGAATCCCCTATCAAACTAATGGTGTTCGTACAAGACTCCAATGAAGAGAAGGAGGATGCAAGGATAGGGCAAGAAGATCTCAATGACAAATCCATTGAAATCAGAAAAGATGATAAAGAGGATAGACAAGAGTCACCTAAGGGAAATTCCTCAATGCCTGACTGGATGGAAAAGAAACTCAAGAATAAAGCTCCTGCTCCTAAGGACCCAAAAGCAAGGCTGGAGGCTATATTGGCCTAAGCCCAAATCTACACCAAGAAGGAGAAGAAGGCAAAAATCATATCAAAGGTAACAATGGATGCTTGAGGATCTAGGATTGTCTAGGTAGCTACACCGATGATGGGTGAACAAGGAATAAGTTACAATATTTCCACCATCAACTTGGGAGATGCCACCAGGGAGAAAAAGGAAGACCACCTTCAAGAATCCATCACTATGGTGGTGCATCTCATCCAGCAAGAAAAGATTTCCAAAGAAAATCTTAAAGCATAGGTGGCTGATTTGACAGCCTACATCGAACAATGGTCATCCGCTAAAGAACAATCTACAACATCCTCAGCCCTACCGCAGTTACTATCAAAAGAGCAGATTGATAAGATGGAAAAGAGAAAGAACTTGGACAAGACTACATAAAATTGGTTCTAGCAGGTCTTGGACATTGGAAATGGGAGCATCAATCATGTTGTTTCAGACAACGAACAAATTCCTGGATATACAAAAGTCTGTTGATGGTATGGGGAAGGTTTTTGCTAACTTCCCAATGAAGTATGAGTCTTTCTACCCAAATATTGGGGCTATCCTCAAGTTTCCGAGCGATATCTAGGAGAAGGAATTTGCATTTAGAAAGAATGATCACTAGTTGATGGATATCTAGAAGAGAGACTACGATAATAGGAAGGAAAGGCTAGAGAAATTACTTGAAAAGGTAAACTCAAATATCGACTGGGCCAAGAAGGTATGGTCATATTACATCCGGTATTTGAAACTAATGACAGGGTGTGATGTACCCGTTGTCCAGATCGATGCAGAAAAAGTGAAGCCTCACTTCCAGAAGAGGATGGAAGATGGAATGTCGAGCGAGGTAACCACAGATTTCTTGAGTTTTTCTGCCTGAGCATTCACCCAATCTGAGCATTCATGGATCACGTCACCAATTATGATGAAGATTGGGAGAAGCTCGTTCACAATTCCGAGGAGTGGAGCTACCAAGTGTTGAAATCCGACATCATAGAGGTCAATAAGCTCCAGCTGGTGATTCTAAAGTTCATGGAATATGCAGCCTTGAAGAAGTAAGAGGGCAACCCCATTGATGTAAAAAAGTTACTTCCAGAATAGCTATAGCAAAGAGCAATCAACAAATGAAAAAATTCTAAAGTGTTGTCACTAGAGGCCGAAATAGGGATATGGACAAAAGTGTATTTTAAAATGTGATATATTTTGGGGATAGGTGAAGCCCTAATGAGATCAAAACTTGGCCACATGTTTTTCCTTTTGGACACTATAAATAGGAGTCTCCTCCTCTCATTTTGTAGGAGTTGAGTTGTTGTAAAGACATGTTGTAGAAATTGTAATAGAACTGCATTGAATTTGGTGCATTTATGAGTTTCTTCTCATGTTTCATGAATCTTTTCTCTTAGTTAGATGATATAGTTGAATTTACTTTGTTGTTTTAGTTTCCTTTCAGTTAACTTCAGTAGATTTAGTAATGTTGTTCCATGGTTGTGAATAATTTTTTTGTGCAGATTCCTTTCTTGTCCATACTTTTGGCTATTTGTTGCTAGTAGATAGCCATGTAAAGTTATTCTAGATTCTAATTTCAAGCTTCCTTTAAATCTTTATCTTTGTTCATACATGTGTGTGGTGGATGAATGGTAAAAATCTGTAGTCCCTAGAAGATAGCACAAATTTCATGACACTATGAAATTTTTGGTTAAGTGAGATTCTATATTTAGGAAGTTTTCCATAGTAGAAACCTCCATGATCACTATTCATTAGTAGTTGCAGATCCAAGAACTTACTCTCTTCCCTGCCCTTTTACTCCTTTTTTCTTTTTTTAACAAGTAGCCTATGCTAAGGTTCATTGTACATTGTAAATCCAAATCTTAAGTAAAAAACGGAGTTCAAAAATGTTGTTTGAACCTACAACAAATGTACAATAACTTTCAATCTTCAAAACTTCATTCATAGATGGACCTCCTTTTCAACTAATCTTTTGTAATTCTTCCTCGTGATTACTAGAAAGATCACATCAAACATCAACTAAGGTACCCTATGCAATTCATGACCTGACACCCGAGAGACCTTGGGGTTATTTTTCAGTAACTTGCTGGATATTTCCTTTCAAGAGAGGTGATTCACCTACGCATTACCTATGTTGAGAAAGTGTGCAAAACAACACATCAACAAATATGACTCAGATGATCAACATGATAATACTAAAGATGGAAATAATGTTTAGACACATAATCAACTTCAAATTGTTTCATTGAACCAAGGGAATCAAGAGGCAGAGACTAGCAGAAGTGTAGAAGAAAGAACACAAGAACAAGAAGTCAGAGAAAATCCTAGAACTCCCAAATATGTAAGGAAAAGTCACTTTGATAGTCAGATCATGGGAGAAAAGAGAAAAGGTGTGAAAATTAGAAGAATAATTTTGGAAGAGTACTATCTAATTTCCAAAGTTGATCCTAGCAATATCAATGCAGCATGCAAAGATGAATATTGGATGGAAGCCATGAAAGAAGAACTAATGTAGATAGAGAAGAATAATACATGGGATCTTGTTCCTAGACCTCAACACAAAAATTTGATTGGGACCAAGTGGGTGTTTCAAAATAAACTGAATGAGCAAGGTATTGATTTTGAAGAAACTTTTTCCCCTGTTGTTGGAATTGAAGCTATAAGATTATTTCTTGCTTATGCTACTTTCAATAATTATAAAGTCTATCAGATGGATGTAAAGTTAACATTTTTGAATGGTGAGCTAGAAGAAATCTATGTTGAACAACCAGATGGACTCCAATTGACTAATGAAAATGACATGGTATGGCGATTGAAGAAATCTCTATATGGACTTAAGTAAGCTCCTAGGGCTCGGTATGCTAGATTGGATAAATACTTATTGAAGCTTGGATTCAATAAAGGTATTACTAACAACAATTTGCATTTAAAGTTGGATTAGAATAAAGAATTGATCATTGAACTCTTTGTTGATGACATTATTTTGAAGGTAATGATGATTTGTGTATGAAGTTTGCTGATGAAATGAAAAGTGAGTTTGGAATGTCAATGATAAGAGAGTTGAAATTCTTTTTAGGATTGAAAATCACTTAGTTAGATTATGGAATTTTCATATCTCAGTCTAAGTATGTGAAAGAGCTACTGAAAAAGTTTGGCATGGAAGATTCAAAGCGAGTTGGTACACCTATGATAACTAGATGCAAAATTACAGAGAATGACAATTCTCCTAAAGAAAATCAGACAAGATACAGGTCAATGATTGGTGGATTACTCTATTTGACTCAAACTAGACCAGATATAATGAATGTTGTATGCATGGTTGCTAGATTTCAAGCTAATCCTAAAGAGTCTCATGTAACTAATGTGAAAAGAATTTTCAGATACCTAAAAGGGACAGTTGATCTTGGTCTTTGGTATCCTAGGGATGATGATCTTATCCTAAATGCTTTCACTAAAGCTGATTGGGCAGGAGATGTGGATGACAGGAAGAGTTCTAGTGGTAGTGCATTCTTCTTAGGGAAGAAATTGGTATCTTGGCTAAGCAAAAAGAAAAATTATGTTTCATTGTCTGCTGCTGAGGCAAAATATATTGCTTCTGCAAATAGTTGTACCCAAATATTGTGGATGAAGAAAATGTTGAGATATGTCAGAATTGAGTATAAAGAGCCTATTTCCATATTCTGTGACAATTCAAGTGCCATTAATATTTCCAAGAATCTAGTGTTGCATTAAAAAACAAAGCATATATCCATCAAATATCACTTTTTGAGAGATAAAGTGAGTGACAAAGAAGTTATACTCGAGTATATACTAACTAAGGAGAAAATTGTACACATATTTAATAAGTCATTGACTAAGGATAATTTTTATTACATCAATGGAAAGTTAGGGGTTATCTCCCCTCCCGATCAAAACTAAGATGCAGGTCTTTGCATAAGTCCATGAATTCGTAGCCATATCTTATTCTAGATTGATGTTGTGGTGGCTGCTACTTAGGGGGAGTAGTCAGATGATTCAAATATGTGATCAGAGCATGTGTACCTTTTCCATTGATGTCATAGGGGAGAGAAGAGCAATGTGAAAAACATAGGAGAAGAAGGAAACAAGAAAAGAGTGCACAATCTCAGGGGGAGATTGTTGGAGAAGAGCTAGTTAGGTTGGTGGCATTATTTTTCACATCATGTGTCACCATCAATGCCAAAGGGGGAGATTTTTGGATGTTGTGGTTGCATTTCTGATATGTGGTTGTCATTGATGTCAACACTATTAGCATTAATGATGCTTAAGGTTGTATATGTCAAGGATATTGAGAAAATTGTAAAAATAATATTTTCGACAGCGAGTGATCTTGAGAAGGTCAAAATGTTGGAAAGTTTTTTACATTGAAGATCTAAAGGTGTGCGTCAAAGGGTTTGTTGTTGAAGCTTTCTAGTATGTTTTCTGGAAGTTTCAAAGGTTTGCATCACTATTTGTGGAAGTTATGAAGATTTGTATGCCTACAGTTATTCATTTTTTGTAGATGGTGTTCTTGGATGAAGAGGATGAAATTTTGGTAATTTCATGTGTTGCGCATGTACCTGTGATGTTCATGGATGATTCTAGATCATACTCTATCCTTTTTGTATGTCCGCATTGTTCGGAGTGTTCATGATTGGAAATTTTTCCGATGTGTGCTCAAGTTTTCATGTTCTTGGTCGACATGATGGTGTTAGCGTGTTGTGAATCCATGAGGATTAATAATTTTTTTTGGCATGTTTGAAGGTGTTTGTTTGGATCCTCACTATGTTGTGACCGACTTGTGTTGGTGCACATTTAAATTTATTCATGTATTGAGGCCGACAGTTGTAATTCATTCTTTATTTGAGGCCAACTGAATAGTGGATGTAAATCCATGTAGCGGATATATATAAGTGTTTTTTTCCTCATTTAGAGGCAATGATCAGTGTGTGCAAGAGGTGTACATGTGTGAATAAAGGTCAAATCATTCAAGAGCATAGTAGAGTGTGAAGAAGTTTGAGAAGAGTGTGGAAGAGTGTGTATAAGTTTGTGTGTGCCTAACCGGAACTATAATCAGGGTTTTGTAGAAGTTATTTTCTAAGTTCAACTTCATCAGATTGACTTAATCTAATTATTGTATGTAAGGTAGTGAGCCTTCCTCTACGCAATGTGCTCTAGGTAGTGTGCCTAAATGCAAGTGCATTCCATTTTCATTCTTCATTATACTTCTAATAGGGTATAGTCTTGTGGACTAACATCCACCATGGTTTTTCCCCTAATAGGGTTTCCACATATAAAATCTTGGTGTTGATGTGTCTCTGATGTGTTATTGATTTATGCTTGCACTGTTAATTATCAGATCTGAGATTTAAGTTTGTTTAATGTTGAATAAGTTTGATTTTGGAAACAACTAATTCACCCCCTCTCTTAGTTGTCTAGCCTTGTTTTTCCAACACCTTTTTCTTAGGTTGTCTTGGGTGAGGATTCTATCGTAAGACATAGTCCACAAAAATAAATTAATTTTCAAAATAAGGTGTTTGTTCCAAATCAACTTCCAAAAATTACCACAAGTTTTTTGCATAGATAGAAGTCTATAACTCGATTTGATACTAGGTTTACCCTTGCTTTCCTAAACCAAAAGAGCTCATCATCTTGGGTGGAAATTGGAATTCTATTCAAGGAGAGAGATTCCTAATGGGACCTAGCAGAGTGGCATAGATTTTGAGAGTTATGACAATAGTTTTCCAAAACTTTCCACTTTTGAGTTCCCTGTTGACCAGTAGTGTAGTCCTCAACTAGTTAAACAAAGTAGTTAGAATCAGGTTCCAACACATTCTTGAAATTGGATCACTTGAGGAGTAGCTTGAGTAACCAAGGATCTTCCCAAAACTTGATATTGTGGTCATGACCAAGTTTCCATCCAAGGCCAGATTGTAATGGATTTTTGACTTTATTGATAATATTCCAAATCAAGGAGCCAAGAGGGTGACCATTGGAAAGGTATTTGATGAGTGGAGTGTTATTACGATACCTAGCATCTAGAATAGTGCACTAGTACTTCCATTTTATCAACAAGTCCTAGCCAACCTTAGCTGGGAGAGCTTTGTTTGAAGTTTTTGTTTTCCTGATACCAAGCCCTCCATTGAAATTAGGAAGAAAAACAATATCCCAGCTAAGCAAGGCCAACTTGTTCTTCTCCTCGGTACCAAACCAGAGAAATTTTCTATGAATTCTTTCAAGTTTCTCAACAATGTATCTCAGAATTTTAAATAGGGAAAGGAAACTACATAGGGATCCCTTGTAGAGGAAAAAAAAAGGAGTTGTATCTTACAAACATGACTCAAAATGGACCCTTTCCACCCAACCAATTTTCTCTGCATTCTTTCCAACACCAAGTTCCAAAAGTTCATAGTCACATCCTTGACAATTAAAGGGAGACCTAGATACTTAGCAGGAAGAGTGACACTCTCACAACCTAGGATGGCAGTCACTTTGTCTTGAAGGTTTTGAGAGGTGTTAAAGAAGTAGATCATACTCTTGTTATAGTTGATGCATTGCCCGAAACTCGAAGCATGATTGTTGAGACTACACTTCCATTTTCTAGTTTCCACAACTGAGGCTTTCTCAAAGAGGATGGTGTCATCCACAAACTGTTGTATAAAAGAGGCTTCCAAAGAGGTAGCCAATTTAACCCCTTTTATAGTGCCTTTATTTAGAAATTTATAAATATTATAGCTTAACAAACCAACAACCATAATGAGAAGATAACGAGAGAGGGGGTCCCCTTGTTTAATCCCTTTTCCAACCTTGAAGAACCCATAGGGAACCCCATTAACCAAAAAAAAGTACTTAACAATAGTAATGAAATAATTAATGAGATTCATGATTGACTAATTGAATCCAAACTTATTATGCACTTTGAGAAGCAACTTCCAAAAGAAATTAGCATAAGATTTAGAGATATCAATTTTAAAGGCCATACATGCATGGCTACATCTATCCATGGAATGAAAACTTTCATGAGTGGAGATGGGAGCATCCAGAATTTTCCATTTGAGGATAAAGCCTTTTTGACAGGAGTTGATCAACTTATCTAGGAGGGGTTTCAGGCAATTGATAAGGATTCTGGAGAAGATTTTGCAGATAGTGTTGCATAAGCTGATGGTCCTGAAATAAGCCATAGTTTGAGGGTCAAAATTTTTGGGAATAAGAACTATAAAAGTATGGTTCAACTATTTCAAGAGTTTTCCAGTTTTGAAGAAGTCTTTAGTAGCAAGGAAGACATCTTCACCCACTATATCCCAAAATCATTAGAAGAAGGTTGGTGGGAAGCCATTTGGACCAGGGGCTTTGATTTACCCCATACTAAAGACAAACATCTTGACTTCATTAGGAGTGAAAAACCCAAGAATAGAAGCATTAGCATTGTCAGTTAAACTGGAGGGGTGTTGTTTAACAGGTGATCATCCAAAGCAGTAGAGGGATTAACAACAAGCACAAAAAATTACTGTTGAAAGTAGGTAAAGGTCATTAACCTAATATGAACTGAGGTAGTTCCTTCAATATCAAGGTCATCTTTAAGATTCTTTATTTGATTCATTTTTTTGTGTTTGAGAGCTGAGATATGGAAGGAGTTACAGTCCCCTTCATTTAGCCATTGTATTCTAGGCTTTTGTTTCTGGAATAATTCTTCCTTTTTTAGAACATTAGCCTAATTAGTATGGTAGTCCTTCTAAATTTGGAAAGTCTAGTCACCCAAATCACCATTCACCATTTTGACATACATGTCCTTGATTTTAGCCGTCAAATATCTCTTCTGGTGAAAAACATGTCCAAAAAACCCATTTGTTCCATCCTTTCACCATATTTTTGATATTTTTGAGTTTTTGAGAAACATGATACATAGGGGAACCATGAATGGGAATATTCCACCAAGGATAAAAAATTTCCTTAAAATCTAGGTGGGAGCTCCACATAATCTCATATTTTAAAGGGTAAGGACCGACAATAGAGTTGTCATCCAAAAAAAATAGGATAGGGTTATGATCTGACATAGTCCTAAGAATAGTTTGCAAGTTGGAGCCATGAAGGGATGCCTAGTTGGGGGGAAAAGGAAGAGATCAAGTCTCACTTGTATAATATTTTCCCGAAGCCTTGTATTAGTCCAAGTGAAGGTTTGGCCTTAAAGGTCTATATCAATTAGCTCAGTAGTATTTAGAAGATTGTCCAAATCAGCCATATTGTTAATATAATCCATCAACCCCCCACACTTCTTAGAGGGGTAGAGGGGGGAGTTGAAATACCCAACAATCAGATAATGAGCCTCTTTATTACCCAAGATCCAATAACAAAGCTAAAGCCAAAATATTTTCCTAACATTCCTAACATTAGGGGTGTTATGCCTTACATAACCACCCCATCTTTTTCCTTGGTCAAAAGGGGTCCCCCTTTATTGTTTTTGTCCTTGATTGTTTGTCAAACTAAGTTTGGATTTTTTTTATTCCAACACTTTGTTTTTCTTTGGTTTATTTTGTCAGAACCGAAACCAGAATTGAATCGGGTTTTGAAACTTGTTTCAAGGATCGATTTCGATCTTCGTCTCGACAGTCTTTTGTTTACCTTTTTGGTTTGTCTTTATCGGATCCGGAGTGGACGTTAAGTCATAATTTATTCAAAATTTCAAAATCAAATCTCGTTCTGTCTCCGCCTCTGCTTTTTGGACTTTTGTTTAGACTTAGGTTCTTATGTTGTGTTTTTCTCATTTCAGTCTTTATGTTTTTGTTTCATTTTTTGTTTCGCTTTCATCCTTGTTGACTAAACCTGAACCGGAACCGGAAACGATTTGGAAAATTGGATAAGTTTCTAAAATCATTTTCCACTCCCACCATTTTTTTTTATCGTTGACTTTATGAAGTCGCACAACAGTAATGTGCCAGTTCCTTTTGCAGTTCCAACCCCGATCTGCCACATTTATGGCATTAATTACAGGAGCACTGGACTTATGAAACTGTGAGTTTTTACCTTAATTAGGGATTAACTAGTAGTTATCATCATTTTTCAAAGGATCAAAGAGTGAACCAGAGTTGCAGTGGAGAATTTGTGCGTGTGAGTCGGTCAAAAGGGAGACAATCACGCACGAAATCATCTCAGAGGGCTAACCTATTTATTTGGCGTTTGAGGCATGGTTTTTTGTTGTTCTCTTTCATTTTGTTTCGCATTTTTTTTCATTTTTGTTCGATCGTTGGTTTTGTACGAGTTTGTGATTCTCAGTTCTATTGTGAGTTCATGTGATTCGTTTTATTTCTCTTTTTGTTTTATTTTTCTTGTTTTCATTTTTGTTTTTCTGGTATTTTTGTTTCTCATTTGTTTGTTTTTGACATGGTCTTTTTCATGTTTTAATTGTGACTGCATCGTGGTGCCCTAGTTTTTAAAATGCATAAATTAGTTACTATTTTTACATTTGTAGGGTTTTTTAAATGATGGTTTTACTTAAGAATCCTGTTGCGTTGTGAATCTGATTAATTTGGATGGGTTTAAATTCGTGTCCTAATTATTTGAAATTGAGGGTTTGTGATTTAGGGTTTTGATGCATTCCTTTTTTAAATATGATGCCCGAATTATTACGGTTGCCTCTCGGTCATATGGGGATGGTCTTGTATAGGTTATTTTTAAGCCCCTTTTGTTTTGACGTGACTTAATCCTTAGATCATGATGTCATTTATCAATCGGTTAAAATCTCTTATGACATCATGGTTATTTTTGGCGGAGGCGGGATCAGAATCAATTTAGACTTCGAACCATGTTTTTTAAGAAGCATCGATTCCATTTCCATCCGGTCTTTGACTCCGCTTACAATAAGAAGTAGGCTCTGAAAATATTGGTAACCTAAGTGGAATTGGAACCGGACCTGAATGTGAAATTTGAAAATCTTCATGGAACCAAATTGGTTTTCATTCGGATTTCGATTCCGGTTACCATCCCAGCTCCGACTCCGGTCCCACCTAGTTATTATTACATGCTCAATAATTGTTTTGACTCTGATCCCGACAGTGTTTTAAAAGAGATAGTTTAGAATGTTTTCTACTTGGTTCCTCCTCTGGTATATATATATGAAGGGCGGGATTTTGAAGCATATTTTGTTATATTTGTTCAAAGATCTAATTTGAGGTTTTGTTGCAAGAAGCTAAAGAATGTAAAGAGTATCAGGAGAAGCTTCCCAAAGGAATCAACCTATAGAAACTTCAAAGGCAGCAACTAAGCCTAATATGATTAAGTCGGAGCAACTACCTTATACCTTGAGGTATAACTGTAGGGGTCCTGCTGTCACTGCAAGCAAGGTGGAATCAAATTGGGCTGATGTAAGTGATACCAATTTAGGCCCATTCAATTTTGAGGATTTATACTCAGAAACATTCACTGAGGATGTAATAGGGAGGACTAGAAGAATAGTTGAGTCTGGCTTGGTTCACATCACTGTATTTCCTCTATCCATCCAATGCTCGGAGTTGATTATGACAGCAACAGGAGCTTACAATCTGACCACCAGACAATGTATGGATTCACAAGACAATGTGATCATAGACCTAACTCCTCAAATTTTTCAGCACATGTTTAGTGTCCTTGATCCAAAGAAACTAGTACAGTTGAATGAGGAAGATTCTTTAGGGATATATAGAAAACACAAGGAGGCCAACAAGGCTCATTTGAATAAGAAGTGGTTGAGAGCAGAGAAGAAG
>CM021107.1:257900695-257916966 GCA_007115665.2 Sequoiadendron giganteum | reverse complement strand
TGGTTGTTTGCATGGTTTTTGAGGGAAGGAAATGATCTCATCATGCACACACTTCTGTGATGACGTTGTGGTATGATTCAATCTAGGCTTCCATCCTCAACTTGTCTCTTAGTTGAACCTTGGAAACTGGCCTCTGGTCTATGAAACCCAAGATTCTGGGTTCAGAATGAATATTTATCTTTAGAATGCCACAACGTTCTCCCAATGGAGTCGCCATTTTTTGTGCCCTCAGTACACATGCCGCATTCAGAATGAGGACCCTCTCCTTCTTTTACCTTTTCGGGTGATTTTGTCATCAACTCGTTTTGTAGGCCCTATTTTGAGTCCCAAGTGGTCAAGGATTCTTTAGGATGCCATCTCAGTAGGTGGGTTCCCCTTGTCTTTTTTTTTCCTTTGGTGTTTTTTCGGGGTCTTAGGGGTTGTTCTTGTCCTCCTAGGACCTTGTTTCTTTTGTTTTGCAAGTTCAGGCATAGGATGAAAATGAACTTGGAACCTTCACAAAGTTCTTGGCTTTATTTTCATTTTGGTCCCAACTCCACTTTGGTCTTCCTTTTCCTTCATCTACTTTTCTACTACTTTTGATCTTGGTTTTATTTCTATTCTGGTTCCGGTTCCGCTTCTTGTCTTCATGTTTTCTTTATTGTTTTGCTTGTGTTCGGCCTTTGGGTTGGTTTCCTCCCTTAGGTCTTCTTTGGTTTTCCTTTTCCTTGCTTTCGCTAGAATCAGAACCGAGATGGGAACTAAACTCAGAAATTTGTAAAAGGTTTCGCTCCCATTTTGGTTCTGGTTTCGCTTCCGCCCCTGTTTCTACTTCCGCCACCATCTAGCTTTGCCTCTACTTTTGTCTTGGTTCCTCGTAGGACCTTGTTTGCTTTGCTTCGTGGGTTCGGGGCATGAGATGAAACTGAACTTGGAAACTTCACAATATTCTTGGTTCTATTTATGTTCCACCTCTGCCCCCATTTTTCTCATTTGTGTTGTGTTCCCGTCCGAGTCTGGCTCTAGCCCCAGTTTTGCCTCCATCTTCCTTTGCTTTCTTTTGTCGCCTCTCGTTTGTTTTGGTCGTGTTGTTTTTTCTTGGGGAACCTTTTTCTTGAGTGTTTGAATCTTCCTGATGACTTGCTTGATAGTGGTGATAAACCAGTGAAGTCGGAGTGGGGATGAACTTGGGACCATTGGTTAGTTCTATGTTCAGTCCCCATTCCAAACCCAGGTCTGACCTTGTTCCCATTCTGAACCCTAGTCTGACCTTTTTCCCATTTTGAACCTGGTTCTAAACTTGGTTCCGAACCCAACCCCACTTGCAGGTGTTTTTCCTACCTTCACCATGCCTAACTACCGAGCCAACCTCACCTACCTTAAAAGGCTTCCTATCCTGATTCTTTCCTAGTTCCGCTTTCGATAGGTGCAAAATCTTACTAAGTATGGAGAGTCACCCTGAAAGATTAAAGAGTGATGTGAGTGGCCATCCCATCACACCAACCTCACTGACCACCATAGTTGCATTAATTAAGGGCATTAATTGTACTTAGCGATATAAATATTAGACTCGACATGTCTTTTTCACATGTCAAGAGCAACATAGAAGTGCAGTGCTTCCCAACCTTCATCGCCCTTGCATCTGAGCCTCCACTTTGTCGTTCTTCATCAGGATCACAAAGTAAGTTCGCTGTCCAACCTTCGATCGCATTTTCTATGATTTCATGCCTAAGTTGTAGATAAAGAAGGCCTAATATGAATGAATTTGATAAAGGAGGGATTGAAACTTCGGCCTGACCCTTCTCATTGCCTCAACCTTTAAAATGAACTCCGAAGCAGCAATGGATTACCTCACGGGTTTTGGTCTCCGGAGCTCCACCTTTGGGGGTCGTCTCCCATTCGCCGTCTTGAAACGTCATTTCCACCTCATCTTTCTAGACCTCAAACTTTGGCTGACCAGTTGATGCAAGGATTTTGATGAAAATAAATGCCTCCAAACGACCCTTGAGCCCCAGTCCCTGGACTTCTGTCTACGGGCCACCTTTTCCATTCCATTGTTTGGAACGACCATCAGACAACTGCCTTTCGGCCTCTGAGTCCCGAGCACTCAAACACCCAAAAAATGACACAAGGCTTTGACCCATGCCCTTCTGCCTCCTGGATTCTGGAACTTTGCCTCTACAATGTTGTTTCTCCAAAGTTGTTTCAAACGGCTGACCCTAGACAACCTTCCCTTAGTTTGATTTTGGATGTCCCAATGGCGACCGAAATGACCTCCAATCTAAAAATGAACAATGAACCACGTGCTAAAATGTGACATCCTCCCAAATGAATGCTTCATAATCCAAATCGAAGATCGGGAGAAATCATCTGGGTCTCCTTGCTTTGTTTGCCCTTCAGAACAACATTCTGACGGGGAAGTCCGACCTCTGAGGCTTGGACCATCCAAATTCCCTCCAGTGAACTAGCAATGATAAATTTGGCTGAGTGTTATATTTTCGAATGATCAAATAGTCAATCTAACAATGTTTTGGAGGGATTTTGGCTAATATTCGTGTCTTCATGTTTTGATTGTGCTCACTTTGCGTCCATGTGCAGAATATATGGAATCAGCTATAGAAACCTCCGGAGCAGCTGCAGAGAAAAACAAAGGAAAAAGAGCTGCCAAGGCTCCTCGAGTTAAAGAAGATAAGGATCAAATGAAATATTAGTTCCAAGGGGCACCGCTGCACTCCAAAATCATAACTAAGTGGAAAGATATTTCTGACACCAATATCAAGCATGTTAACATTGATGAGTTTATATAAAGGGTTAGGATAAACCCTAAAATAGAGAATGCAAAGTTGATCAGAAGTAGTGGCATAGCTAAAGCTGTAGGTTTTCCTAGCACTTTGATCACCGCTGAGTTGGTAATGGTGACCATTTTAGCCGACATGTCACCAAAAGAAATAACGAAAACCTTCCATATTCCTATCTTTGGAAAGATGGAGCTGCCTACTATCAAGGAGTGCAAAGAAATGTGGGATGAAGACCCTATAAGATGCAAGAAACTCATAAACCAGTATTGGCTAAATGACAAGCGGGGCAATGCTGAAAAGGTTCCTCAGGAGCTCTTTCACAATGAATTCTTTGAGGACTACCATGACTTGGTCACCATGCTAAGCAGAGTGATGGGGCTCCCTTGTGCAACATATTTTCAGGAATGGATTTTTAAATTCATTGAGCAAATTCTCCTTGGAAAAGATACCACATTCTACTGGGGAGGAATAATCAGTGACCGCTTTCATGAGAAATTCATGAACATCAAAAAGACCTCTAAATTCTATATGACATCTTACCTAGTATATTCATTGGCTGATCAAAAGAACTACAATGGACTATTCAGAGCTCCCAATGAAGAGTCTAGCAGAGAACTCAAGGCTTTCGACAAGTAGCGCCAGTTAAAATTCAAAAACTTCAAGAATGATTACTGTAGGGTGAATGATGCATTCATCGCTTATATCATCAGGCTGCTCAGGGGTGATTTTGAGAGAAGAGTTTCCCACAGTGCTCTTGCTCTTCTCAAGCAATATGTCTTCCTGTTTATCCAATATCCAAATTTCACCTACATCTGAGCCCAAGGATTCTCAGAGGAACCAAACAAGCTATGTCGGTATCCTAATGATCGGATGATATTGTTATAACTCTCTCAGTAGCTGTGACACATTCATGTCATCTTGAGCAACAAAAATCTAGCGGGGATCCCTTTCCCCTTACACTTGTCCAGGGGATGTATGAGCCTCATACTTCCCAATGTGTAGGCAATTTAGAGAAGGAATTAACCGAGTACCACCTCAAATCCCAAACAGCCAGACCATGGATGGATCCATATGGCCATCTCAGAAAGGCACTTGGACAGGAGAATGCCCACATCCATAATGTTGAATATTTCTAGGAAGATTGTAAAGATGATCTTGAGGTGCGAATAAGGCACTATATGTGGATGACTGCATACTTTGTAAAAAATGTGAACTTGTTCCCAATACTAGATCAACTGGAGGAGGAAGAAAGCACTATGATAGTCCCCAAGTGCAACACCATCACCAATCTACCACTGCCAATGATTGATTGGGATGAGCATGAGGTCGACAAACTTGACATCCTCACCAAGCCTGTTGAGGCTTGAACAAAAGTATGGATTGATGAGCAGGTTGCCTATTTCAAAAAGAAAGGGGTTGTCCTAACCATTAAAGGACTTGAAAATGAGCCAAGTAGTTCTAAGGTTGGGGCAGCTGCTGAAGAAATATCAAATGCCCCTCCACCCACTTGCTCAAGAAAGAGAAAGAAGACTGATGAGTAGCAGTCTAATCCTAAGGTGTACACAAGAAAGGACTCAGAAGGTGAGTCTTCCAAGAGACATGAGAAATCAAGCAACATCACCGAGATGCCAGTAATTCAAGAAGATCCACTTAGCGAGGGAGAGGACATGGAGACAGATTGACCGAGATCTCCACCTATCTCATCTACTCCTATTACTACCATTAGTACTCCCCATTGATCCCACGTGCAGTAGTTGATCCCTCTCCGTCGATAGTGGATATCTCTGTCCACCTTACTTCTACTTCTCCCATTGCGCAGGTCATATCGGTGGATTCATCCTCCCTCACTACCTCACTAGTCTCCTTATCCTCCATGTCTCCATCTTTTTCTCTCCCAACTGCTAGCACCACCACTACTACGCCTGCCCTTTCTCTTTCGAAATCTTCCATGAAATATATGCAAAATGTGCCATCTAAGCTTTAGGAATGTTTGCAAACCTAGTAGTGCAAGCTGTCATGGCCCAAGAAATGACCAGTATCCAAGTTCCTCCTCCCCCTACTGAGCCACCTAATATGGAAGCCATGATACAAATTTTTGAGGAATTGGAAAGACAACAATTGGAGGCAGCCAAAAGGTTAGAGGAGGAGGCAGATGACTACCGTGGCATCTAGTATATGAGCACAAAATAATTGATGAGGGTGTCTATGAATCCTCTTGTGATGATGGTGAGGGTCTAGATGTAAAGAATATTCAGGAGACTATCAACCCTAGTCTTGACATGGAGCTGGCTAAGAAAGTCAAGGAGATTAAAGATAAAGAGGCTGAAAAATAGCCTACTATTGAAAAGAGGGTCACTTACATAGTAACAAAAGATGATAGGTTTCTGGTGCGAGAGGATGACCATACCCCTGGAAGTAATGAAGAGGTACTCACACAAAAATATGCTGAAGGGGAAGACAACCCCAATAAACACTTGCCCACTGAATCCCCTATCAAACTAATGGTGTTCGTACAAGACTCCAATGAAGAGAAGGAGGATGCAAGGATAGGGCAAGAAGATCTCAATGACAAATCCATTGAAATCAGAAAAGATGATAAAGAGGATAGACAAGAGTCACCTAAGGGAAATTCCTCAATGCCTGACTGGATGGAAAAGAAACTCAAGAATAAAGCTCCTGCTCCTAAGGACCCAAAAGCAAGGCTGGAGGCTATATTGGCCTAAGCCCAAATCTACACCAAGAAGGAGAAGAAGGCAAAAATCATATCAAAGGTAACAATGGATGCTTGAGGATCTAGGATTGTCTAGGTAGCTACACCGATGATGGGTGAACAAGGAATAAGTTACAATATTTCCACCATCAACTTGGGAGATGCCACCAGGGAGAAAAAGGAAGACCACCTTCAAGAATCCATCACTATGGTGGTGCATCTCATCCAGCAAGAAAAGATTTCCAAAGAAAATCTTAAAGCATAGGTGGCTGATTTGACAGCCTACATCGAACAATGGTCATCCGCTAAAGAACAATCTACAACATCCTCAGCCCTACCGCAGTTACTATCAAAAGAGCAGATTGATAAGATGGAAAAGAGAAAGAACTTGGACAAGACTACATAAAATTGGTTCTAGCAGGTCTTGGACATTGGAAATGGGAGCATCAATCATGTTGTTTCAGACAACGAACAAATTCCTGGATATACAAAAGTCTGTTGATGGTATGGGGAAGGTTTTTGCTAACTTCCCAATGAAGTATGAGTCTTTCTACCCAAATATTGGGGCTATCCTCAAGTTTCCGAGCGATATCTAGGAGAAGGAATTTGCATTTAGAAAGAATGATCACTAGTTGATGGATATCTAGAAGAGAGACTACGATAATAGGAAGGAAAGGCTAGAGAAATTACTTGAAAAGGTAAACTCAAATATCGACTGGGCCAAGAAGGTATGGTCATATTACATCCGGTATTTGAAACTAATGACAGGGTGTGATGTACCCGTTGTCCAGATCGATGCAGAAAAAGTGAAGCCTCACTTCCAGAAGAGGATGGAAGATGGAATGTCGAGCGAGGTAACCACAGATTTCTTGAGTTTTTCTGCCTGAGCATTCACCCAATCTGAGCATTCATGGATCACGTCACCAATTATGATGAAGATTGGGAGAAGCTCGTTCACAATTCCGAGGAGTGGAGCTACCAAGTGTTGAAATCCGACATCATAGAGGTCAATAAGCTCCAGCTGGTGATTCTAAAGTTCATGGAATATGCAGCCTTGAAGAAGTAAGAGGGCAACCCCATTGATGTAAAAAAGTTACTTCCAGAATAGCTATAGCAAAGAGCAATCAACAAATGAAAAAATTCTAAAGTGTTGTCACTAGAGGCCGAAATAGGGATATGGACAAAAGTGTATTTTAAAATGTGATATATTTTGGGGATAGGTGAAGCCCTAATGAGATCAAAACTTGGCCACATGTTTTTCCTTTTGGACACTATAAATAGGAGTCTCCTCCTCTCATTTTGTAGGAGTTGAGTTGTTGTAAAGACATGTTGTAGAAATTGTAATAGAACTGCATTGAATTTGGTGCATTTATGAGTTTCTTCTCATGTTTCATGAATCTTTTCTCTTAGTTAGATGATATAGTTGAATTTACTTTGTTGTTTTAGTTTCCTTTCAGTTAACTTCAGTAGATTTAGTAATGTTGTTCCATGGTTGTGAATAATTTTTTTGTGCAGATTCCTTTCTTGTCCATACTTTTGGCTATTTGTTGCTAGTAGATAGCCATGTAAAGTTATTCTAGATTCTAATTTCAAGCTTCCTTTAAATCTTTATCTTTGTTCATACATGTGTGTGGTGGATGAATGGTAAAAATCTGTAGTCCCTAGAAGATAGCACAAATTTCATGACACTATGAAATTTTTGGTTAAGTGAGATTCTATATTTAGGAAGTTTTCCATAGTAGAAACCTCCATGATCACTATTCATTAGTAGTTGCAGATCCAAGAACTTACTCTCTTCCCTGCCCTTTTACTCCTTTTTTCTTTTTTTAACAAGTAGCCTATGCTAAGGTTCATTGTACATTGTAAATCCAAATCTTAAGTAAAAAACGGAGTTCAAAAATGTTGTTTGAACCTACAACAAATGTACAATAACTTTCAATCTTCAAAACTTCATTCATAGATGGACCTCCTTTTCAACTAATCTTTTGTAATTCTTCCTCGTGATTACTAGAAAGATCACATCAAACATCAACTAAGGTACCCTATGCAATTCATGACCTGACACCCGAGAGACCTTGGGGTTATTTTTCAGTAACTTGCTGGATATTTCCTTTCAAGAGAGGTGATTCACCTACGCATTACCTATGTTGAGAAAGTGTGCAAAACAACACATCAACAAATATGACTCAGATGATCAACATGATAATACTAAAGATGGAAATAATGTTTAGACACATAATCAACTTCAAATTGTTTCATTGAACCAAGGGAATCAAGAGGCAGAGACTAGCAGAAGTGTAGAAGAAAGAACACAAGAACAAGAAGTCAGAGAAAATCCTAGAACTCCCAAATATGTAAGGAAAAGTCACTTTGATAGTCAGATCATGGGAGAAAAGAGAAAAGGTGTGAAAATTAGAAGAATAATTTTGGAAGAGTACTATCTAATTTCCAAAGTTGATCCTAGCAATATCAATGCAGCATGCAAAGATGAATATTGGATGGAAGCCATGAAAGAAGAACTAATGTAGATAGAGAAGAATAATACATGGGATCTTGTTCCTAGACCTCAACACAAAAATTTGATTGGGACCAAGTGGGTGTTTCAAAATAAACTGAATGAGCAAGGTGAAGTAGTCAAAAACAAAGCAAGACTGGTTTGCAAAGGGTACTCATAGATGCAAGGTATTGATTTTGAAGAAACTTTTTCCCCTGTTGTTGGAATTGAAGCTATAAGATTATTTCTTGCTTATGCTACTTTCAATAATTATAAAGTCTATCAGATGGATGTAAAGTTAACATTTTTGAATGGTGAGCTAGAAGAAATCTATGTTGAACAACCAGATGGACTCCAATTGACTAATGAAAATGACATGGTATGGCGATTGAAGAAATCTCTATATGGACTTAAGTAAGCTCCTAGGGCTCGGTATGCTAGATTGGATAAATACTTATTGAAGCTTGGATTCAATAAAGGTATTACTAACAACAATTTGCATTTAAAGTTGGATTAGAATAAAGAATTGATCATTGAACTCTTTGTTGATGACATTATTTTGAAGGTAATGATGATTTGTGTATGAAGTTTGCTGATGAAATGAAAAGTGAGTTTGGAATGTCAATGATAAGAGAGTTGAAATTCTTTTTAGGATTGAAAATCACTTAGTTAGATTATGGAATTTTCATATCTCAGTCTAAGTATGTGAAAGAGCTACTGAAAAAGTTTGGCATGGAAGATTCAAAGCGAGTTGGTACACCTATGATAACTAGATGCAAAATTACAGAGAATGACAATTCTCCTAAAGAAAATCAGACAAGATACAGGTCAATGATTGGTGGATTACTCTATTTGACTCAAACTAGACCAGATATAATGAATGTTGTATGCATGGTTGCTAGATTTCAAGCTAATCCTAAAGAGTCTCATGTAACTAATGTGAAAAGAATTTTCAGATACCTAAAAGGGACAGTTGATCTTGGTCTTTGGTATCCTAGGGATGATGATCTTATCCTAAATGCTTTCACTAAAGCTGATTGGGCAGGAGATGTGGATGACAGGAAGAGTTCTAGTGGTAGTGCATTCTTCTTAGGGAAGAAATTGGTATCTTGGCTAAGCAAAAAGAAAAATTATGTTTCATTGTCTGCTGCTGAGGCAAAATATATTGCTTCTGCAAATAGTTGTACCCAAATATTGTGGATGAAGAAAATGTTGAGATATGTCAGAATTGAGTATAAAGAGCCTATTTCCATATTCTGTGACAATTCAAGTGCCATTAATATTTCCAAGAATCTAGTGTTGCATTAAAAAACAAAGCATATATCCATCAAATATCACTTTTTGAGAGATAAAGTGAGTGACAAAGAAGTTATACTCGAGTATATACTAACTAAGGAGAAAATTGTACACATATTTAATAAGTCATTGACTAAGGATAATTTTTATTACATCAATGGAAAGTTAGGGGTTATCTCCCCTCCCGATCAAAACTAAGATGCAGGTCTTTGCATAAGTCCATGAATTCGTAGCCATATCTTATTCTAGATTGATGTTGTGGTGGCTGCTACTTAGGGGGAGTAGTCAGATGATTCAAATATGTGATCAGAGCATGTGTACCTTTTCCATTGATGTCATAGGGGAGAGAAGAGCAATGTGAAAAACATAGGAGAAGAAGGAAACAAGAAAAGAGTGCACAATCTCAGGGGGAGATTGTTGGAGAAGAGCTAGTTAGGTTGGTGGCATTATTTTTCACATCATGTGTCACCATCAATGCCAAAGGGGGAGATTTTTGGATGTTGTGGTTGCATTTCTGATATGTGGTTGTCATTGATGTCAACACTATTAGCATTAATGATGCTTAAGGTTGTATATGTCAAGGATATTGAGAAAATTGTAAAAATAATATTTTCGACAGCGAGTGATCTTGAGAAGGTCAAAATGTTGGAAAGTTTTTTACATTGAAGATCTAAAGGTGTGCGTCAAAGGGTTTGTTGTTGAAGCTTTCTAGTATGTTTTCTGGAAGTTTCAAAGGTTTGCATCACTATTTGTGGAAGTTATGAAGATTTGTATGCCTACAGTTATTCATTTTTTGTAGATGGTGTTCTTGGATGAAGAGGATGAAATTTTGGTAATTTCATGTGTTGCGCATGTACCTGTGATGTTCATGGATGATTCTAGATCATACTCTATCCTTTTTGTATGTCCGCATTGTTCGGAGTGTTCATGATTGGAAATTTTTCCGATGTGTGCTCAAGTTTTCATGTTCTTGGTCGACATGATGGTGTTAGCGTGTTGTGAATCCATGAGGATTAATAATTTTTTTTGGCATGTTTGAAGGTGTTTGTTTGGATCCTCACTATGTTGTGACCGACTTGTGTTGGTGCACATTTAAATTTATTCATGTATTGAGGCCGACAGTTGTAATTCATTCTTTATTTGAGGCCAACTGAATAGTGGATGTAAATCCATGTAGCGGATATATATAAGTGTTTTTTTCCTCATTTAGAGGCAATGATCAGTGTGTGCAAGAGGTGTACATGTGTGAATAAAGGTCAAATCATTCAAGAGCATAGTAGAGTGTGAAGAAGTTTGAGAAGAGTGTGGAAGAGTGTGTATAAGTTTGTGTGTGCCTAACCGGAACTATAATCAGGGTTTTGTAGAAGTTATTTTCTAAGTTCAACTTCATCAGATTGACTTAATCTAATTATTGTATGTAAGGTAGTGAGCCTTCCTCTACGCAATGTGCTCTAGGTAGTGTGCCTAAATGCAAGTGCATTCCATTTTCATTCTTCATTATACTTCTAATAGGGTATAGTCTTGTGGACTAACATCCACCATGGTTTTTCCCCTAATAGGGTTTCCACATATAAAATCTTGGTGTTGATGTGTCTCTGATGTGTTATTGATTTATGCTTGCACTGTTAATTATCAGATCTGAGATTTAAGTTTGTTTAATGTTGAATAAGTTTGATTTTGGAAACAACTAATTCACCCCCTCTCTTAGTTGTCTAGCCTTGTTTTTCCAACACCTTTTTCTTAGGTTGTCTTGGGTGAGGATTCTATCGTAAGACATAGTCCACAAAAATAAATTAATTTTCAAAATAAGGTGTTTGTTCCAAATCAACTTCCAAAAATTACCACAAGTTTTTTGCATAGATAGAAGTCTATAACTCGATTTGATACTAGGTTTACCCTTGCTTTCCTAAACCAAAAGAGCTCATCATCTTGGGTGGAAATTGGAATTCTATTCAAGGAGAGAGATTCCTAATGGGACCTAGCAGAGTGGCATAGATTTTGAGAGTTATGACAATAGTTTTCCAAAACTTTCCACTTTTGAGTTCCCTGTTGACCAGTAGTGTAGTCCTCAACTAGTTAAACAAAGTAGTTAGAATCAGGTTCCAACACATTCTTGAAATTGGATCACTTGAGGAGTAGCTTGAGTAACCAAGGATCTTCCCAAAACTTGATATTGTGGTCATGACCAAGTTTCCATCCAAGGCCAGATTGTAATGGATTTTTGACTTTATTGATAATATTCCAAATCAAGGAGCCAAGAGGGTGACCATTGGAAAGGTATTTGATGAGTGGAGTGTTATTACGATACCTAGCATCTAGAATAGTGCACTAGTACTTCCATTTTATCAACAAGTCCTAGCCAACCTTAGCTGGGAGAGCTTTGTTTGAAGTTTTTGTTTTCCTGATACCAAGCCCTCCATTGAAATTAGGAAGAAAAACAATATCCCAGCTAAGCAAGGCCAACTTGTTCTTCTCCTCGGTACCAAACCAGAGAAATTTTCTATGAATTCTTTCAAGTTTCTCAACAATGTATCTCAGAATTTTAAATAGGGAAAGGAAACTACATAGGGATCCCTTGTAGAGGAAAAAAAAAGGAGTTGTATCTTACAAACATGACTCAAAATGGACCCTTTCCACCCAACCAATTTTCTCTGCATTCTTTCCAACACCAAGTTCCAAAAGTTCATAGTCACATCCTTGACAATTAAAGGGAGACCTAGATACTTAGCAGGAAGAGTGACACTCTCACAACCTAGGATGGCAGTCACTTTGTCTTGAAGGTTTTGAGAGGTGTTAAAGAAGTAGATCATACTCTTGTTATAGTTGATGCATTGCCCGAAACTCGAAGCATGATTGTTGAGACTACACTTCCATTTTCTAGTTTCCACAACTGAGGCTTTCTCAAAGAGGATGGTGTCATCCACAAACTGTTGTATAAAAGAGGCTTCCAAAGAGGTAGCCAATTTAACCCCTTTTATAGTGCCTTTATTTAGAAATTTATAAATATTATAGCTTAACAAACCAACAACCATAATGAGAAGATAACGAGAGAGGGGGTCCCCTTGTTTAATCCCTTTTCCAACCTTGAAGAACCCATAGGGAACCCCATTAACCAAAAAAAAGTACTTAACAATAGTAATGAAATAATTAATGAGATTCATGATTGACTAATTGAATCCAAACTTATTATGCACTTTGAGAAGCAACTTCCAAAAGAAATTAGCATAAGATTTAGAGATATCAATTTTAAAGGCCATACATGCATGGCTACATCTATCCATGGAATGAAAACTTTCATGAGTGGAGATGGGAGCATCCAGAATTTTCCATTTGAGGATAAAGCCTTTTTGACAGGAGTTGATCAACTTATCTAGGAGGGGTTTCAGGCAATTGATAAGGATTCTGGAGAAGATTTTGCAGATAGTGTTGCATAAGCTGATGGTCCTGAAATAAGCCATAGTTTGAGGGTCAAAATTTTTGGGAATAAGAACTATAAAAGTATGGTTCAACTATTTCAAGAGTTTTCCAGTTTTGAAGAAGTCTTTAGTAGCAAGGAAGACATCTTCACCCACTATATCCCAAAATCATTAGAAGAAGGTTGGTGGGAAGCCATTTGGACCAGGGGCTTTGATTTACCCCATACTAAAGACAAACATCTTGACTTCATTAGGAGTGAAAAACCCAAGAATAGAAGCATTAGCATTGTCAGTTAAACTGGAGGGGTGTTGTTTAACAGGTGATCATCCAAAGCAGTAGAGGGATTAACAACAAGCACAAAAAATTACTGTTGAAAGTAGGTAAAGGTCATTAACCTAATATGAACTGAGGTAGTTCCTTCAATATCAAGGTCATCTTTAAGATTCTTTATTTGATTCATTTTTTTGTGTTTGAGAGCTGAGATATGGAAGGAGTTACAGTCCCCTTCATTTAGCCATTGTATTCTAGGCTTTTGTTTCTGGAATAATTCTTCCTTTTTTAGAACATTAGCCTAATTAGTATGGTAGTCCTTCTAAATTTGGAAAGTCTAGTCACCCAAATCACCATTCACCATTTTGACATACATGTCCTTGATTTTAGCCGTCAAATATCTCTTCTGGTGAAAAACATGTCCAAAAAACCCATTTGTTCCATCCTTTCACCATATTTTTGATATTTTTGAGTTTTTGAGAAACATGATACATAGGGGAACCATGAATGGGAATATTCCACCAAGGATAAAAAATTTCCTTAAAATCTAGGTGGGAGCTCCACATAATCTCATATTTTAAAGGGTAAGGACCGACAATAGAGTTGTCATCCAAAAAAAATAGGATAGGGTTATGATCTGACATAGTCCTAAGAATAGTTTGCAAGTTGGAGCCATGAAGGGATGCCTAGTTGGGGGGAAAAGGAAGAGATCAAGTCTCACTTGTATAATATTTTCCCGAAGCCTTGTATTAGTCCAAGTGAAGGTTTGGCCTTAAAGGTCTATATCAATTAGCTCAGTAGTATTTAGAAGATTGTCCAAATCAGCCATATTGTTAATATAATCCATCAACCCCCCACACTTCTTAGAGGGGTAGAGGGGGGAGTTGAAATACCCAACAATCAGATAATGAGCCTCTTTATTACCCAAGATCCAATAACAAAGCTAAAGCCAAAATATTTTCCTAACATTCCTAACATTAGGGGTGTTATGCCTTACATAACCACCCCATCTTTTTCCTTGGTCAAAAGGGGTCCCCCTTTATTGTTTTTGTCCTTGATTGTTTGTCAAACTAAGTTTGGATTTTTTTTATTCCAACACTTTGTTTTTCTTTGGTTTATTTTGTCAGAACCGAAACCAGAATTGAATCGGGTTTTGAAACTTGTTTCAAGGATCGATTTCGATCTTCGTCTCGACAGTCTTTTGTTTACCTTTTTGGTTTGTCTTTATCGGATCCGGAGTGGACGTTAAGTCATAATTTATTCAAAATTTCAAAATCAAATCTCGTTCTGTCTCCGCCTCTGCTTTTTGGACTTTTGTTTAGACTTAGGTTCTTATGTTGTGTTTTTCTCATTTCAGTCTTTATGTTTTTGTTTCATTTTTTGTTTCGCTTTCATCCTTGTTGACTAAACCTGAACCGGAACCGGAAACGATTTGGAAAATTGGATAAGTTTCTAAAATCATTTTCCACTCCCACCATTTTTTTTTATCGTTGACTTTATGAAGTCGCACAACAGTAATGTGCCAGTTCCTTTTGCAGTTCCAACCCCGATCTGCCACATTTATGGCATTAATTACAGGAGCACTGGACTTATGAAACTGTGAGTTTTTACCTTAATTAGGGATTAACTAGTAGTTATCATCATTTTTCAAAGGATCAAAGAGTGAACCAGAGTTGCAGTGGAGAATTTGTGCGTGTGAGTCGGTCAAAAGGGAGACAATCACGCACGAAATCATCTCAGAGGGCTAACCTATTTATTTGGCGTTTGAGGCATGGTTTTTTGTTGTTCTCTTTCATTTTGTTTCGCATTTTTTTTCATTTTTGTTCGATCGTTGGTTTTGTACGAGTTTGTGATTCTCAGTTCTATTGTGAGTTCATGTGATTCGTTTTATTTCTCTTTTTGTTTTATTTTTCTTGTTTTCATTTTTGTTTTTCTGGTATTTTTGTTTCTCATTTGTTTGTTTTTGACATGGTCTTTTTCATGTTTTAATTGTGACTGCATCGTGGTGCCCTAGTTTTTAAAATGCATAAATTAGTTACTATTTTTACATTTGTAGGGTTTTTTAAATGATGGTTTTACTTAAGAATCCTGTTGCGTTGTGAATCTGATTAATTTGGATGGGTTTAAATTCGTGTCCTAATTATTTGAAATTGAGGGTTTGTGATTTAGGGTTTTGATGCATTCCTTTTTTAAATATGATGCCCGAATTATTACGGTTGCCTCTCGGTCATATGGGGATGGTCTTGTATAGGTTATTTTTAAGCCCCTTTTGTTTTGACGTGACTTAATCCTTAGATCATGATGTCATTTATCAATCGGTTAAAATCTCTTATGACATCATGGTTATTTTTGGCGGAGGCGGGATCAGAATCAATTTAGACTTCGAACCATGTTTTTTAAGAAGCATCGATTCCATTTCCATCCGGTCTTTGACTCCGCTTACAATAAGAAGTAGGCTCTGAAAATATTGGTAACCTAAGTGGAATTGGAACCGGACCTGAATGTGAAATTTGAAAATCTTCATGGAACCAAATTGGTTTTCATTCGGATTTCGATTCCGGTTACCATCCCAGCTCCGACTCCGGTCCCACCTAGTTATTATTACATGCTCAATAATTGTTTTGACTCTGATCCCGACAGTGTTTTAAAAGAGATAGTTTAGAATGTTTTCTACTTGGTTCCTCCTCTGGTATATATATATGAAGGGCGGGATTTTGAAGCATATTTTGTTATATTTGTTCAAAGATCTAATTTGAGGTTTTGTTGCAAGAAGCTAAAGAATGTAAAGAGTATCAGGAGAAGCTTCCCAAAGGAATCAACCTATAGAAACTTCAAAGGCAGCAACTAAGCCTAATATGATTAAGTCGGAGCAACTACCTTATACCTTGAGGTATAACTGTAGGGGTCCTGCTGTCACTGCAAGCAAGGTGGAATCAAATTGGGCTGATGTAAGTGATACCAATTTAGGCCCATTCAATTTTGAGGATTTATACTCAGAAACATTCACTGAGGATGTAATAGGGAGGACTAGAAGAATAGTTGAGTCTGGCTTGGTTCACATCACTGTATTTCCTCTATCCATCCAATGCTCGGAGTTGATTATGACAGCAACAGGAGCTTACAATCTGACCACCAGACAATGTATGGATTCACAAGACAATGTGATCATAGACCTAACTCCTCAAATTTTTCAGCACATGTTTAGTGTCCTTGATCCAAAGAAACTAGTACAGTTGAATGAGGAAGATTCTTTAGGGATATATAGAAAACACAAGGAGGCCAACAAGGCTCATTTGAATAAGAAGTG